>CM075806.1:98280144-98594127 GCA_037975025.1 Excoecaria agallocha
TTCTCATGTACAAGTTTTGCATTAGAGTTCTTAGACCTGAAATCTCTATGAAACTCTTTATGAATTAATGTGTAATTTGACATACACCTAATGTACTCATAACAGGGTGACAAGTATGGGTATGCACTAATTCATGTTAGAGAGAGCATGAGAGAAGTGAAGGGATTACCCCTCACGATAGGAGAGAAAATATCATCGATCACTTGATTAGTGAACTGAGAAGTGTATGGCCATACCGAGTTGAAATAATGAGAAATCATTATTTATTTGAGAGTTCAGTGTCACTGGAATATCAAGAAAGGAATTAGTATATATAAGGATGACTAGTTCCATACTTTATATTAATTCTGATATTTATGGGTAAGAGACTATGCAAAATTGCATTAGGTCACTAAATATCATTTGTATTTTCATTTAATTTGGAATGCGATAATATCTTACTAGAGTATATATACAGCCTTTGAATTAATTTTTTAATTCATTACCAATATTAAATGGACCTATAGGATTGCACACAAAGCATTGGACTTAAAATATTTAAATAGTATATTGGGCATTAATTTGGGATTTTATTTAAAGTCAAATTAATGTATATAATGGGTATTAAAATTGCTAATTGGACCACAAATGCAGCAGAGCTGGACTGATTCTCGTAAATAGTTTTTTGCAAATATGTTAAACAGTTTTTTGCCTAAAACAGCTAGCTATTTAAGGCAAATCTGTTAAACAGTTGGTCCATGACAGAGATATTCGGCATGTGCTAGGTTTATTTTAATTAATTAATTATCTATGTATAATTAAGGTAATTAAGTTTAAATCCTAAATAGTATATGAATCAATTAGCAACACTTAAATAAGGATTGTTATGGCCGAAATTCAAGCTAGTTTCCTAGTTGAATTCGGCACATGTTAAATCCTAAACAAGTGATGCATTTTGATTAAATGACTAATGCCATTTGAATTTGAATTAATTTAAATCACTTAATTAGGAAGTAATGGAGGCTAAAAAATATTTCTTATTCCAAGGGGATTTCGGCATTCACATATTTTTCTTAAATAAATGATATAAATTAATTAATTCTATTTTTGACCAAGGTGACAATTTCTCTCTCTAGTGCCGCCACTCTCAAGGGAAAGAATTCTTTCTTCATCTCTTGTGTTCTTGGGTAGCAACAACAACCAAAAAGAAGAACAAGATCAGATCTTGTGGCTTCAAACCATTCCCATTGCTGAATACACAAACATAGAGTTAGTATTCTCGATTTTAAGTCATCTTTGTGAGTGTGTGTGTGAA
Organism: Excoecaria agallocha; assembly: GCA_037975025.1. Taxonomy (NCBI): domain Eukaryota; kingdom Viridiplantae; phylum Streptophyta; class Magnoliopsida; order Malpighiales; family Euphorbiaceae; genus Excoecaria; species Excoecaria agallocha. The sequence goes on from CM075806.1 coordinate 98,281,439, forward strand.
CATAGAGTGGTGTGGCGTAAAGGCTGCTCCTTTGGCTTTGGTGATCAAGAACTAAGGTATATAAGTCCATATTATATGCTGGTCATCTTCAAAATCAAGTTTTGAATTGCATCCAAACTTGTAAGTTTTCAAAAACCCTAAAATTACATGTTTCGATTCTTTGTTGTATATTGTGTGGCATGTATGATCTAAATTTTTAATTTTTTCATTGCATGATCATCATGTATATTCCATGTGATATCCCTTAAGTGGTATCAAAGACTAACCATGCTTATTTTAGTGCTTTGGATGCATTAAATCTTGATTCAAAATCGTTATTGCATAAAAACTACAATGCTGAAATTATATGTTTTGAGTTTTTTTCATTGTTTGTGTAAAAGCGATTTTATATGATTAGTTAGGTATTATAATTATTTAAAATGTTAATATACTATCCTAAGATGTTCTTAGAGCTGTTCAAGGTTGATTTTAATTATACATACCTGATCGTACATATTAATCTTGAAACTAGGTGCTAGTTTGCATGATATGTGTTTGTTTAACAACTAGTTTTCAAAATTAAATGTAAAAATGTATTTGGAATGTTTGTAAGTGATTTTTAATGATTAATAACAGGTCTAGATATGTTTTAAAAATGTTTTTAATTCTGGTCCATGACAATTTAATTGATTAATTTTAAAATCACTTAAAACTATGACTAGTTTGTGTTTGTTGCATGTTTAATCAATATTGTTTGTTATGTTTTGATTAAAATGGCAAAAACACATTTAGATTAGATCTGAACAGAACCTTTACTCAATTTTTATGACCTTATTTAAATTGTTAAATAGCTCATAAAATCGTTTTAAGTGTTTGTGCATTGTTTGTGGCATTATATGAGCATTAAACAACTAGCTTCATTGTTATTTGTTTATTTTAGTATATATGCCATGTATGACACATGTTCTTCATGAATTTTTATGTTTAATTCATATTGGTTCATATTATATGTATTTTAATATTTATGAGCTGTATGACATAATATTAAAAATGGCAAAATTGAAAATTATACTGGAGTTGATTTATAGCACAAATCTAACTAGTTTGTGTTTTGGGTTTTTAAGAGAGCTTATTCAATAAGTGAATTTAGTCCTTTGGGCTTCAGACCAGGCCTATCATGGAGTCTTCTCTTAAAAGTACAAGTACATAGTTTCCATTAATGGGCTTGGCTTAATTAATTAAAATTGAATTTTGTTTTATCCATGAATGTTATGTATATTTGATTGCTTGTTTTGTGTGATGAATGAATATGCATGGTGCATTCATGGGCCCTGGGTTATGTAATTAAATATGGCCTGCGTGCCATTATGGATTTTTGTAAAAGTTTCATTTATTTCTTAGTATAGAATTTATTTGAATACTTTGTAAATCAAGATGACGCCCATCGGAGTGGAGAAGCCCAACTTGAAGATTTATATGTAATAGTATAGAATCTTAGTTGTAGGTTTTTGGGCCTATGTTTGTCGCGCTTTACTTTACGCACTTATATATATGCATGATATGAATGGATGACAAAGCATATGCCATGTAAGCCATAATAAAATAAATCCCTAAAATAGTAAGTCACAAAGTTGCCTTCCTAATTCGAAACATGTCAAGGCATCGATCATCAGTCACATAGACTAGGAGTCCTAGATGCGCCCAATTATCTTTGTGAGGCATGGATTGTGAATGTAGGTTGGATTTAACATGGAAAGGGATGCCCGGACCTAGGCAATGAATAAATGGGTCTGTGCTATAACATCTTAAGATGTTAGCCCATTTGATTTAAAAGTTATGTACGAGACATGATTGGAGTTTTCCTACCTAAGTAACTTAACTCTTTAGGTGTACAAGCTCAGCTTGACTCATGAGTTGTTGCAAAAAGTGGATCTTGGTCCACATTAAATCACTAACGCGAATTATTTAATGGGATATTAATTCGGTTTGTGGGATTTTATTAAGACCTCATTTAATCTTGCTAAGTTTTATTATTGTAGATTGAAAAATGGCATCTTTAAACAACAACTTTTCATTACGATCGACCCTAGAAAAGGACAAACTAAATGGCACCAATTTCATAGACTGGTTTAGAAACTTGAGGATTGTTCTCAAGCAAGAGAAGAAGTCGTATGTTTTGGATGCACCCTTACCCGAGAAACCTGCTAAGAACGCCTCTGCAGTTTAAAAGAAAACTTTTGAGACTAAGAAGAGTGACTCTAATGATGTGACCTATCTGATTCTAGCCACTATGGTGCCCGATTTACAAAAGCAATTCATGGACCAAGAGGCCTATGCGATCATGGTGCACCTCAAGGAGATGTTCTAAGAACAAGCTCGTCACGAGAGGTTCATGACAACAAAGGCCTTGATTTCTTGTAAGATGGCTGTGGGTACTCCTGTTAGTACCCATGTATTTGAGATGAAAGGGTATCTTGATACTATTGAGAAGCTTGAGGTACATGTGCCAAAAGAATTTACCACTGATCTGATCTTGGGTTCATTGACTGATGATTATGATCCATTTGTCATGAATTATAACATGCATGCAATGAACAAGACAATCACCAGGCTTAATGGGATGCTTAAGAATGCTGAAGAGAACATTCGTAAGACTAATCCTGTACTTATGGTTCAAGAGGGCATTAAGAAGGGACCTGCTAAGGGAAAGGGGAAGGAAAAGGCAAAACCCAAGAATGACCTAGCTCGGCCTAAATTTAGTGGGATTGCATCTTAGGCCCAACCCAAGCCCAAGGCATAAAAGCTCAAAGAGAGTGAGAGCACGTGCTTCCATTGCAACAAGTTAGGGCATTGGAGGAAGAATTGCTCTCTCTTTAAGGAAGAACAAAAGAAGAATAAAGCTAAGGCATCCAGTTTTGGTATTTTTATTTTTGTTGTTGAAATTAACCTTTCTATTTCTACCACTTGGGTATTGATACCGATTGTGGTTCTCACATTTGTTCAAATGTATAGGGGTTAAGAAATAGGCGATTACTTGGGAAGATTGAAGTGGACCTCCATGTGGGGAATGGAGCATGAGTTGCTGCCATGGAGATAGGCGACTATCAACTCACTTTACCTTCCAAACTTTGTTTAGATTTGAAAAATTGTTATTATATGTCTGCTATGAGCAGAAACATTATTTCAGTTTCAAGTTTGGATATGGATGGATTTGACTTTATTATTAATAATGGCAATATTCATATTCATCGCCAAGGCATTTTATATGGCAATGCTATGTTACAAAATGGCCTTTATATCCTTGATCTACAAAACAAAGAGTCCATATACAACATTAATACACAGAGAGTTAAATCAAATGAATTGAACCCTACTTACTTTTGGCATTGTCGTTTAGGACATGAAAATGAAAAATGCATTTCAATACTCCATAAATCTGGAGTGCTTGGGTCATTCGATTTGGAATCTTATGACACATGCGAGCCATGTTTGCATGGAAAGATAACAAAGAGTCTTTTTAATAAGAAAAGTAAGAGGACTAGTGACTTATTGGAATTAATACACACGATGTATGTGGACCATTAAGTACACAAGCTAGAGGTGGTTTTAGCTTCTTTCGTAACATTCACAGATGATTTTAGTAGATATGGCTATGTCTATCTAATAAAGAACAAGTCAGATACTTTTGAAAAATTCAAAGAGTTTAAGAACGAAATAGAAAACCAAATTGGCAAAGTATAAAAGCTATTCAATCAGATCGAGGTGGAGAATCCTTAAACCAAGAATTTGACGGTCATTTGAAGGAGTGTGGAATTATTTCACAGGTCATTCCTCCCAAAACACCACAATGGAATGGTGTGTTCGAAAAGAGAAATGGAACTCTATTGGACATGGTTCGATCGATGATGAGTTAAGCTAATCTTTCTGTCTCTTTTTGGGGTTATACATTAGAAACTGCTGCATTTTTACTGAACCATACTCCAACTAAAGCAGTTGAAAAGACACCATACGAGGTATGGATTGGGAAAGAGCCCAATATGTCATTTCTCAGGATTTGGGGTTGTGAAGCACATGTTAAGAAATTAACATCTGACAAACTAGAGTCCAAATCTACTGTCTGCTTGTTTGTGGGTTATCCCAAAGAAACAAAGGGATACTACTTTTACTCACAAGCCGAGAACAAAGTTTTTGTTGCTCGCAAGGCTATTTTCTTGGAAAAGAAATTCCTTCTTAAGAAAGACAGTGGGAGTAAAGTAGAACTTGGAGAAATTCAAGTGCCACAAACTCCTATAGAGGATAAGTTGGAAATGGGATCAAGTTCACAATCAGTTGTGGAACAAGAACTCATTACACAAGAACCTAAAAGGTCCGATAGGGTACGTCGGGAGATTAAGAGATATGGTTTTCTAATCACCGACAGTGACACTATTGAGTTAGTGGATCAAGAGGATCCAATAACCTACCGAGAAGCTATTGAGAGCCCTGACTCAGAAAATTGGCTTGGAGCCATGAAATTCGAGATGCAATCAATGTACGATAACTAGGTTTGGACCTTGGTTGATCCACCTGAAGGTGCTAAGGTAATTGAATACAAGTGGCTATTTAAACTTAAAGCTGACAAGATCTATAAAGGTAGACTAGCAGCAAAAGGTTTTCGGCAAACTCATGGTGTAGACTATGATGAGACTTTTTCGCTTGTAGTCATGCTCAAGTCCATTAGGATATTGCTTGCCATAGTTGCATATCATAACTATAAGATATGACAAATGGATGTCAAAACTGCTTTCCTCAATGGAAATCTACTTGAGGATGTGTATATGACACAGCCTGAGGGTTTTGTCAATCCCAAGCATCCTAATAAGGTATGCAAGCTTCAAAAATTTATTTATGGATTAAACCAAGCATCCCGAAGTTGGAATCTCCATTTTGATGAAGCTGTCAAAGAATTTGACTTCATCAAGAATGAAGATGAGCCTTGTGTGTACAAAAAGGTTAGTGGGATCATAATAGTATTCCTGGTCCTATATGTGGATGACATCTTTCTCATTGGGAATAACATTCCAACATTGAAAAAGGTTAAGTAATGGTTGGGGAAGTGTTTTTCAATGAAAGACTTAGGTGAAGTTGAGACAATACTTGGTATTCGGATTTATAGAGATAGATCGAATCGGCTTTTAGGACCAAGTCAAGAAAAGTACATAGACAAAGTACTAAAGCATTTTAGTATGGGAGACTCAAAGAAAGGGTACATACCTTTGGCTTTGGGAGTTCCTTTGACTAAAGAACAATGTCCTAAAACCAAAGAGGAGAGGGATATCATGAGTAGAATCCTATATGCATCTACTATTGGATCTATCATGTACGCTATGTTATGTACTAGGTTGGTTGTTGCTCATGCACTGAGTATAACCAGTAGGTTTCAGCAAGACCCTGGTGAGAAGCATTGGTCTATTGTAAAGGGGATTCTTAAGTACATATGAAGGACTAAGGATCACTTCTTGGTGTATGGTGGTCAAGATGAGCTCGTCATATAAGGTTATGCCGATGCTGCTTTTAGACCAGCACTCAGGACTCAATATCACAATCTGGTTTTGTTTTTGTTTTGAACAGTGCTGCTGTCAGCTGGAGAAGCTCAAAGCAAGAGACTGTTGCTGACTCAAGTATAAAATTTGAGTATATTGCAGCGAGTGAGGCTACAAAAGAGGCTATTTGGATTAGAAGTTTAATTTCTGGATTAGGAGTGGTCGCAAGCATCCTAGATCTATTAGAAAATTTTTATGACAACAACGGGGCCATTGCACAGGCTAAGGAGCCCCAGTCACACCAGAAATTCAAACACATACTCAGGAGGTACCACCTGATCAGAGAGATCATTGATCGTAGGGATGTCAAGATTAGCAAGATAGCAAGTAAAAACAATGTAGTAGATCCTTTGACAAAACAATTACATCCAAATACGCACGAAACTCATTTGAGAGCGTTCGGTCTTAGAGCTATGCCTAATTGGGACTAGTGCTAGTGGGATATTGTTAGTGTAAGTCCTAGCCCTAATGCATTGTTATAAAACACTTAAGTTAATAAATGAGGCATTTGTTTTATCTATTGTATTCTTGTGCATATCAAATAATAGAACTATCCAAGAATGCTGTTTCGGTTTAAGTTATTATGTGTGAGGCACATGGTTGTAATACCTTGAAATAATTGAGACTTTATTCTAAATATCCCTAGTAAGTCACAGTTATGGGAATAACAAATGAATTAAGACTAGTATGCTCTCTCTGATAAGTTGAGTTCTGTCTTACGGATCATAAGGACTAGAGTGTCAATCAGAGATCATAGATACATGTTTAGAACATGGTATTTGGATTCGATCCATCCATGAGAACATTACATGGTAAAAGTCATAAGTATTTCTCATGTGCAAGTTTTGTATCGGAGTTCTTAGACTTGAAATCTCTATGAAACTCTTTATGAATTATTGTGTACTTTGACATACACCTAACGTACTCGTAATAGGGTGACAAGTATGGGTATGCACTAATTCATTTTAGAGAAAGCATGAGAAAAGTGAAGGGATTATCACTCTCGATAGGAGGGAAAATATCAACGGCCACTTGATTAGTGAACTGAGAAGTGTATGGCTATACCGAGATGAAATAATGAGAAATCATTATTTATCTGAGAGTTCAGTGTCACTAGAATATCAAGAAAGGAATTAGTATATATAAGGATGACTAGTTCCATGCCTTATATTAATTCTGATAGTTATGGGTAAGGGACTATGCAAAATTACATCAGGTCACTAAATGTCATTTGCATTTTCATTTAATTTGGAATGCTATAATATCTTGCTAGAGAATATATATAGCCTTTGAATTAATTTATTAATTCATTGCCAATATTGAATGGACCTATAGGATTACACATAAAGAATTGGGCTTAAAATATTTAAATAGTATATTGGGCATTAATTTGGACTTTTATTTAAAGTCAAATTAATGTATATAATGGGTATTAAAATTGCTAATTGGACCACAAATGCAGTAGAGCTGGACTGATTCTCGTAAATAGTTTTTTGCCTTAAACAGATTTGTTAAACAATTTTTTGCCTAAAACAGCTAGATATTTAAGGAAATCTTTTAATAAGTTTTTTTGCCTTAAAAAGCTAGCTGTTTAAGGCAAATATGTTAAACAGTTGGTCCATGAGAGAGATATTCGGCATGTGTTAGGTTTATTTCAATTAATTAATTATCTATGTATAATTAAGGTAATTGAGTTTAAATCCTAAATAGTATATGAATCAATTAGCAACACTTAAATAGGGATTGTTATGGCCGAAATTCAAGCTAGTTTCCTAGTTGAATTCGGCACATGTTAAATCCTAAACAAGTGATGCATTTTGATTAAATGACTAATGCCATTTGAATTTGAATCCTAATAGAGTTTGAATAAATTTAAATCACTTAATTAGGAAGTGATGGAGGTTAAAAAATATTCCTTATTCCAAGGGGATTTCAACATTCACATATTTTTCTTAAATAAATGATATAAATTAATTAATTCTATTTTTAACCAAGGTGACAATTTCTCTCTCTAGTGCCGTCACTCTCAAGAGAGAGTTCTTTCTTTATCTCTTGTGTTCTTGGGCAGCAATAGCAACGAAAAAGAAGAAAAAGATCAGATCTTGTGGCTTCAAACCATTTTCATTGCAGAATACACAAACATAGAGCTAGCACTATCGGTTTTAAGTCATCTTTGTGAGTGTGTGTGTGAACATAGAGTGGTGTAGCATAAAGGCTACTTCTTTAGCTTTGGTGATCAAGATCTAAGGTATATAAGTCCATCTTATATGATGGTCATCTTCAAAATCAAGTTTTGAAGTGCATCCAAACTTGTAAGTTTTCAAAAATCCTAAAATTGCATGTTTCGATTCTTTGTTGTAAATTTTTAATTTTTTCGCTGTGTGATCATCATGTATATGCCATGTGATATCCCTTCAACTTCCACATCAATCACTATGTTAAAACAATATTTTATTCAATTTGTACACCACAAGAACACACATAACAAGATTAAGCTTTCCCTTATCTCTATGTGTACAAAAATCCTCTTCACTCTTAGGCATTCTCTTTTATTCTCCTTCTGGATTAATTTTTCTTTTATGATCATGGCTTCACTTGTTAATCTTTATTTTTTCTCACTTAAACCAATTTCATAGAAATTATACATGAGGAGGAGAAAAGAAGAAATAATAGTAAAAGCTCACCTTGAGCTATTGTAGCCTTCAAGCTACCTCCATAATAATTTTTCTGGGTTACAAATGAGAGAGAGAGGGAGCTATAAATGGAATGGAAGTAAACCAAATGAAGAAATACCATGAATGGGTGCTTCCCATAGTCAGCTGGATATTTCTCTCTAAATATCCATTTTCTACTTTATTCTAGAAGGATAGGTGGCACTTTTTTGTGGCCACTTGTGACCTCAAGAGGAAGTTTCTTATTACTCCCTCAATAATTTTATTTTCTTGTTCTTATTTTACACTTATCATTTCATTCAATTTAGTCCCCATATTAAACTTCTTAATTATACACATACATGTTAAATTGCCAAATTATCAAATTAGCCCTATCTTTCCTCATAATACCATTTATGTCCTCTTTCTTATCTTTTTATTACTCCAAAGATGTCTTCAACACACATTTTTTTTAGGATACATGTTAAAGCCTTACATTTCTCTCCTCTTAAGAGAATTTCATCCTCAAAATTCATATCATACTGAATAATTCCATCCCTTATAATCTCATGATTTAGTTATTTTCCAGTGTCCCAAATATCATTCCTACCTTTAAACACATCATATTCTTTCATATTAGAAGCATGCACGTCTTACTTCTTTCTTTAGCATTACTATCACTTTTTATACTTCTATCGTAATTTATTTTAAAACTCTGAAATTAAACCTATTATTAACTTTGCTAATCACATCAGATCTTTATAATTATAAAGATACACTTATATCTTGTCTCTTTCATTCCTTATCTCTTACTCTACTATCATTAGATCTCCTTTAACATATATTTTTCCACAATAGCAATCTCTTTTTCTTTTTAACCTTATCGCTCTCATTGTATATCCTGTCAGTTCCCCTTCATGTGAGGCTCATGCACATGTTCTCATTTGATGATGATCATGACTGATGAATGATGCAGATGAATATAATGAGAAAAATGAGAATGAAATATGCTTTCATGTTTGTAATATGATGCAAATGTTTATCTTACATAATGTCAACATTTTCCCCATCCCATATCATGAGATGTTTAGATAATTGATCACACTATTAGGAAATTACTAATAGGTATACAAAGTGCCATAATCAATCTAGATTCAGTCCCATCTCAACCTTATATAGGGATAGCCTTTTCATTTCTATGTATCTTATTAAATCAATCTCCATACGCTATATTCATACACATATACTATAGTTCGAAAGATTGACTATATATATCCTATACACTATCTAGTCTAGAGATGGCATCTTACGCTTAAAAATTGTCACTTTAGAATTACTTCTCTAACATCTTCTTAAAGTCCTTCCTTATTGTACTATCTATAAGAAACTTAAATGCTTGCTGCTTACATTAGGTTAACAGTTAAGCAATCTATATCCACTTGTTCTTAAACTCTTATTGGCTAAAACCACCTAAACCTTTGCTCTGATACCACTAAATGTAATGCCCTTACTACAAAAGGATCCAAAATCTATCAGTCATATCTATCATAGGCATTTAGCAAATACATGTGCATATTCAACATTAATTCATTATATATATATATATATATATATATATATATATGTACTATACTTGATTATCACATATTTACATTTTACAGTTTCACAAGTATCACTATCATTTGCATTTGTCTTTACATATCAGAATCATTATTTTATTGAACATTACAAGTTTTATACTACTACTATTAGAATTATAAAGTTCTTTGCAAATGTATATTTACATATCATTAATACAAAATGAAAAACACAAGAGACACTTCGGTCCTGGCATTTTTGTTGGCCATTTACTAGCAAGCTTTATCCCTGAGCAATCCTAATAGAGTACCTATATGGTTAAAAAGCCATGCTAAGCTCCAATGTTTAGTAGGGAAATAGTATTATAAAAGGTTACAATGATTAATAATAAAAAAAACATACGAGTAAGATAAGTATATAATAGGAAGAATACTATTAGTAAATACTATGCCAAAGGTTAATAGAAACAAGTCCTATGAATGAACATTAAAGTAATGCTTTCCATATCAGAAACTCATATATATATTCATATATAATTGTTCATTACACTTTTACTTTGTCAATATGATCTTTTATGTAAACTTTTCACTTCTAATTCATGTTTCAATTTAAATACCTACCTAAGTTTTACGAATGTGGATAATAGGTGATATGGATACCCAAAGGTTTCAATCCTGTAGGATACCCAAAGCTATCAAAACTATAACACCCAAATAGGGTCAAGAATGTGGCAGCTACAATTACCCTATAAGCATGCCTATCTATCCATATCCAAGTAGTATACGCATGCATTATTTTCTTTTTCTTGTCATTTCATTCTTTAGATCCACATAATATCGAATAGTGTGTATATATATATATATATATATATATATATATATATCTAGTTACACTATCAAATAATCAACCGTATATCACTTCTTTTAATTGTTACTTTATTCATAGAACTCATGCATTACTATACAGGTATCAGTAAATAAGTATGAACATACATGCAACTATTTTTGATGAGGAACATACCTGTATCCTTGCACACTTACACTTACATACTCTTCAATGCAATCTTGAAGCCAAACATAAAATTATGCATACATATGCACATCGAAATTATTATTCATATCCTTTAATGATTAATTATAGGTATTAATGATGTTAATATTAATTACATAAATTACATCATATGCTAATAATTATTTAAATTTAGGCTTAATTGGTGTTCATATCTCATGGTGCTAGTAGGTATTTCATATACATAATATCATGTTATATACTTAGACATATGTTCATAAGTTTTTAAAAGTGTTTAGAAAGTTCAAAGGACATTTGATAACTTTAGGGGCCTAAAAGTCTAGTATAGTTTGGAATAAGGGAGAGTCACGGATGAGACAAAATGGTTAAAGTTATGACAAATGCTTTTGGTTTGATCTAGAATGCTTTGTTACATATGTGATGAAAGTGTCTCAGCTGGAATGATGCAATCTGGCCAGAACTCAGCATGCAAACTCCTAAGTTCAACTTGTACACATATTTTGACCTAGTAAACATGATTTTTTGATGAAACTTTCTTTTATAAATTTGTTACTCTATGTTTCTAATTTCAAAACTTGCAGCTGTAAGATTTGAACTGGATTGAAGGTTAAATAAGAGGTTTTAGGAATTTGAAGAAAGTATGATAGCCCTATTTGGTGTTCTGGTGGCTTTTTTAGCACCAAATATTAAAACTTGACTTATAGCACCCACTCACAGGGCATTGGAGCCAACATGTATTGGGGATGCTATCACGATGGATGCCACTGTGCCTTGAGCACCACCAAAAGATCAAAGAGAAGAGAGAAGGCACGATCCCGAGAATGACTATATCGAAGAGGAGGAAAAAAATAAGAGCCTCCTATGGTAGTGGTGAGAAGTAGAGACCCTAGTGCTAAATATTCTACCTTTAAAAAGATAAAGGAGAGAATTAAGGATATATCTTGATTATTATCTACTAGTAGGGGGATGAACCCTGAAGATAAAGAATTAAATGGAATTGAGCTTCTCCCTCAAAGGTTCAACATGCCAGATTTGCCTAGATTTGATGATATTTCTAACCCTTTGACATATGTGAAGTAGTACACTTTGATGATGAAGGAGACTACCTTGACCAAGAAGCAGAAGGTGGATTACTTTTATTTAAGCTTAATAGGTTTGGCAATAGGCTGGTATCATAGGCTTGAAAGGCACACTAAAAAGGATTATGACTTGACAATTAAAGATTTTTTCAAGCAGTATGATTATGGTACCAGGATAGAGGTCACTCTAAAAGATCTTGAATTGCTAGAACAAAAGAATGATGAGTTATTTCACGAGTACCTAATGAGGTGGAGGAAATAAGTGATGGAGATGAAGAGAAATTCTGATATAGCTGACTAGATTAGGATTTTTGTTCGAAATACAAGTCTCTACTAGATAGACAATCTAAAGATAAAGGGACTGAAGGATTGGGAGTTCCTAAGGACATAACTATAGAGGTTAAATGTGAGTATTTGGCCAAGAAGGCCAATAATAAGGGCACAAGAAGGAATTTTAGCAATAATAAGGCAGCTAGGAGTAGTAATGGAGAAAATAGAAGTGGGAAGATGGTTGAAGTATCTACTATAGAGGCCAATTAGAGGTACTACTCTAACCTAAAAAAAGTCATTATCTTAGGTGTTGGATCGGTTGAGCAAGGATGGGAAGTTGCACAGTTGCCATCGAGGCTTGCTAGGAGTCAGGGGATGCCCAACCATAAAAAGGATCAGTGTTGTGCTTACCATTAGCACACAGGGCATCTTACAAATTATTACTGTACCTTAAAAAGCAAAATTTAGGATCTTATAAATAGCAAATAGATTTCAGATCTTGAAAAAAGAGAAAAAAATAAAGGAGGGTACAATGCCATACTTCCTTCTATGTTTATGATTATGTCTAACTTACATAAGTGGTATATGATGAAAGACCTATTTAAAAATGAGTACATGGTTGTTACTCGTTTTACCCCTAAAGTAAGAGAACTAGTTGAAAAAAATCGACCAATTTCCATGATTAATTATTGGGATTCCCCCATTGAAAGTGTGGATGAAGGGATAATGGTGCCCATTGACATTTAGAGCTCAACTAGTGAAAGTCAGGAAGAGGTGAGGGAAGAGAAGAAATTAAAAGAAGTCACCAAAAGCAAAAGTTTGGTGTCTAAAGTTAAGAAACATCTAGTCCCTACCGTTGTCCTCACAGAACAGGAAGTTAAGGAGAACCAAATCATTAAACAGCTGAAGAAGACCCAAACTTAGATTTCCATTTGGGATTGGTTGAGACAATCTCCATCACACAAGCAGAAGTTAGTGTAGGCCTTATGTGATTCTATTATCTTTACTACCATTTCACAATCTAAACTGTTAAATCTAGTTAAAGAAAGTACTAGAGAAAATGTTGTGTACTCTAATGTTGATTTGGTTCCTGAAGGTAGAAACCATAATCATCCTCTCTATGTTAAAGATTAGGTGAATGGTAACCATATAACTTGTGTGATGGTGGATGATGGGTCCTCGATCAACATGTGTCCACTAGTTGCAATTACTGCTTTTGGTTTGAATGAGAGCATGTTGAATAAGTAACAATTGACCATTTTTTCTTATGAAAATTTAAAGAGATAAGCTGTTGGGACTTTTAAGGCTATAATGAAGACATGGTCAGTTGAAATGGAAGTTGAATTTGCAGTGTTGCCCATTCTTGCTAACTTCTCTGTGTTGCTTGAAAGACCATGGTTCCATAAGTTAGGGGGAGTGCCATCTACACTGCATCAAATGATTAAGATATCTTATAATGGTAAGGTGGTCACCATCAAAGTTGCAAGGAAGAATCAAGAATTTATCCCATAAATAGCTAAGTAGCCATTTAGTGGATTTCATTTTTCTATGATTGGTGATAAGGAGAGTGGAGATGGTCTTACTGATAGCCACAGGTGATCAACATGTTGAAGAAGATGAATTTCTTACTTGGAGCTAGTTTGGGTAAGAATTCTTAGGGGCTTTCAGATGCTATTACCTCCAAAGGGCAGAAAGATAAGAAAGGGTTAAGCTACATTGGTTCAGGATAGAAGGGTAAAGGAAAAGGAGTGGTAGGTAAAATCCTTTATATTTCCAAGAGCTTTGTACTAGCTTCCGGGGTCTACCTCTATTGTGGAGAAAATAAGCCTTAATTTGTGGGACATAAGATGGTGCTCGATTTTAAGCTATTTAATGATGTTTTTAATTAGGACCAAGGAATTATCAAGCTGGTTGAGGATTTCTGAGATAAAGAGATCCTTCTGCATCACTTAGTATGGTATAAGGAAGTGCTTAAGGAGATTGTAATAAAAAATTGCTCACTATTCATAAGAAATGTAAAGAGAAAATGGAAGCTGAAGGGCCATCGGAGCCAAACCTTGTAGATGGAGAGGCATTTGCAGTAGCTACAAAGACTAAAGACGATGATACTTTTATAGACATTGTTTATGTCTAAGAACTTTTGATGAGAACAATGATTTTTCTTTTGATTATATTAATAATGTGAATAATTTTGCTTACTTATGTGATGTTTCTTCTAATTTAAAAATGCATAATCATGATCATGAATCATTCATATTTGACATCAATTTAACTAATACATGTTTATTTAATCTTGAAACAAAAGAAAATCCAAAAAATCTTATTAGCATCAAACATAACTCCAGAAGAGAGGGAAAATTTTGAGAGAATACTGAAAAAATATGAAAGAGTCTTTGCCTGGACCTACGAGGACATGCCAGGAATCAATCGAGAGATAGCTGAACATGCCATCCTAACCTACCTAGGTTATAAGCCAGTAAAGTAGAAGCTTAGGAGACTTAGGCCAGAGTGGGTTGAAAAGGTCAAAGAAAAGGTGAGCAAACAAGTAGAGGTCCAATACCTAATATGGTTAGCCAATGTAGTCCTTGTGGCTAAAAAAGATGAAAGAGTTAGGGCTTGTGTGGACCATAGAGATTTGAACAAAGCTTGCCTTAAGGATGACTTTCCTTTGCCTCATATAGATGTCTTAGTGGACAGTGCAACTATTTGTTCCATTACCGTTTTATGGATGGATATGCAGGGTATAATCAGATCTTGAATAAGATTGTAGAAAGGATCAAGAAAACTTTAATCACCAAATGGGGTACTTATGCCTGTCGGGTCATACCTTTTGGACTTAAGAATGCAGGTGATAGTTATTAATTTTTAGTACATTTCTAGTGTGTTTTATGTGTTTATTTGAGTACGTTTAGTGTTATTTTAGTTGATATATGTTTAAATATTTTAACTTTGCGTTTTGAGGTCTAAATGTGAATTTTGGTGTCTTATAGGGCTAATTCGAAAAAAAGAAGAAGTTTAATTAAGAATTAAAGGAGGAAAAATTAAGCAAGAAGGCAAAAGATGAAGTAAAATTCGGGTTAAATAATAGCATCACTCGAATGAGTGAGCTAATCACTCAGCCAAGTGTCCATTCCACTCTCCTGAGTGATGTTTTCACTCAACTAAAGGCAAACTATCACTCACCTAACCTATTCCCTTATTTTCTTTGGTAACTCTTTACTCTACTGAGTGCTTTTCATCACTCTCCCGAGTGACATAAGAAGAAACACAAAATTAAACTTCCTAATTGAGTAAAACTCGAATTTAACAAGGATTAGGAAGTTTATTAAGGTCCAAACTTCTTATTTAAAGCAAGGCACCAAAGCAAGGGGGAAGTATAAGATAGCTAGAGAAAGTCTCTTAATTACGAGTTTTCTTTGTTTATTTTTAGTTTTTCTTTAGTTATTTATGCATTAATTTTAGCTTAGTTTTCTTATTTTCTTAGTTTACAATTCTCTTAAGACTCAAGATTTCTATTGAACTCACCAAGAGTAAAGTTTAAAGCTTTATTGGTATTGTATCTCTTTATTTTAATTGTTTTTTAATTTTCATCATATTTGATAAGTAGTTTTCCTGTTTTGCTAAGGGAAAAATTGAACCCTTATATTTTCATTATAATGACTTTAGTTTAAGCGTAATTTCATTGCAAGTTTGATTATTTCTTAGTTTTGGGCAATTTCTTATCTTTGGTTGTTATTGAATTAATGATTGACTTATTTTAATTAATGGTTGATGATTGATTTAAGAATAATCTATGATATGCTTGTTCTTGGATTGGTAAGAGTGAATTAACACTAATAAAAGTTGAACTAAGAATAGGTTGAAGTTAAGTTTTCTTGCAAAAGAGTTTAATGGATATCAAGGAGTTTAAAACTGGATCTTTATGGTTAGTGTTGAATTATTCCTAACAAGAAGGTTTAATACTTAAAATGATAGTCTTGCATGAGATAATTGGCTTTATTTGTCTAATTTTTCCATAATCACTTGTGTTACTTTTGTTATTGAGTTAATCCAATGGAAGTTCAGGTGGATAGTTCCTTTAGCAAGAGAATTTTAGCTATTTCTTTTTTTTTTAATTCATGTTAGCTTAATTTTACTTTTTATTTTGTTTAATTATTTGATTTTAATTTAATTATTGTCTTTTGATAAAAAATTTAAGAACTAATCTCAAATTAATTTAATTCATATATAGATATTTTGTTTAGCAATCTATGTTCCCTTGGGTACGATATTCAAGGTCTTAATCTTATTTTTCTATATTACTAGTTGATCTAGTACACTTGCTAGATACCGATCAAGTTTTTAACGCCATTGTTGGGGAAGAGGGGTGCTGATTATTTAATATTTTTTATTGAGTTAGTTTGGGATTTTATTATTATTTTGTTTTTGATTTGATGATTGTTCTTCGTAGGAAAAATTTGAGACATTCTTCAAGATGATGTCCAAGATCATAAATTATTTCTTTTACAATAGCAATTGAATGATTTCACGGGAAAAAAAGGAGGAGTTCTCACATGCACATTCATTAATTACCATTCTTTGTTAAAGAGTATAATTCTCTATGGGTTTTAAGAGCAAAATTGGAAGAATTGGGGAGAGAGAATAAAAAATTACAATATTCAAAAGAGGTTTGGAAATCTAAAAATCAATTTCTTCTTGACTTGTTGATGAGTAATGATGATAAATTTTGGGCTGAAAGAGAAGAGTGAGAGGCTATATTTAGAAGTCAAGAGAAAAAGTTTAGAATTCAAGAGGAAAAATTTAGAATTCAAGAAGAGAAGTTAAGGACTTAAGAGGAGACAATCAAGAGTCAAAAGAATTTACTAAGGGATCAAGAAAAGGGCATTGAAGTGTTGGAATCTAAATTAAAATTCTTCAGTGTTTCATTACAGTTTCAAGGTGATGGTGGTAAGGAGGAAGGAACAAATCATTCATTAATGGTTGATAAAGAAATAACTAGTTGTGAGGTGCATAAAAAAGAAAATGAATAATTCATATTTAAAGATAATTCATGTGTTTATTTGGAAGGTATATTTGAACCTCTTGTGGAGAATTTATCACCAAAGGAGCAATAAGTGTTCAATTCTCAAGTGGAAGAACTAAAATCAGTCCATTTGAAAAATTTATTTAGGATAAAAGAGTCGGTAGAGTTCATTTTTAAAGTGTTATAGAAGGATTCATATTTCATTGAGGATATCGAGTTTCTAGCTTTGATAAACTATGATAAATTTCTTCTACTGATTGGAGAAAATGAGGAGAGACCAATATTTGGATCACAAGCTCGACCTCCTGATAGTAACATGAGTTAAGCTTAGACTCAATAAACCAGAATTTCTCTAATTCTTCTCTTTAAAATTTCGACAATTTTTTATGATTTGTATTTTGTCTGTTATTTTCAATAATTATTTTTTTTCAATTTTTAGTTTTGGTTCATAGGCTTTTATAATTTAATGCATGTTCTTATGTTTATTGGTTTGTGTCTTTTAATTCATGAGTTTAAGATTTGGGTTGAATATAAGCATTTGTTGATCTTTGTGCTTAATTATCATCTTTAAATTAGTAAGTGCATCTAGGGTAATTATAGAGCTCATATTATTTCTGAGGTAAGGGAATCACAACTTAGATGAACTTAATATAGATTTATGATTCTTAAGGTATTTTTATTTTTGTATGTGAGTTTGACTTTAGTTGCTTAATGCTTTATGAACTTAATTAGGAGAGAATTATTCATTTGCTGAAGTAAGAGTGGACTTGATATGTAATTCAATTAGTTTAAGGGTTTGCATATTGCTTTGGCCTTGATATGGCATGAATTAATTAAGCTTTAAGAGAATTTAGATGGATTTGAGTAAGTATGATTCATGTTATATTTAAGATATGCTATCAATTTATATGCTGCTAAATTAGTTTAAGCACAAATCTTGATTGAAAAGCATGGTTTAAAGGATGAGTTCGATATGATTTTATATTAAGCTAAGTAATTTATAAGTGTCAATGAGTTTTAAATGAGCATTAGAATACATGATGAAGTGAGAAACTTAAAGAACAATTGAGGTTTAAATGCATGTTAGTGAGATGGAATTAAAAGTGTTATTATGTATGCATGAGAATGATTAAGGATGAGTGTGTTACATTAAGGCTTTGAGGGGTTCTTATTTAGGATTTCATTCTTAATTTGAGTTGGTTGGATGGTCAATTAGTTTAATTAATCATAAGAAAGGTTTGTAGAGGACTTTAGAAGCAGGAAAAAATCACATTTGAAGCATAAAAAGGTCACTCGGCCGAGTGGACCTAGTCACTTAGCCGAGTGCCCTTTGAGCTTCCTCATTTCTTTCAAATTTTTTAAGTAAAATGGGACAACCACAGACAACTTGGCCAAATGGCCCAATCACTCAGCCGAGTGGTGTGTTTTTAAAAGCCCCCATGCCCCATTCGGCCACCATTTCCTTTCCACTCATGCACCTAGTTCTTTCACTCCTCTAAAGCATAAATTTCACTCTCTTGAGTGCTCATGCTTCCAACTTCATTTCATTCATTTTTTTTACTAAATTACAACAAGTGGTTTATAACTCACTCATGAAATCACTGAACCATATCACTCACACATTCACACAATCTCTCACCTAAATCACTCCCTCATTTGCTCTTTCACTCACTCACTCACTCACTCACTCACTCACTCACTCACTCACTCACTCACTCACTCACTCACTCACTCACTCACTCACTCACTCACTCACTCACTCACTCACTCACTCACTCACTCACTCACTCACTCACTCACTCACTCACTCACTCACTCACTCACTCACTCACTCACTCACTCACTCACTCACTCACTCACTCACTCACTCACTCACTCACTCACTCACTCACTCACTCACTCACTCACTCACTCACTCACTCACTCACTCACTCACTCACTCACTCACTCACTCACTCACTCACTCACTCACTCACTCACTCACTCACTCACTCACTCACTCACTCACTCACTCACTCACTCACTCACTCACTCACTCACTCACTCACTCACTCACTCACTCACTCACTCACTCACTCACTCACTCACTCACTCACTCACTCACTCACTCACTCACTCACTCACTCACTCACTCACTCACTCACTCACTCACTCACTCACTCACTCACTCACTCACTCACTCACTCACACTCACTCACTCACTCACTCACTCACTCACTCACTCACTCACTCACTCACTCACTCACTCACTCACTCACTCACTCACTCACTCACTCACTCACTCACTCACTCACTCACTCACTCACTCACTCACTCACTCACTCACTCACTCACTCACTCACTCACTCACTCACTCACTCACTCACTCACTCACTCACTCACTCACTCACTCACTCACTCACTCACTCACTCACTCACTCACTCACTCACTCACTCACTCACTCACTCACTCACTCACTCACTCACTCACTCACTCACTCACTCACTCACTCACTCACTCACTCACTCACTCACTCACTCACTCACTCACTCACTCACTCACTCACTCACTCACTCACTCACTCACACATTCACACAATCTCTCACCTAAATCACTCCCTCATTTGCTCTTTCACTCACTCACTCACTCACTCACTCACTCACTCACTCACTCACTCACTCACTCACTCACTCACTCACTCACTCACTCACTCAACTAATCACTCACTCAAGCACACACATACGATTTAAGCTTACATAATGTGCACATTATCACTTGTATGTATTACTGTTTATTACGGCTATGACTATTTTGATATAACTTTTGCTACAGGTATTCGATTGCCTATTGTAAATTATCACTCAAGCACACACATACGATTTAAGCTTGCATAATGTGCACATTATCACTTGTATGTATTACTGTTTATTACGGCTATGACTATTTTGATATAACTTTTGCTACAGGTATTCGATTGCCTATTGTAAATTATTTTTGAAAAGCTCATTTCAAGATAGATATTAGTTACTTAGGCTTTGCCCAACGTAATAAAAATATTTTAGGCCCTAAACATGATGTTTAAGCTTTCAATTTTCAGTTTGAAGTTTTAGGGCATTTTTTATTAGGTTTTTTATTTGCTCAATACTTCAATTTGCTTGTTGAGATTAATTTGCATGAACTGGTGTGACTTTATTGTTCTTAAACATATGTTGGCTTAGAGCTTAATTTCGAGTTAAGCTATGCATTTTTTTACATTTCATTACTCTTAGCTGCTTATTGTTTGAGATTGAACTATATTATTGACTTCTTATAGGTTGAGATTGTATTTAAATTGGCTTACTTTATTTTATGCTTACCATGACCAATTGAAATATTTCTCTTCCTTTTATTTAAGCCCAACCATCACCAATTACTTATGGACTTGAGATTATCATTGAGCATTATAGCAAGTTTGGCTTAGAACATCTCTTCACTTAGTTACCATGCTTTTTCAGCTTTGATTCTTGCACTATTTTGGTTTTAGAGGTATTAAACTTGTTCACTCAATTTCATTGATTTCATGTCTCATTTTGGCTTAATTGTGGTTCTTTATCTGTGTTAGTATTGCTTTGAGTCCAGTGTGAAGTGCTTTAGCTTACATTCCTCTTTGGCACTTACTTGTTTAGCAAAATTTATACAGTGAGCTAATATTTTCTTTGCATTGTTGAGGACAACAAAATTTTAAAGAGGGGCATAGGGCTCAGCTAAGCTAGATTTTGAAGATTAATTTAAGGAAGTTCTCTTATCTTGCTCATTCTCTTATCTTACTTATGAATTGTTTTAGTTATTTTATTTTTGTTTTAGTTTTTTAGTTTTGTTTTTAGTTTTCATGTTTTGTTCTTAGTTTTATGCATGTTAATTTATTGTTAGTTCAATTATCATGTATTTTACATTTAGCTTAGTTTGCCCTAGTTTTATTATCAAAAATTGAACTAGTTGAACTTGAACTTAGAATGTACAATGTTCAAAATATTTGTTTAGCACTAAGATAAGTATGTTGTTTAATGAATTTTCAGCTAGTTTAACATTCAAATTGGTTAATATTTGTTAGTTTTCATTTTTTGAGCACTAAGGACTAGTTTTAAAACTTAAAGAAAAACAATGCATTGATTAGTTGAGTAAGGAATTTTAGAACACTAAAACCTTACTCATTACCCTTCAAAGCATAAAAACAACTTAATTCAACTTAAAATGTGATCTAGGTAACTTTTTTCTTGTTTAGCCATATCTTAACTTATTTTCTAACCCTATATAATATATATTTATCTCTTGTTTGCCATTTTGAGCCTAATGAGGTATACTTAATGCGTGCCATATTTATTTTTCTTGTTACACTTATTCATTAACCATATAGCCTAAAATGCTTTTATATTCCCTTCTAGAATTGGCCACTCTAGGATTGGATGGGTTAACAGGAATTAGGTATTGTAAAGGGTGCAGTAAGACAATTTTGGTAATATTGTCAAGTTTTATTGGTGAAGTCAAGTAAAAAGTAAAAATTCCTTGTTATTACCCATTTC
Organism: Excoecaria agallocha; assembly: GCA_037975025.1. NCBI lineage: Eukaryota > Viridiplantae > Streptophyta > Magnoliopsida > Malpighiales > Euphorbiaceae > Excoecaria > Excoecaria agallocha. The sequence goes on from CM075806.1 coordinate 98,303,169, forward strand.
ATTATTGTATTGCCAACAACAAAGCAAGTGTAAAAAAGGAAAAAGAAAAAAAAAGAAAAAGAAAGAAAGAAAATTCGAAAAAAAATGAGATGAATTGTGAATTTGAGAGAGTATCAATAGTTCTTTCTCTCAAAAGTACTTTGAATATTAAAGGGTTGAGCAAGTTTGGCTAAATACTTTAATTTTTTTTTAGTTAGTGGGATGAAATTTTAGTTAGTCTATTTTATCTTAGGGTGGCTATTCATTTTAATTATCTTTTGTCCATTCTTTGATAACCATCACTTTGATCCCATTATAACCCAACTAAGACATAAGTGATTCTAAGCTTGGTTTTTGAGTTATTTAGCAGAGATAATGTTCGAATTTCAATGCTAAAAGAGAGGCCTATGGTATTTCTAGAGTTTTAAGTGCGAAACCATTTGTACACTTAGGTATACATTCATTCTAAAATTGACTATGAATTTGCATTGGTGTTTTGTTTTTGGAAAAATGCTTAAAATATTTTGATCTTACACACATGCATGAAAACTGATCGGTGTCTAGCAAGTGTACTAGATCAGCTAGTAATATAGGGAAATATAATTATCATCCTCTAATATCAAACCCAAGGTAAACCTATGTTTGTATGAAAATTTTGAGTTTTAAATTAAAATTAGGTGTAAAAGAAAGAAAAGAAATTCCAAAGTTGATGAAATCTGAGTAAATTAAAGAAAGACAATTAAACAACTAATGAACAAAAACTAAATTAAATGAGTAAAATCATTCTTAAATAAAAGTAAGTAAACAGAATTAAGAAAAATCAATATTAAAATAACTTTTACTAAAGGACTATCCACCTTGACTTTATATTGAAATGACTTAAATTCTATAGAAATATTAGTGATTATGGAAAACTAGATAAAATAAAGTCTGATACCTTGAAACAAGACTATCTTTCTTAAGTATTAAATTCTCTTATTTAGAACAACTCAATACTTAGCATAAAAATCCAGTTAAAATTCTAAACATTCATTAAACTCTTCTACAATAAAATTTAATTCCAGTTTATTCTTAGTTCCTCCTCTCTTACTATTAACCAATAAGATAAACACATAATTACCTTTAATTTTAGAAAATAATCATGTATAAATAGTAAAGAGTTAATTTAAGAACATGTAAATCAATGATAGTGCCTAAACCAATTTTTAGTTATTAAATCAATAGACCAATAATTAATCTCAATGTAATTAAAGATAAGAATATGCTTAAAACCAAGAAATAATAAACTAATATTAAATTTAAGCTCGATTAAGTCATTATAATAAAAATCAAGGCTTCAAGTGGCCTTTAGTAAAAGTAAAGGAAATAATCATAATTCATGTTGAAAACAAGAGCTTAATTAAAGAGAAGAAACAAAAACATAGAGATATGAAGCTCCCTTAATAATTTTGATAGAAAATTGGCTTCCTACTCTTAAGCTTGTTCTTCATAGGTAACAGAAACTAAAGTAAAAAATTAACTTAAACTAAGCTAAATTGAAGTAAAGTGATTTGTTGCTTCGACCACTTGTTGCTCTCTCTCTTTTTGGTGCTTTTCAATAAGTATTTATAGGCTAAGACTTTAATTTTCCACAATAAAATAGGAAAAATAACTCTGGGTTAATAAGAAGTTTTGTCAACTTTAAATTGCTTTTTACACGGCCTAGTATGCATTTTGCTCTTGGGTTGTACGGCCGGTTGAACGGCTTTGTTGCTTGGGTTGCACGGCCAGGCAAAGACTTTTTTCCTTCATCACATGGTTGGGCACAAAATAATTCTTCACGTGGCCAGGCATTGATTTCCTTCTTACTTCACGCGGCCAGGCAAATAACATTTTCCCTTATTTGAGCAAACTTCGAACTTTCACTCTTTAATCCAGAACCATGATGCACGGTCGCTTGAAAATTTCACCCGATAATATTAAAGGCTCCTCGACTAAACATCTAGTTCTTAACATAAATTTCTAAAAATTACATAATTGCCTCAAAACTTTACATTTTTCTCAATTAAGCCCATTTTCTCTAATTTTAACCCTAAAAAACACCAAAATTTACAATTAAACCTTAAAATATAAAATCAATCAATTAAAATATAATTAACCAAATTAACACTAAATTAACCTAATTAAACACCTAAAAACATATTAAAAATATCATTAAAATCACAATTATTAGAAACCAACTCATATTATATTGTTTGAATTTATTCTAGTTAGAATTTTGTTAAGTGCTCTTGTTAATTGCTAAACATAGTTTTGAAATGTATAATTCTTAGTTGAAGTTTGATTATTTTGAGGAGTTGGTTTGTTTAAATTGCTTGGGGGTGAGCAAAGTCTAAGTGTGGGGTATTTGATGGTTGTGAATTTGTAGTACATTTCTAGTGTGTTTTATGTGTTTATTTGAGTAAGTTTAGTGTTATTTTAGTTTATTTATGTTTAAATATTTTAACTTTGTATTTTGAGGTTTAAATATGAATTTTGGTATCTTATAGGGCTAATTTGAAGACAAGAAGAAATTTAATTAAGAAAGGAGGAAAGATGAAGCAAGAAGGAAAAAAAGAAGTGAAATTCCGGTTAAAGAATAGCATCGCTCGGCTGGATGAGTTGGTCACTCAACAAAGTGTCTAGTCCACTCTCTTGAGTGATGTTTTCACTCACCGAAAGGCAATCTGTCACTCGACCAAGCTGTTCCATTCTTTTCTCTAGCAACTCTTCACTCTCTTGAATGGTTTTCACCACTCTCTCGGGTGATATAAGAAGAAACACAAAATTAAACTTCCTAATTGAGTAAAACTCCAATTCAACAAGGATTAGGAAGTTTATTAAGGTCCAAACATTTTAGTTGAAGCCTATACAAAGAGGTCCAAGGCACTAAAGCAATGGGGAAAGTAAAAGATAGCTAGAGAAAATCTCTTAATTACGAATTTTTTGTTTAGTTTTAGTTTTTCTTTAGTTATTTGTACATTAATTTTAGCTTAGTTTTCTTATTTTCTTAGTTTACAATTGTCTTAAAAAACTCAAGCTTTCTATTGAAGTCATCAAGAGTAAAGTTTGAAGCTTTATGAGTATTGTATCTCTTTACTTTAATTATTCTTTAATTTTCATCATATTTGGTATGTAGTTTTTCTTCTTTTGCTAAGGGAAACTTAAACCTTTATATTCATTGTAATGACTTTAGTTTAAGCTTAATTTCAATGCAAGTTTGATTATTTATGAGTTTTAAGCAACTTATTATCTTTGGTTGTTATTGAATTCATGATTGACTTATTTTAATTAATGGTTGATGATTGATTTAAGAATAATCTATGATATACATGTTCTTGGATTGGTTTATTAGTGTTGATGCATGATTATTTTCTAACTTAGATGTAATTATGTGTTGGTAAAAGTGAATTAACACTAAGAAAAGTTGAACTAAGAATAGGTTAAAGTTAAGTTTGCTTGCAAAAGAGTTTAATATCTAGGAGTTTAAAATTGGATCTTTATGCTAAGTATTGAATTATTCCTAACAAGAAGGTTTAATGCTTAGAATGATAGTCTTGCATGAGATATTTGGCTTTATTTGTCCAGTTTTTCCATAATCGCTTGTGTTACTTTTGTTATTGAGTCATTGCAATAAAGTTAAGGTGGATAGTTCCTTTAGCAATGGAATTTCAGTTATTGCTTTGTTTTTAATTCATGTTTAATTTTAGTTTTTGTTTTGTTTAATTATTTTATTTTATTTTAGTTATTGTTTTTTAATAAAAAACTTAGAAAATAATCTCAAATTAATTTAATTCATGTACAGTTATTTTCTTTAGCAATCCATGTTCCTTTGGGTACAATATTCAAGGTCTTAATCTTATTTTCCTATATTACAACCCGATCAATTACACTTACTAGACACCGATCAGCAGGTGCCACCTATAAGAGGATGACAACTAGGATTTTAGATAACTTGATCCACGAGGAGGTAGAGGTATATATGTAGATGGTATGATGATCAAGTTAACTATCCAAAAAGGCCACTTCGAAGCTTTAGAAAAGTTCTTTCAAAGGATTGATAAGTATAACTTTAAGCTCATCTCGAAAAAGTGTATATTCGAGGTAACCTCAAGTAAGCTTCCAGGACATGTGGTGAGTAAGAGGGGAATAGAGATAGATCCTGATAAAGTGAAGGCTATTAAGGAAATGTTGATACCCTAAAAGGAAAAGTATGTTAGGGGATTTCTGTGTAGGCTTCAGACATAAGTAGGTTTATAGCCAAGTTGATCTTAATTTATGAATGAAATTTTTAGTTGTCTAAAAAGAATAAGCAAGTGGTTTGGAATAAAGATTGTTAGAAGGCATTCAACACCATTAGAGATTACCTTTTGCATCCACCAGTATTGAGACACCACAGGTAAGTAAGCCCCTAATTTATACTTAACTATAGAGGACAGTTCAGTGGGAGCTATGATAGCATAAGAAGATAACTTTGGGTTTGAGTATGCATTGTATTACCTCAGCAAGAAATTCCTTCCATATGAGGCTAAGTATGTAAAGGTGTAACAATCATATGGGCTTCAAAGAAGCTAAAACACTATTTCAATTCTTATAGAGTGCAAATAGTGGCTAAGCAAAACCCTCTCAGGTACCTACAAGAAACATTTTCACTCCAAGATAAGATGGGTACATGCTTAATTATCTTACAAAAGTTTGAATTTGAGTACATCATTAGAAAAACCATTAAAGGGAAAGCAGTAGCAGAATTCCTAGCCAGTTAACCATTAGAAAGGGAAAAATTGGTTTATGTGTTTTTTGATGAGGATATCATAGCCATAATAGTGCAAGGTTAGCAGATGTACTTTGAAAGGACTATGAACAATAAGGGTGCTAGAGTAGGAGTGATTCTAGTGACCTCAAAGGGTGAAAAGATACATTTGGCTAAGAAGTTAAGGTAGAAAGCCACAAACAATAAACCAAAGTATGAAGCTTGCATCTTTGGGTTAGAGGCCTTACTAGCTATGGTGCCGAAGTCTGCAGAGGTATTTAAGGATTCATGTCTAGTGGTCTATTAGGTGAGAGGTGAATGGTCTGTGAAGGAAGAATGATTGATGCCTTTATTAGATGTCTGAAGGCTTTGAGCAGTTAATTTAAAGTATGCACTCTTGGATATATACGTAGGGATAAGAACTACTTAGTAGTTGCTTTAGCCACCTTAGTGTTGATATGGGATAACTTAAAGGTGGTAAGAATGAAATCTGTGTTAATCTTTAGTTTTGACATGGCACATTTTGAAACTGAGCAAGTAATGGACGTTGAGGTAGATGATGAAAGACCTTGTATTTTGACATTTAGAATTACTTAAAGAGGTCAGTGTTCACAAAATAAGATACTGAAAAAGACTAAAGAATGATCCATAAGTTATCAACTTTTTTTCATTAGTGTAGGTGGAGTGTTTTATAAGAGATAGCTTGACGATACTCAATTGAGATACTTGAATGAGAAGAAACTAAGAGGATCATAAAAGAGGTACATATAGGTTTGTAAAGGTCACATGAATGGTTTAGCTTTGGCAAAGAAGATCATGCACTAAGGGTTCTTTTGGCTTACAATAAATACAAAATGCTCTAAGTATGTAAAAGAATGTCAGTTGTGCCAACAATATATAGACTTAAGACACTTGACTGTTTTAGAGCTATGCAACCTTACATTGCTTGGGCCATTCGCTGCATAGGTTAGAGACATCATGGGTATGATCCATCCATCGACATCAAATGGATAAAGATTCATCATAGTTTTCATAGATTACTTCACAAAGTGGGTGGAGGCCGAATCTTTCAAGAAAATAGATGCTAGAGACATGGCTAAATTCTTTGAGAAGAATATGATATATAGGTATAGATTACCCCATCATATAGTGTCAGATAATGGGATATAGTTCCAAGCCAAAACCAAGCAAATGCTCAGAAAATATGGGGTTCAACACCATATGTCTTTACCTTATTAACCTTAGGCAAATGGGGCAGTTGAAGCATCTAATAAAAATGTCAAAAGGATTTTGGCTAAGATGGTTTAAACTTATAAGGATTGGGCTAATAACCTCATTTCGCACTGTAGGGCTAGAACTTCAATAGAAACCACTCCATTTTCTTTGGTTTATGGCACAGAGGTTGTGTTGCCTTTGGAGATTAAGCATCAATCTTTGAGGGTAGTTTTGGAAGTTGAGTTGCAAAAGATAGAATGGGCTAGAGAGAGGTAGCCCCAGCGTAGCCTGTTAGATGGGGATAGGATGCATGTTGGAATTTAACGGTTACATGCATCACATACATGAGCGGAATTTTAAAATTTTTAACCATTAGATCTGATCTTTCCATGAATACACAATATAACTATATGAGAATAAGAAAAATCACCTTTGATTTTTGTTGAACAGTTGATTTTACTTCGCACCGGGTTGTCGCAAACCACAGTGTCCAAAATCGAACACCTCCAATGAGTAATCCACACTAGAGAGGGGTAAATTGAACCAACAAATTGGTGTTCAACTAGGGCTGGCCAAAATTTCCAAGAGCTAGCTTGGGAAGTGGCGCAAAAAGGGAGAGAGTTTTTAGAGAAAGGACTTTCCTTTTGTTTTAATCACTTAACCCTAATTCTCATTAGTTGGCCTTTTATAGTTAGGTTAAAATTCCAACTCCTTAATGAGATTGGGCTCTTTAAAATTGCTGGAGAATTATTAATTGGGCCTCTGGAATTAATTATAATCATTTGGGCTTAATTAAATCCAAATTAAATCTTTTCATAAAAGACCATGCACAAAATCCACAAACTAGGCCCTTTGTGCATCTAATTGGATTTAAATACCCAAATGGATTCCAAATCCAACCAAATTAAATATGTGAGTTCCATAACACTTATGTAACATATATAAATTAATTTGGTCCAAGAAAAAGCCCTCCAAGCCCTTCTATTTGGAGTTGGCGTGTAGCCCTCTTCTGGAGGGCTTCCTCCAGCTTCTTCATTCTTTTGGCCCTTTATAATTTCTCCAATGGTCCTATTAATTATTATATCAGTCCTATAACACTTATAGTAGTCTTATAACACTTATAAGACAATAATAATTAATCATGAAATACATTATTTCATTTAGGTCCAATTTACAGAACATTTCTCAAAAGTTTCGCGGACAATTTTATTTGATCATAATTAATTAAACTCTTTAATTAATTATTATCATATTCTCCTCTCTACCTTTATAATAATATCAAATATTATTATCCTTGTCATTTTACCATTTTACCCTTTTCTCTATATGTGTGTGACCTATTGGGTTCCTGTCCATGTTGGCAGTATAATATGTAATCGTGAGTTCTATTCAAAACTCACATGATTTAAACTCCTTTAAATCAATTTATCAATCTCTATTGATATTTTGATACATCATTATACAAGTCATGATTGGCCTCTAGCTAGGCATCATGACTACCCAAATGTCAGGAAAGTCATGTGGTTTGACTGTACCCTTCCATAGAAACAGTTACCGTGCAATTACTCCTTTCACCACTCTTATCTCAATTAGATTCTGAGTATGGATTTCTGTCAACTCATAAAAATCTAATTATGTATGTTCTATTAATTTAACCATTGTTCCTAAAATGCCCTTCATGGATCTCCATCCATCTCGGCATATTACTCTGGCCAGAGATTCACTGAACAAGGTAATTATAGAATCATGTGAGATAACTTCCCTTGTTAAATCTGGGATGGTGAATCCTTTATCAATCACTCAACTATCTTCAAGTAGGTCATGATATACCCAATCTCCTAACTATGTTCACTCCCAGTTGGAAGTAATCAGTTATGGAGTCAAAGTATACCACTTGCTACTTAAGATAACTTTGGTGATCTCAAGTCTAAGGATACTTGCACAACCGCTATGAAGAGATTCCTCACTGACATAGATTTAATATCCATATGAGGATTCTCTTTGCAGGTCTCCAATGAACTTGTTCCTCTAACAAGCATCCACATGTTAGCATTGATTATCATCCATAATCACAATTATGAGAACCATTGCTTGAACCATTCAAGAAGCATAACATGTGCTAGTCTGTCCGAATTAACAATGTCCTATCTTGTTAATTCTATGACTAGGGATATTTAGATATTAACACATTTGCATGCGATAGACATCTCACATCATGAACACTTTCATGATTGCCTTTGCACTGTGTTTATAATATCTAGGACTTCATTTATTAATTTAAGATTTACAAACTCATGTATTCAAACACAGCATTAATAAATGAATGATGCCTTTTATTAAGAATATAAATTTCATACATATGAAAAACATCCCTATTACATGGGCTCTAGGGCATACTCTCTAACAATCTCCCACTTGCACTAGAGCCAATCACTCATATGTCTCAGACCCATGCTATTTATATGGTGATCATGCTTTATCTGGGAAAGTGCTTTAGTGAGGGGATCCGCCACATTGTCATCTGTGGGAACCCTTTCTATTTTCACATCATTTCTAGCTACTATTTCCCTTATGAGATGGTAGCGTCTGAGAACATGTTTGGATCGCTGATGAGACCGTGGTTCCTTTGCTTGCGCAATGGCTCCATTGTTGTCACAATATAAAGGAATCGGATCAACAATGCTAGGTTCCACTCCTAGTTCAGTTATGAACTTTTTGATCCAGACTGCTTCTTTGGCTGCTTCTGAAGCAGCAATGTACTCAGCTTCTGTCGTGGAATCAGCAGTTGTTTCTTGTTTGGAACTTTTCCAACTAACTGCTCCTCCTCCCATTATGAACACATAACCAGATTGTGATTTACAATCATCTTTGTCAGATTGGAAGCTGGCATCCGTATACCCATTTACTTCCAAACTGCCCTCTCCAAATACCAAGAACATATCCTTAGTCCTTCTCAAGTACTTAAGGATATTCTTGACAGCTGCCCAGTGTTCCTCTCCAAAATTGGATTGGAATCTGCTTGTGACACTCAAAGCAAATGCTACATCTGGACGTGTACATAACATAGCATACATGATAGAACCAATTGCAGATGCATATGGTATTCTATTCATGCTCTCTCTATCCTCTAGTGTCTGCGGACACATAAACTTAGAAAGGTGTTTCCCATGCACCATGGGTATAAATCCTTTCTTAGAGAGATCCATATTGAACCTCTTCAATACTTTATCTATATATGTACTTTGAGAAAGACCCAGCAACCTATTGGATCTATCTCTATAGATCCTTATTCCCAGAATATAGGATGCTTCTCCAAGGTCTTTCATGGAGAATTGCTTGGATAACCATATTTTAACAGATTGGAGAAGAGAAATGTCATTTCCCATGATCAATATGTCATCTACATATAGAACTAGGAAGACAACTGCACTCCCACTGACCCTTTTATACACACAAGGTTCATCTTCATTCTGTGAGAAACCAAACTCTTTGATTGTCTCATTGAATCATATGTTCCAGCTCCTAGAGGCTTGCTTCAATCCATAAATGGATCTTTGAAGCTTGCATACCTTTTCACCATTTCCTGATGTGAATCCTTCTGGTTGTGTCATATACACATCCTCAGAAAGATTTCCATTCAGGAAAGCTGTCTTCACATCCATTTGCCAAATCTCATAATCATAATGAGCTGCAATGGCTAAAAGTATTCTTATAGACTTAAGCATCGCTACAGGAGAAAAAGTTTCGTCATAGTCAATACCTTCTTTTTGACGATAACCTTTTGCTACTAAGCGAGCTTTATAGGTAACTATATTACCTTTCATGTCAGTCTTCTTTTTGAAGACCCATTTGCACCCTATGGGTTTTATCCCTTCAGGTGGTTGAGTTAAAGTCCATACTTTATTCTCATACATGGAGTCCATTTTGGACTACATAGCCTTAAGCCATAAATCACGTTCTGAACTGTTCAAAACTTCTTGATAGCTTGTAGGCTCATTGTCCTCTACTACAGTTATGCCTCTATCCGAATCAATGTGAAATCCATATCTCACAGGGATAGAACGCATCCTAGTAGACCTTCTAGGATTTTGTGTATAATCAGGTTCAACTGTAATCTCATCATTATGAAATTCAGTTTCGGGTTCAATCGATTGATCTACTTCTATTTGTGGGTCCTGAACTTCACCAAGTTCAATTTCACTCCCACTGTCTTCTCGTAGGAGAAACTCTTTTTCCAAGAAGACAGCATGCCTTGAAACAAACACTTTTTGTTCTAAGGGATTATAGAAATAATATCCAAATGTTTCTTTTGGATATCCCACAAATAGACATTTGTCAGATTTAACATCCAGTTTGTCTGACATTGTCCTCTTCACATAAGCAGGACAACCCCATACCTTCATATGAGAAAGCGTGGGTTTCTTGTTATTCCACATCTCATATGGAGTAACATCAACCGATTTACTAGGAACTCTATTTAACACATAAACAGCAGTTTCTAGTGCATATCCCCAAAAGGACTTAGGCAAGTCCGCTCGGCTCATCATTGATCGAACCATATCTAATAGTGTTCGATTCCTCCTTTCGGATACACCATTGTGTTGTGGTGTATATGGAGGAGTCCATTGAGATAAAATCCCATTATCTCTAAGATAATCCTGAAACTCTTGACTTAAGTATTCTCCACCTCGATCTGATCTAAGTGTTTTAATACTTTTGCCAAGTTGTTTCTCTACTTCATTTCTGAATTCTTTGAACTTTTCAAATGCTTCAGACTTATATTTCATTAGATAGATGTATCCAAACCTGGAATAATCATCTATGAAAGTAATGAAGTAGGAGTAACCTCCTCTAGCATGTGTAGTCATTGGACCACATACATCCGAATGTATTAAGTCCAAAACCATTTTAGCTCGTTCTCCTTTACCAATAAAGGGAGCTTTTGTCATTTTTCCCAATAAACAAGATTCGCATGTATCAAATGATTCATAATCAAATGATCCCAAATCACCTGACTTGTGCAATTTGGTCATGCGTTTTTCATTTATGTGGCCTAAACGACAATGCCATAAGTATGAGGTATTTAGATTATCATGTTTCATTCTCTTGGTATCCACATTATGTACTTCTTTAATTAAATCAAGAACAAAAATACCATTCTCAATGATAGCTTTTGCATAAAACATATTGTTCTTAAAAATGTAACAACATTTGTCCTTCAAAGAAATATCATAATCGTTCATCAAACGACTGAAAGAAATAATACTTTTGGATAAGGCTGGAACATAATAACAATTATTTAATTCCAGTACTAATCCACTAGGAAGAGGCAAATAGTAAGTCCCCACAACTGTTGTAGAGATGTTTTGTCCAGTAGCTGACTGCAAACATATCTCTGCCTTTCCAACTCTTCTAAAGCTTCTAAGCCCCTGTAGATCATTACATAAATGAGATCCACATCCGGTATCTAATACCCAAGATTGTTTTGAAGCAATAGAATAAGTATTAATTTCAATCATATGAATACCTGAAGTAGATGCAACAGCTTGCTTCTTCTCCTTAAGAGAATCTAGATAGGCCTTGCAGTTACGCTTCCAATGACCATCCTTTCCACAATGGAAGCAAGTTCCTTTGGGATTCTCTTTCTTGGCAACCTTCTTCTTGGAGATCCCACCATTCTTTGGCTGCGCCTTGGTTATCTTCTTCTTCTGCTTCTTGCCTTTAGCAGCAGTGACAACCATAACACTTTTTGGATCTTTCTTAAATGATCCATCAGCTGTCTTGAGCATGTTGATTAACTCAGGAATGGATACTTGGATCTTGTTCATGTTGAAGTTAAGCACAAAAGGTGCATAACTTGGAGCCAACGAGTACAAGATTAAATCTATGTAAAGATCATTATCCATAACATAGCCAAGTCTACTCAAATGCTCAATATACCCATACATCTTCAATGCATGAGCAGCAGCTGAAGTGCCTTCCACCATTTTGCAACTAAATAGAGCTCGAGCAATCTCATATTGCTCAGTTCTAGCCTGAGAAGAATAAAGCTCCTCTAGATGCAAAACGATGGTTTTAGCATCCATCATTTTATGTTGCTTCTGAAGCTCCGAGGACATAGCACCCAGCATCAAACATGCTGCTGCTTCACTATCCTCCATGTATTTTCGATAAATGCCTTTGATCTCATCAATGGCATCATCTGATGGAAGTGGTGGTGGATCTTTATCCAAGACATAATGGATCTTTTCAGCCCTGAGAACAATTCTCACTTGCCTGATCCAGTCAGAATAGTTGTTGCCAACCAGCTTGTTATCCAAGATTGATCGTATATTAATGTTTGATGTGCTCATGATGATGACCTAGATGTGAAAAAGAAAAGATATGAGAGTATGTTCATATATATGTATGCATTAATAAGGTCTTTAATTAATACATTTACTCCCACTATTTTATTGCGAATTAATAGCCCTCACTATTTAATCCGAGAAAACTCGATGGTTTTCTTAGTGGGCCAATATCCAATCCTTGATATGTAATTTGACCTTGACTGTGGTCAACAAGCCAAATTCCATACCCTTGAAAGGTAGGTATCTCTATACCAATTGTGTCTCTACACAACTATTGGATCATTAGGTTATCAACTCTTGATGCATGCATATCATATATGCATTCCCTAATCTTGCCTCTAGAACCATTAGCCTTGACTGTGGTCAACAAACTAATGGGCTAGCTAAGATGACCCATTTAATTAGATTTGAACATATTCGATATAATGTGAGCTTGACTGTGGTCAACAACCCACACTATAAAGAACTCTGGTTCTCCTCAAATTAATGGAAGGCTTATATACCTTAGTATTTGTTTGAGGGTTTTAGTTAATTAAGTCTCATCATACATGGTTGGCATACATTGGTATGCATCCTATATCTATCACATAAATATAAGCATACAAATATGGTATAGTTATGGACTTCACTACATTGATTTCCCCGAGCTAAGAGAGAAATCAAAAGGTCACACCTAGGTAGTATGCATGATTCAAACAAGAAAAATAATTACATTATCTTCAAGCTTGTTGGATCTCCATCCGGCCCATCTTGCTCCTTGAAAATGGTCTCCATCTCTATTTCTAATTCTAATCTAAGTAATCTAATTACATATTACAATTTGAAATCAAATACAAACCAAAAACAAGTGGCCGGGACATGAAAGTCCTCATTGGGCCAAAACATGCATTATGCTCAATCACATTGGGCTTTGTCCATAACTAACCATCATGCCAATCATTCACCCTTATATGCCTCTCTAATGCATAAAGAAATGGATTACTAACTTTGTTTCAACTTTTGAAACAATATTTTGAGTTATTTTAATGATGTGATCAAATTAGGAAACTTTTTCCATTTTGGAAACTTTCATTTTAGGAAACCTTTTTGCATGAATGTGTTATTGTCTTAATAATCAATCAAATTGATTATTAATTAATTATAAATTGATTATTTAATTAATTAATCATATTAAATAATTAAAAGAATCAATTTTGGGCTAAAAACAAGTGTAGGCCGAAACCCACAGAAGAAAAACCCTAAGTGTGTTCACACACAAACTAGTTTTGTGTCATTTGGACCATTTGGGCCTTTTGGAATGAGCCAAGCCCACTCCAGCCCTTAAAACCCATTAATAAACTTAATTAATGTTTATAATAGTTAATTTAAATCAGCTCCTTGGGCCCACCAAGTCATCCACTAATTTAAACCAAGTCCGTAAACATAATTAAGCCCATTAAGTGGTTTTAATGAATTAAAATTAATCAAATTAATTTAAGGCCCATTTTAATTAATCCAATTAATTAAAAACACTTTAATATATCATATATATCAGATTTAGAAGATCAAAAGTCGTTCTAACCAAGAACACATCAAGAACACACGAAGAACACCAATTTATCGAACTTTTCGACAAAACTAGTTTTCATGCAAAACTTGTTCGATTTTAATTCCGTTCGATCCTACGGCTTAATATCACATATTAAACATATAAAATATCATCTAAATGATTTTTAAATGGATCCATAAGAAATTAAATTAGAACAGCCCCTACAATACCTAGGGTTTCACGCCAAACCCTAATGGGTTTCACGCCAAACCCAAATCAAAATGCTTCAAAAAATTCGTTTTTGTTTCCACCAAATTTATTTGATCACACATACAACCAGAAATCAATATTTCTCATTCATGAACAATCAAATCTAATATTTTAAAGTTCATGAAATAAATAACTCAAAACAAAACAAAACTTATTCCGCAGAAAAATATAGAATTGTATATCCATGGCAAAACCGTGGCTCTGATACCATATTGGAATTTAACGGTTACATGCATCACATACATGAGCAAAATTTTAAAATTTTTAACCATTAGATCTGATCTTTCCATGAATACACAATATAACTATATGAGAATAAGAAAAATCACCTTTGATTTTTGTTGAACAGTTGATTTTACTTCGCACCGGGTTGTCGCAAACCACAGTGTCCAAAATCGAACACCTCCAATGAGTAATCCACACTAGAGAGGGGTAAATTGAACCAACAAATTGGTGTTCAACTAGGGCTGGCCGAAATTTCCAAGAGCTAGCTTGGGAAGTGGCGCAAAAAGGGATAGAGTTTTTAGAGAAAGGACTTTCCTTTTGTTTTAATCACTTAACCCTAATTCTCATTAGTTGGCCTTTTATAGTTAGGTTAAAATTCCAACTCCTTAATGAGATTGGGCTCTTTAAAATTGCTGGAGAATTATTAATTGGGCCTCTGGAATTAATTATAATCATTTGGGCTTAATTAAATCCAAATTAAATCTTTTCATAAAAGACCATGCACAAAATCCACAAACTAGGCCCTTTGTGCATCTAATTGGATTTAAATACCCAAATGGATTCCAAATCCAACCAAATTAAATATGTGAGTTCCATAACACTTATGTAACATATATAAATTAATTTGGTCCAAGAAAAATCCCTCCAAGCCCTTCTGTTTGGAGTTGGCATGTAGCCCTCTTCTGGAGGGCTTCCTCCAGCTTCTTCATTCTTTTGGCCCTTTATAATTTCTCCAATGGTCCTATTAATTATTATATCAGTCCTATAACACTTATAGTAGTCTTATAACACTTATAAGACAATAATAATTAATCATGAAATACATTATTTCATTTAGGTCCAATTTACAGAACATTTCTCAAAAGTTTCGCGGACAATTTTATTTGATCATAATTAATTAAACTCTTTAATTAATTATTATCATATTCTCCTCTCTACCTTTATAATAATATCAAATATTATTATCCTTGTCATTTTACCATTTTACCCTTTTCTCTATATGTGTGTGACCTATTGGGTTCCTGTCCATGTTGGCAGTATAATATGTAATCGTGAGTTCTATTCAAAACTCACATGATTTAAACTCCTTTAAATCAATTTATCAATCTCTATTGATATTTTGATACATCATTATACAAGTCATGATTGGCCTCTAGCTAGGCATCATGACTACCCAAATGTCAGGAAAGTCATGTGGTTTGACTGTACCCTTCCATAGAAACAGTTACCGTGCAATTACTCCTTTCACCACTCTTATCTCAATTAGATTCTGAGTATGGATTTCTGTCAACTCATAAAAATCTAATTATGTATGTTCTATTAATTTAACCATTGTTCCTAAAATGCCCTTCATGGATCTCCATCCATCTTGGCATATTACTCTGGCCAGAGATTCACTGAACAAGGTAATTATAGAATCATGTGAGATAACTTCCCTTGTTAAATCTGGGATGGTGAATCCTTTATCAATCACTCAACTATCTTCAAGTAGGTCATGATATACCCAATCTCCTAACTATGTTCACTCCCAGTTGGAAGTAATCAGTTATGGAGTCAAAGTATACCACTTGCTACTTAAGATAACTTTGGTGATCTCAAGTCTAAGGATACTTGCACAACCGCTATGAAGAGATTCCTTACTGACATAGATTTAATATCCATATGAGGATTCTCTTTGCAGGTCTCCAATGAACTTGTTCCTCTAACAAGCATCCACATGTTAGCATTGATTATCATCCATAATCACAATTATGAGAACCATTCCTTGAACCATTCAAGAAGCATAACATGTGCTAGTCTGTCCGTATTAACAATGTCCTATCTTGTTAATTCTATGACTAGGGATATTTAGATATTAACACATTTGCATGCGATAGACATCTCACATCATGAACACTTTCATGATTGCCTTTGCACTGTGTTTATAATATCTAGGACTTCATTTATTAATTTAAGATTTACAAACTCATGTATTCAAACACAGCATTAATAAATGAATGATGCCTTTTATTAAGAATATAAATTTCATACATATGAAAAACATCCCTATTACATGGGCTCTAGGGCATACTCTCTAACAATGCAAGTCTATTATCACAACCAAATTTACTAGAAGAGACTATCTCACTATTTTTAAAGAAGGTTAGAGATCATCCTTTAACGGAGGGGGATTTAGTGTTTAAATAGATGAGGTTAGGAATTATGGACATGTGGGATAAGTTTAGACCTACTTAGGAAATACCTTTTGTGCTAAAAAAGTTATAATCTAAGGAGCTATGATTTTGATTGACAGTGATGGTAATGAGTTCAGAGAATCAATTAACATTAAAAAATTGAAGAGATTCTATGATTAAGACTCAAAAGAGAAAAAGAAGAGAACAAAAGCCCTGTGGGTCAAAAATTGAAAAAATGGTAGCCTGCTAAAATTGGATGCCCTATCAAGGTGAAAATTGAAAAAAAGGCATCCTAGGTAAAAATTAAGGGTTGAAAGAAAATAATCAATCAAGAAAATCAGAGAAGGCTGTTTAATGATAGGAGTTCTGATGCTTTTAAGATTTCATTTCGAGATTAAATAAGTTGTATTATTGAGTTGATGTTAAATAATGATCATACATAATGAAATCAGATAGAAAAGTCACATTAGTATCCAAAGGATTATTAATGTATTCAAAAGATGTTTTTTCACATGTTTAAATTTCAAAGTTCTAATGAAAAAAACACAGTCTTTGATTATATCTAATGTCTATACCCTTTGCTCTCTCCCTCTAAATGGCTATACTGACATGTCCTATTGTTGATTGCTAGACTAGTGACCCACTGCTTCTATTTGAGAGAAGTAGTAAAGTCACAAGTGCTGATCTCGGGTATGATAGTCTTTATAAGAAGTTAGGCCCAGATCTGCTAATGGTAACCTGATATAAATGTAGTAAAGAGAATGCCACCATGAAAGGCCAATGGGCACCTGATAATATCTTACCACTCTCCATACTAGCATACATAATAAGCAATAACATAAAAGGTGGCATGATATAACCCATGCAAGGGAATGCATCCAGAAGGTCCATCTTTAGTCACTTGAGGCATGGTTAACCAAAGGCACCTAAAGCTGATGTCACCATTGGCCATAGTATCCATCCAAATAGCTCCCTCGTGAGGTGAGTGTACATTATGCAACTTCTGCCTAGGGAGATAATGCCTAAAAGGATAAGTGCCTATAGCTTGGGGTGGAGGCTTTGTTAGCAATCTCAACTTCTTCTATAGCCAAATTCGAAAAAAAAAGAAAAATGAAAGAAAAGCCATTGGGCTGAGTTAGATTAATCTCAGGCAAAAATAAAGTAGGGAAATATGTGAAAATCCAAAATGACATGTTTTTCAATAAGAAAAGTTAGTGTGAAAATCCACAAGGGGTGCACTACCTTTAAAATAATGATGTATCTGAAGCAGTAAAGGAGTACCAGTAAGGAAAGTAGTGGGATCAGCATGTATCGCATCCAGATCAAGAATAATCTCCTCTAGGATCAAAGGAAATGGGTTCAGCCCACTGTGTATACCATCTATAACACTAAACAACCCATAATCTCCAATCAAGCCATGTAAGGTTGATATCAAGCATCAGGTGAAGCAACATAGTAGAATGACAAAAGTTTGGAATGTGGGCACGTTAGAGAAGTCATCTAGAACATTGATCAACAACTCTAATGAAAAGGTTTAACCTTGGGGTACTAGGACGATAGCTTTAAAATGAAGAATGCCCAAGGCTCTTGTCACTTCCTTAAGGTAGTCAAGAACACTATGAGGCAAACAAAAAAGGGTGTCAGGCATAAATCTTGCAACGATAATCTCAACAAATTCCTTTGTGAGGGGGTATAACTCCTGATGAGTGAACCTAAAGACATGGAACCTCAGATCCCAATATCGAATAGTAGATAAAATCAAGGTTCCATCCATCCTCACCCTCCTTAAGAACCTAAAACTGGAGTAAGGGCTCAAAATATGGTTCTCTTAGGTTTTTAGGTCATCTAGCAATTTGTGCAGCTTATTCAAAGCCAAGGTTGATATGGTAAAAATATTCAGGTAGGTTAGGTGATAGAATATTGAAAATAATAATAAAAATAATTTCAAATGAAAGAAAAAGGAAAAGAAAAGAGGGAGAAATACCTAGAAAAGAGGCTGATTGGAAGAGGAGGAGTTAAGGCACAAAAATCAAAGAGAGATGAAATTATTTATAGAGGGGCCTTGATAGATGATCGTTGCTCAAGGAGTGACTTATGGTCTTGTCGTTTATCACCTCTGGACTGCCTAATTAAGTCTTTCTGCATGTTCCATACATTGCATGTACCTTTTTTTTGGATCCATTTTATCTTTATTTTTGTACAAAATGTAAGAAGCATACTAGCATTGTTGGGATCCTCAAGGATTAAATTCAGGGAGTATTTCATCATAAAAAAATTTAAAAATAAAAAATAATAATGATAATATTAATTAATAATTGGGTAAATATGTGTAAATAATTTAAATTGGCATGAAGTAAAATGAATAAAATAAGAGAAAAATGGAGGTTAAATATACAGAAAATAAAAGATGAAAAAAATAAAGAAAAGGAGCAACAAATGGGACGTAAGTGGCACTCGTTTGCAATAGACGGCTAGCCTGTCTATCACTTGAAATTTGAAAAATTTGGTCTTCTCATCATTATCATCATCTTCTTCTTCCTCTCTCCTCTTCACACATCAGCATTAAAAATGTTTCAAGCTTTCCTTTTTTAGTTTTGTCTTTGTTTCTCCTTTATTTCTCCACCATTTTGTGAATCGTTTGTGTGGAATTGCTCTTAGGATCAACACATATGATAGGACGATGTTTATTTCAAGTTTTCTTTTTTTTTTTATTATACCTATTTCTCCACACCAAGTAGGTTTTTTTTTAAAAAATTTTTGCTTGCTTTCCTTTACTACTGTTATTAATTTTCTTTGTTTTTTTATCTGTTTTGTTAAAGTGCTAGATTTGCTTTTTGTATAGTTATTTAATTTTTCATTTCATTTTTTATTTTGTTCACTTTTTTGTTGGTTATGTTTACTGCCCATATGTTTTATTTTGATGTTAAAACTACTAATGATTGTATATGTGTAATTAGATGTGCTTTGGCAAAGAAAAATGCATGGAACGCTTTGAAATGTATAAAAAATGAAATTTTATGCAATTTCATAGTTTGACTATTTAGTTTAATAGGTTAATTGGATCTCTCTTTTTGATTGAATATAGGTCCATAACAAAAAAAAAAAGAATGAACTGTTGAAATTTGACATATTACTATTTTAGATAGTTTAATTTGAACTGGTATGAATCATTTTTCATGTATAATTAGATTGTTAATTTAACTTTAGAATTAGATTAGTCGTTAGAGAACAATTGTAGTAAAAGTGAGTATAGGCCTTATCTAAGGTTGTATTAAAGTAACTTTTCTTGAACGAACTATTTGTTGGACATTTAGGCCTGTGATTATTGATTTTTAAATGTGTTTTTGTTTGGAGGGCAGGCATATTTTTAGCCAAAATGCTGTTGAATTTTTGATAGAATTTTGTAATTTTTCATAATTTTAATTCCTCGATTGTCATGCGTGCTTGCTAGAACACCCATTGATGGGTTTAAGACTTTGTAATTTTTTTATGGCTCTTAATGTACATTTCATTATAGGTTGGCTAACACCGGTCTAGGATAACATGCTGCCAAAAGTTTAACAAAATTCATGTGAATTTCATTTATGATATTACTTATGATGCAAGTTATTTCCAAAAGGGCTAACTTTTAAATTTTTTACAAATGCCACATTATAAGGATCAAGTTATGCTACTCCTTCAAATCTAGAGTGGATAACTATGTAAGAGGCTGATAGACATTAAGCCCTATCTAGGATTTAGTATTGTGCTAGCAGGTTTATGTCATGGCAGTTCCTGCAAAGTGTAGGCATGCTGGATAAGGTCGATGGATTATTGGCCGCTGCAGGATGGACCGCATTCTTTACCCCATTTTTTCCTTCCTATCCAGACATGAAATGCAATTTTTCAATGACTATTCATTATAGAGGGGTTCAAAGGCCAGACACTAAGGAGGGAGTCATTACATTCAGGGTGTGTGGCATCCCATACAGCATCACATGTCGTCGTTTCATTAAGGCTATTAGGATACCTATTGGATAAGATGTTCAGACCTTAGAGAGGGGAGTAAACAGACATTATTGGGTAATGATTAGGCTTTCTAGAGCCATATATGACCCAAACATAGCCAAGAGCACTATGGTAGCTTTCTAGGCCTACAGATACATCCAGAGGATCTTGGCCATATCGTACCTCGGTCGCATCGGTAATCTTAGGTCAGTTAATATGGTTGACATCATCTACCTTTGGGGTATGCATACCTATAGGAGGGTAGATATAATTTATGAGATTATCTTTACATTGCTCAGGGTAGCCATATAGTCTACCACACATATTTGTATTGGTAAAGTGGTGACCCACTTATTGTTGGACTTAGGGCAGATGAGAGGACTTTTGGTTTAGCATTCTGGGAGGATGTCTTCATAGAACTATAATCAACCCTCATTATAAAGATAGTTGAGTTGATTTGTAGGTAGCCTAGATAGTTTAGATTGCTAACAGTTCTACAGACTAGAAAGAGGTGTAGATTGCCATCTATTATACCAAAGCCACTGGCTGAGGTTCAAGACTAAAATCAACCAACTTAGGACCCTCTAACACTGCTAGCCTAGCTAAAGCAGGTTCCTTAGGATGAGCCTTATAAGCCACTAAGAACAGATATGGATCTAGACCTAGAGAGAGATATGAGATTTGACTTAGATGACTTTTTTGGCCGCCCACCTCCACTAGCACGATCTTCGATATGACCCTAATTTTCTCTTGCTAGAGTACACATGACGTTTGGCCTATATGGTCATTTAGGAGCCTCCACCTCTAGTGCTCTACCACCAATTTAGCCAACATCAACTCTTGCAAGACCACTATTAGATGACATTTCAGGGAGATTAGCTATAAAAGAGACATTTGTCCAGACCATTCAGTAGGTTATTCAGTGATAAGATTAGACCTTACAGTCTATCCAAGCCCCAATACAATCTAGGTAGACTCAGTACTAGACTAATGTACAAGGTATACGGGTAGACTTAGTAGGAGCCAGGTAGAGATTTGATGCCTTCTTGTAGGTTTTTTATTATTTCATGACCTAAATTTGATAGCAGACCGATCGCTTTAAGGGAAAGGTCCTTAGAGGTAGAGAGGCTACAGTCGAGACTAATGAGCAACTTAGAGCCTGTATTAGAGCTTTGAGAGA
Source organism: Excoecaria agallocha (assembly GCA_037975025.1). Classification (NCBI taxonomy): domain Eukaryota; kingdom Viridiplantae; phylum Streptophyta; class Magnoliopsida; order Malpighiales; family Euphorbiaceae; genus Excoecaria; species Excoecaria agallocha. Next base: position 98,324,845 of record CM075806.1, read on the forward strand.
TGATCTTATAAGGTATTTAGAGTAGCACTCATGAGTAGTCTTAGGGCTAAGGGCGAGTTCGGACAATTTAGGCGAGGTGATGGCACAGATCCTACAACCCTTGTCCATCGCACTACCTGGCTTTGAGTTTCAATTTTGGGAGTAGCAGGAGCAGCCACTAGCTCCTCAATAAGTAGTAGCACCACACATGCATCCATGCCGTCAGCCTTTCATCCTCCACTTAGACTTTCCTATCGATGGAGATTTAGATCTTCACAGTAGACATGTTTTATATTCAAGGAACTTTGAAACTTTTTAGACATTTTGATGTATGTAAAACCGATGATGTGTAGTTATTTGTGTTCCATTCTATTTTCAATTATTCTGGCATTTTATCTTTATTATTACTTTGTTTAAGACTAAGATGCATGAAAAAAGGCAATGAAAATAACAAAAATAATGTAAATGACAAAAAAATAAGGTAAAAAAATAAAGGCTAAAAAGAAAAATGACAAAAGAATGAATTGACAACATTTGACCATGATCAACCACAAATGTACAAAGTAAAATGATAAAGCTTCCAAATTCAACAAGCAAAGCACTAATACTACAACTTTCTCACTCACAAGTACCAAAGCCATCTACAGAGGCATATATTCCACATTTCATAGGCAATCATCGTACAGATAACCCTAATGATGATGGTTTTCCCTATAGTAGAGACACAATCATGAAAAAGTGTTAGAACCTATAGTAGACATATCATCTATTTATGGAATGGAGAAAATTATTAATGATATCCACACTAAATTGGATCAGAAGGATAAAGTGTTTGTGAATGGGCGATGGCTAGGAGTCTATGATGATTTTTCTTCCTTTGCTATTGCTCTAAGACACCTATAGTGCCATAAGATGTTACTTGAAGAGGTTGAAATAAAAAAAGATGAACAATAAAAAGAAGTGCATATATTTTTTGATTCTAGAAGGATTTAAAAGAGATGGTCATATCCTTCCCATTTCCTTTAGATAAAGAAATTATTAGATTGTTGAGACTAAAGACAAAGTGAAATACTTCACCAGTGATTGATCCATATAGCTAAAACCAAAGTGAAAGGCTTCACTAGTGATTGATCCACATGGCTAAAGATAAAGTAAAAGGCTTCACTAGTGATTGATCCACACGGCTGAAGATAAAGTGAAAGTACTTCATCAAAGATTGATTCACATGGTTGAAGCCAAGATCACAATATAAAACTAAAACACACTAAAAGAGGGATAGTTCAGAAGGTTGTTTTAACTTTTAATGATGAGGGAAAAATTATGTTGTAGTATCTCCAAGGTTGATTTATAGATGAGAAGCAAACTTCTGAGTTTACACATTAGAGACTCCTCACAAATGCATGTTTTCTAGAAATCTTCCAATAAGAATATCAATTTAAAAGAAGGTTAGACATGTCGATAGATGGCGTCAACAAACCAATAACAACAAGCTTAGACATACCGATAGATGGCATTAACTAATCAAAATAGCAAGGTTAGACATTTCGATAAATGGCATTAACAAATCAAAATAGCAAGGTTAGACATGCTAATAGATGTCATCAACCAATTAACAATCTTATATGATCCTACATGCCGATAAACTAGTGTTAGTTAGATATAAGTAACTCATCTCGATTCTGCATGCCGATAAACTAGCACTAATTAGACAGTCAACCAAGGGTTAACACATTGATAAGCTAATGGTAAGTACCTAACCAAGGGTTAACATGTTGATAAGCTGATGGTAACTACCCAATCAGAGACTCATTTCCTCAAATGGTACATATTTTAAACCAATCAATAAGAGATTTTCTACTTTAAGTATGCACTTTTTTATCATTTTACTCTAAAATTTGGCTCACTTTGGCACTAGTACACCAATTCCCTAAAAGTGGGAGCAACTATAGATGTCATGCCCCGAGATACCCTAAATCAGGGTTACCCGATGATACGGAATCGATATATTTTTGACAAAAGGCATCAATCTCGAATTTCCAGCCTTTATTTCCACATTTTTATAAATATTCTTGTGGTTTTCCAACTTGATTTTGTAAAAGTTTTGAAAATAATTTCAAAAACCTTGAGTTTATACCTCTGATAGTTGTAGACGATCATTTGTTATAGAGGGATGACCGTTTATGGCTGTCTTCCTTTAGTCCAAGTCAGAATTAAGGTATTTTTGTAATTTTAGAGAATCATATGAAGGATGACCATCTATCAATGATAGATGCCTGTCTATAAGGTTATTTCCTAATTTTTCATGTTTTTTAGTTTTGAAAATCCTGGGTAAAGATCAAATTTTAGAGATTTGATCTAAGCTAAATTTTAAGGGATGAATTCTTCCTACTAAAGAGAATCGGAGTTAGAGTTGATCTCCAACTCTTTACCATATATATAAATAAAAATTAGGGTTTCAAAAAAATGGAGATTCTAACACTTGGGGATAAAGTACACTTTTGAGAAAGAGAAAGATAATTCTTTATTCTTGAAAGCAAAAGCTCTAGGCAATCTTTCACACAAAACACACATATTTCTTTATTTGAATGTGGAAATCAAATATTAGAGCTTGGATTGTTGCTTTTAAGAGTTATAGAGCTAAAAATCCTAAGGGTAATATTCTAGGCTCAGTTTCTTTCTTTCTCTAAGTTTAATATCATAATCTTGTAGTTAGGATGATTTATTTGCTCTTTTATAATGCCATAATTTATTATCTTATGTCATTTAATCTATTTATTTATAATTCTTATAATGTCGTGATGATCTAAATATATTTAATATGCTAGAATGGCATGTTAGGGTCTCTTTCTTCTTCCTCAATGCATAATGGATGTTTTAATTTAAATTCTGTTTTGACATATTTATATGGTTTTCATATGATTTAAGTTTCATTCATTGATTTTTAGAGGGTTCAATGTGTTTTAGGATCATAGAGCTGTATCTTTAGGATTTAAAATTTGTTTTTCTTGTTTTTGTGTGCAAAAGTATGCACTATATTTATTCCTCAAGTGATAAATAGGGAAAAGACCCGATAGCCCATTTTATGTATGATATTTTATATTTCCTATCCTGATGTAGATATTCTTGAACATGTAAAGAGAAAAGGAGAAGAAAAGAATAGGTAACATATGTAGTTTGTCTCAAGTGCGACAGGAGTCGCGGCCGCGGTAGAGGGGGACTGGAATGCTTAAATATTAGTTAGGTGTTTTACTTATTACCTATGGATTGTATTTTCAAGTTATTTAATTTTTGGCTTTAGTTCCTTTCATTAGCCCATGATTATAGGCCTTTTAATTATTTAGGGTTTATTCCTTTTATTAGGCTATAAATTCCTCATTATAAACATTGTAAGGGAGATTTGATAGATTTAAATTAATTTAATGGCATTCTCTTTGGCTTGACCAAAATTACTTTATGGGAGGATGGCTTGATTTCTTCCATTGTATCAAGAACTATAATTTTTATTAATATATTTACTTTGTGGTAAATTCTATTCTTGTATTTAAGAATTGGGTTATTTAAGTTTTACTTGTTTAGTTCTATTCTTCTTTATTCTGCTTTAGGTTTTAATTTCCTTTGAAATTAAGGTTTAAAGTTCTTTAGGATGTGTTTTTGTTAATTTTCATGCCATATTGTGTATTTTATGGGTTTCGGGGTTTATTCATTTCTTGGGTTCCATGTCATTCATTGATTTGGGGTTCAGTTCTAATTAGCCTTGGAGTTTTTTTTGCATCATTTGGTATCAGAGATTGGATCAGGATAAATTCTTATATATCTTGTGTTAATTTGCTATACTATTGTTTAATTTTTCATTAAAATCGAAATTTCAAAATTATTTTTTATTCTTATCAATTTCATGTTTTCCTTTGTCCCAAATCTATTCCATTGTGTTTTTCTTTGTTTTTAAATCAGATCTTGTGTTGTTTGATATATATTTTTTTAAAATAAATAAATAAAATTCATGGTACTGTTTATGACTACTATTTATGTTGTTGTTAATGGTACTTTTCATCCGAAAAAATATTGCAAGAAGTATTTCAATTAGGAATTACATCTAATTGGTGTGAACAAATAAGATTAGAATTCTTTGGATAGATTTTATCCTTATCTCATCTTTAGGTAGAGTTTATCCTTATCTCATGTTGTCTTACTTTAGACAGAATGTTATTCTTTGTCTTAAAATTAGACAATTATTCTAATTTCTTCATTTTGGTAATTTTGCTTCTAGTATTGAGCCTATCTTCTTTGTTAAGGATTTCTCATTGCATTTCTCATTTGTATTTGTTGCTTGTGAATCACTTTGACTTTAGTTTGAGTTTTGAAGTGTAATTAAAAATAACAAGCTTGAGTGGGAAAAGGCTTTAGTGTGTGAGCTTGAAGATGGTAAGAACCAATTTTGAGTGAAACATGAGTGAATGTGAGGATGTCTTATTACAAGGCAAAGCAACGTTATAATCAAGAAGAATGGCACAGGTTAACGAAAAGTATGAAGTGTGTGATGCCAGACCTTAATGATATGGAATTACAGTTTATTCAACTTTCCAAACAACTAAGTAGAATGTGTAAGCAAGAGGAAAAGATGAACGAAGAGCAAGTTTTCATAGAAAAAATTATTTGTGAAGCTGAAGGGGACTCTATAAATTTGTTTGATGGTGTTGGTAAGAGTAATAGAGAAATAATTGACAGCAAAGATGATATTGATTATTTGAGTAAACATGAAGAAGATTGTTTGATTGTTATGGAAGATTAACATGTTACAATTGCTCCTCTATTGCTTAAGAAAGGTGAATTGTAAATGGAAAATGGAGGAAATCATAATCCTAGTCACAATGATGCATTTAGGACTAACCATGTTTTACGTAGTTTCTTTGTTAAATTCTAGGAACATGATGAGTTATTTTTTGAAGAAGCCTTCATATTATTTCCACTTATCCAGAAGATTATTTATGAAAATGAATTCATTCCTCAAGTTTCAATTCCTAACTTAAACAAGATAAAGATTCAAAGATGAATCTTTTTTAAAGAGGGAGGATATGATGTAGATATTCTTGGGCATGTGAAGAAAAGAATAAGCGACATATGTGGTCTATCGCAGGCGTGATAGAGGGTAGCTGGAATGCTTAAATTTTAGTTAGGTGTTTTACTTATTACCTATGGATTGTATTTTAGAGTTATTTAATTTTAGGCTTCAGTTCCTTTCATTGGCCTATGATTAAAGGCCTTTTAATTATTTAGGGTTTATTCCTTTTATGAGGCTATAAATACCTCATTATAAATGTTGTAAGGGAGATTTGATAGATTTAAATTAATTTGAGAGTATTTTCTTTGGCCTGGCCGAAATTACTTTATGGAAGGATGGCTTGATTTCTTCTAATGTATCAAGAACTATAATTCTTATTAAGGTATTTACTTTATGGAAAAGTCTATTTTTGTATTTAAAAATTGGGTTATTCAAGTTTTACTTATTTAGTTTAATTCTTCTTTATTCTATTTTAGGTTTTAATTTCCTTGGGAATTAAGGTTTAAAGTTCATTAGGATTTGTTTTTATTCATGTTCATGCCATATTGTGTATTTTAGAGGTTTTGAGGTTTATTCATTTCTTGGGTTCTGTGTCATTAATTGATTTGGAGTTTGATTCTAATTAGCTAGGGTTTTTTGTATCATATCCTTTAGATGGTTTGCTCTTGTAATAGGTTAAGTAGGATCTTTTGCTTTGTTTTATTGCTTTCTTAAATTGATTGATGTGTTTATTTAATTTAATCGTATTGCATTATGTGAGAAGGAAGGTAGTGGATTAATAAACAAAAAACTAATTATATAAAAATAACTAACTGAGATGCCAAGTAAGAGTGACTTCCTAAACATCGATCTCTATTTGGGCATCAAAAGGTTGAGATTCATTTCCCAACATTCTATTGGGTGGAAACTCAATGATACCTACCTCTTTGAGCCCACATTAGACACCTTCATAGGTTAACCATCAATAATAAATTGGACCTAACCCTTTTTTATTTCAAAGTGGCCAATTTATGAGTTATAGTGAGCCTTATCCAGTCTTAGACTCTAAAAATAGACCTCTGAGAATCCAATCGGAATCATAGCCACCATATCTTTTTTTTTAAATTATTCATGTTGAGTCTGACATCATAAATGACATATCACATTATTATTGCTCTTTAATTCAAATGTCTTAGTTTAATTTGTCATCTTTTTCTATGACTATCCTCATATGTTCATCAAGGTGCATTTGATAATTGTTGGCCATCTACCACTTTAACTTCATTCAGAAGGAGTTGACAGGCTATTTTTGCTACTTTAAGCTGAGGATCTAGAAGCTTAGCAAAAAAAAAAAATTGACATGTAATTTTGAGTAGTATAATCTAAATTGTAATAATATTTCTAGAATTCACATATATAGTTCTCAAAGCAACACATATCAAAGAATTGTAGTTTCATCAATGTTATGAGTGATTGTTCCTTTTTTTAAAGACTTTATAGAAAATAAGTGTATTTCATCTTTTATGTTTATGTGAGTTACTGGTAATTTTCAATAATTTTGGGTATTTTTCATTATCGTGGCTTTGCACACTTCGTAGACTTCGATAATTTCTTATATTTTGAAATTGAGATAGGAGATTATGTTGACAAGTATTATTAGGTTTAAGAAATTTGAATTTTGGATAGATAGAAATTGAGTGCTCCAAAATGAGATTCAATCGGAGTCTAGGAATTAAAAATTGGGATTGATGCTAGTTATTAAACTATTCCTAACTAGAGAGTTTAATTATTTAGAATGGAATCGGAGTAAAGGGCTTGAATTTAGTTAGGTTTTCCCACAATAAGTTAGTATTATCTTTGAGTAGAGTCGATTTCGATTTCAGTAGAAGAGGGGAGGATAGTTCCCTTAGCAAAAGATTTTGGTAATTGATTTTTATAATTAAATATGTTAATCTCTATTCTGATTAATTTTAGATTTTAATTTATTTAGTTATTTAATTAAATTTATTTTAATAAAAAATCACAATCAATCTTGGAAAATATTTAGCATAATTGTTTTTTTTCAAAATCTAGCTTTCTTAATCCCTTAGGTACAATATTGGAAGGTTTTAAATTTACATCCTTATATTACTAGCTAATTTAGTACACACACATAAAAATCGGTGGAATTTTTAGGGCCTTTATTGACGATTGGCGTACAAGATATATTTTCTTTGTGGATTTTATGTGTATTCTTTTTGTTATTTTATTTTTTCTAGGTGTCAATAGTACATGAAAAGAATTGATCAATAGTATCGATTGGTCCTACAATCAAGAGGATGATTTATCGACGGAGAAGACAATAATAAGTAAATATGAATCCACAAGTAGATCCACCTCTTGATAACCAACAACTACTTGGAGGGCAAGAGTTTCCAAATTGAGTTTAAAAGAATGTAATATGACCATAGATAATTCAGAATTATGGCACTTTAAGGTGGAATAAAGAGCACATAACTATTCTAATACCTCAGACCATTCATTTTGAGTTGAAGCCAGCCACAATTAAGATGGTGTAGAAGAACAAATTTTTAGGATCAGATATTGAAGATTTAGTCTAGCATATAGATATCTTTTTAGAGATAAGTGACATGGTATAAATTTAAAAAGTCTCTATGGATGCCATTAGATTGAAGCTGTTCCCTTTCTCTCTTATCGAGAAACTAAGAGATTGGTTACAAATGCTGCCAAGTCAGTCCATCAAAGTCTTGGGAGCAGATGTAAATAAAATTTTTAGTGAGGTTCTTACCTCCCACCATGACTGCAAATATCTAAAATAGCATATACAACTTCTAATAGCTTCATAAGGAACCATTTCATGAGGTTTGAGAGAGGTTTAAGAGACTTTTGAAAAACTGCCCTCACAACGAAATTACTATGCATCAGTTGATGTCTACTTTTTATCCGGGTGTCAATCAAATAACAAGATCTCTTTTAGATGTAGCCTCAGGTGAAAGTTTTATGAACAAAGTTTTGAAGAAGGCTTTTCTATTATTAGATAAGATGGCTATGAATGAAGTACAATGGGCCAGCACAAGAGCCATGAATAAGAGGTAAGGTGTGCATAGTGTGGATAAAGTAGTTATACTCAAAGCTCAATTAGAACTTCTTAAGAAAGAACTAAGCAGTCTCAAAGTGTAGAATGTTTCATCAGCTTTTTAAAAATGCAAAGGTTATGATAGAGGGAATGTAGTAAGTGAACCTAAGGTGAATGGAGCTTTTAATTAATGGAATAGAGATGTTAATGCAATGCATGACTTCAACAATATAATTCAGGTTAGATGAATCACCAAATTTTTTCATTAAGGGATAGAAACCAAGCATCATCTTTAAACACTCGAGTGAGAGGTCCCTTTAACCAAGATAAATCCCTTCAAGGAAGCCAAAATCAAGGGTATCATCAAAATTACCAAAATTTCAAAGCTCCTTAAAACTTCCAAACACTTACTAACCTTCACAAGCTCACCAAAAATTTCAACTACCTATTTTTCAAGCAAAATTGCCACCACCTCAAGATAAAAATGTAAATTTAAAGGTATGTTTGATAATTTTATGACTAGTCAAATGTAATTTATGTCTTGTTAAGATGTAAGGTGTAAGGCTTAAAAACAATGGAATCGAAATCAGGATGTAGCAATAAGAAATCTTGAGACCTAAATTTGGCAATTGGCTAATTTTATTTCTTGTAAGCAATGGGATTTATTTCCATCTAATGTGGACCATAATCTAAAGGAAGAGGCAAAGGCTATCACTTTAAGGAGTGGTAAAGAGGTAAATGAAGCTAACACAGGTAAACTTTCTTCAAAAGTGGTGGAACCGACTATGGAGGTAAGTATTCTTGAACCTACTGTGGTTTGTGATGTAAAGAATGTGGCTGACAAAGGTAAAGCTATGGTAAAATATGATTTGCCTAATATTGATGGATCTTATATTCCTTATCCCTCTTTAGTTAAAAAAGATAAGCAAAATGAATAATTAGCTAAATTTCTTGATTTGTTTAAAAAGTTGCATGTGAATTACCATTCGTTGAAACTCTATTACATATACCAAAATATGCCAAATTTATGAAAGAGTTTTATTTAAATAAGAAAAAGTTATAGGGTGTTGGCATAATATAATTATCTGAGTATTGTACTATAATTTTGACAAATGCAATTGGTGGATTAATCGATGAATACCTAAGGGCATAATTAAGGATCTTTTTGGTGAAAGTTGGCAATTTTATCCCCTCGATTGATTTTATTGTGATAGATATAGAGGAAGACCAAAAGGTGTTTATTGGAGGATAATTCAAACCCTGTAATTATATCTTCTCATTTGACAGGTTTGGAAGAAGAGATGCTTATTGATGTGCTGAGAAAAAACAAGGGAGCCATTGGATGGGAAATTTTAGATCCTACAGGAATTAGCCCTAGCTTTTTTACACATCAAATTCCTATGGAGGAAGATGTAAAACCTATGGTACAGCCCCAACGTAGACTAAATCGAGCTATGCAAGAAGTTATCAAAAAGAAGGTGCTCAAACTACTCAATGCATGTATTATTTATCATATTTCTAATAGTAATTGGATTAGTCATATTCAATGTGTGCCTAAAAAGGGGGAAATAACTATAGTAACCAATGAAAATAATGAACTTATTCCAACACGTACTGTTACGATTTGGAGAGTATGTATTGACTATAAGGGATTTAATAATGCTACAAGGAAGGATCATTTTTTGTTGCCTAATTTATTGATCAAATGCTAGAGAGATTGGTAGGAAATATATTTTATTATTTTTTGGATGGTTATTAGGGTTACATACAAATACCCATAGCCCTTAAGGACCAAGAAAATACCACTTTTACATGTCTATATGGTACCTTTGCATATAAGTAAATGCCTTTTGGTCTTTGTAATGTGCTGGCCATATTCCAAAGGTGTAAGATGGCCATGTTTCATGATTTGACTTTACTTTATATGAGTGTGCTTAGGATAGTTGTCTAGCCAATGTAGTTTCAGTGTTAAGGAGATATGAGGAGACTAACTTTGTTCTTAATTAGGAAAAATGCTATTTTATGGTGAGAAAAGGTATAGTCTTAGGGTATAAAATATTAGAAAGGAGGATTGAGGTTGATAAGGATAAAGTTGATGTAATTGATAAACTACCTCCCCCTACTAGTGTTAAAGGTATTAGGAGTTTCCTTGATCATGTTGGTTTTAATCATTGGTTTATTAAAGATTTTTTTAAGATTGCAAAACCGCTTTCCAATTTGTTGATTAAAGATGTTGTATTTAACTTTACTGATGAGTGTTTGTAGGCCTTCAATTTATTGAAATGAAATTTAATTTTAACACCAGTTATTGCATCACCAAACTGGAGTTTACCTTTTGAGATCATGTGTGACACTAGCGATTATGCAGTAGGAGAAGTTTTGGGTTAACAAAATGAAGAAAATATGAGCTATTTTCTATATGTGTGTGTACGAGGCCAAAATATTTTAAGCTCTTTCAAAATTAAACACCAATGCAATTACATCATCAAGCTTAGAATTAATGTACACCTAAATGTACAAACAATTTCATACTCAAAACTCTGAAAACACCATAGGCCTCTTCTTTTGCACCGAAACCTAAAGGTTATCTCTACTAAATAACTCAAATGCAAACTTAGAATCACTAGGACTTCATTCAATTGTAATGTGGCCAAGGAAATAGTTAACTAAGAATGGATAAAGATAAGAAAAAAGAATAGCCACTCTTTGATTAAAAAGACCAACATTTCTAAACTTCACCCCACTAACTCAAAATCATACCACTTACCCATACTTGCTCACTTAACCCCTTATACACAAAGCACTTTTGAGAGAAAGTGTCACCAAAACTCATCTCAATTTAATAATTCAACCAATTTTAGAAATCAAAATTCTTTTCCCTTGTAAATACCCCATAGTTAAAACTTTGCCATATATTGCTAGCTTTATGTCAAACTTATTTTTCTTTGCCATTCTTTTTCTTTTTTTTTTCTTGTACTTGCTAGCTTTATTGTTGGAAACTAATGATGACATGGGTATTTACAAGTTGATCTTTCATTACTTCATAACTTTAATAATAATCTTTAATAATAGCATCCTAAGAACCCTCTATACTACACTCTTCAATTACCCAATAAATATTAATCCATCCCAATCCTAGAGTGGCCAATTCTTAAAAGGGAAGATAAAGACTTTTTAGACTATATGGTAAACAGATGAGTATAATAAGAAAAATAAATATGGTTCGCATTAAGCATGCTTCATTAGGCTCAAAATTGCTAACAAGGAAAAAATATACACACAGGGTAGGTAAACAAGCTAAGTTATGGCTAAATAAGAAAAATACCCTTAGCTTACTTTGTAGCTTATTTGAGTTGTTTCTACGCTTTGAAGGGTGATGAGAAAGGTTTTAGTGTCCTAAAATTCCTTGCTTAACTACCTTAATGCATTGATTTTTCCTCTTATTTCAAAATTGGTCTTAGTAGTTGGGAAAGCCTGTAGCGAGTAAGTGGAGAGGAAAGATCTCCAGAGATTCTTATCTCATTCCATTCCAGTGGCTCGACCAGTAACCAATGGATTTTCTTTCAAGTCTTATTTTCTTTGATCATATCTTAGGATACCTTGACTTGAACACTTTGTTGAAATCATGTATAAGAGGTCATCCCTTGGTGGATTGATTCAACCTTGTAGCATATCTTGCAGCCTTTAGACCGGTCTCCCCTCCCTTCAAGGCCTATTATTTTGGATATCCTTGATCCCTTTCAAAATGTAGAAACTAACAAATATAGTTAAAACAACATGCCTACCTTAATGCTAAATATAAATTTTGAGCATTATACATTCTATGTTAAAGTTCAACCAGTTCAATTTGGAGAATAAATTAGGGTGAACTAATCTAAATGTACAATACATGATATTTGAACTAAACATACTTAATTAACATGCAAATTACAAACCAAACTAAACAAACTAAAGAAAAAAAAACTAAAATAATTCATGAGCAAGATAAAAAAACTTATTTGAATTGATATTTAAAATTGACTCCAACTGTGCTCTATCCCCCTCTTTAAAATCTTACTGTCCTCAATAAGGTAGTAAAAATATCAGCTCATTGCACAAATTTTAATGAACATGCAAGTGCCCAAGAAAAATGAAATTGAAGCATCACCACCATTAAAAAAATACAATATTGTCATAGGTAGATAACCATGATCAAGCTAAAAGGAGATATGAGACTAATGGAAATGACTGCACAATTCTAACATTTGAGCCAAAAGGAAAATCGACCTCTCATAATTTACCAACCAATTCAAACATTCAACATGCCTTTAGAACCAAGATAGCATAGAAACAAAGCTTAACAATCCTAGTGGCAAGTGAAGAAATGGACCTAAGCCAAAATGCTTTAATGCCATATTCACATAGCCAATAAGTTACATAATTGCTATCAAGTGTGCATAAAGTGAGCAAAAGCATCTCAAGCAATATAATTTCATTTGGGATAGCACAAAACATGCAATTGAAATATCAAATCAACCAAAAATGAGCATTTAAGAACCACATTCAAAAGAGGAATAAAATCCCTATTTAATTCATCAAACACAAAATAACCCAAAATTAAACATGAAGAATTAAATGAGAGGATCGAAACTTACTTAATGAGTTATAGATGCCAAATGATGAAAAAAAAGTGCAAAAACTTGATTGAACTAACTAGGTGTGTGTGTGTGTGTCTTAGTGGGGGGAGAAATTGAGGAAGAAATAATTTATAACATTGTTAAAAAAGAGAAAAAGGGCTTATATAGGTATAGGACCTCAATTAGAGATAGGGTGAGGTGAATCACCTCGGTACAGGTGAGGGTGAGGAGAATTACCTCGGTGGAGGTAAGGGTAAGGTGAGGGTGAGGAGAATCACCTTAGTAGAGGTGAAAATCACCTCTTTTAAAGAGATGGGTACTAGAACTCAAAGAAAAAAACTTAAATTCCAATTTAACACACATGTTCACTCTCCTCATGCTCACTCTCACTTCACTTTGACATAACTAATTAAATCTGCACTAGTTCCCCAAAAATTAAGCACAACAAAAACTCTAATTACTCACCACTTTAAACACTTAACCAACTCTAAGTTAAGAAAGTTGACAGATTTAAGTGAAAGTATGCATACCTAATATTGGTCACTTAGTGTCCACTCCACACAATAAATAAGCATAACTTCACTTTAAGCTCATGAACCATAAAACACACCAAATTAATGAAAACTCACACAGCAAAAATTAAAGACACACTAAATAAACACACAATCAAAACAAAAGCAAAGTTAGAAAATTTAGTTTTGAATTTATCAAGTCTTTAGCTAGACTTTTGTTATTCTCTTTTAAGGGTGAGCTTGCAATCTAAGTAATGGTCTTTTTTGACTTTGCTCCTCATTTTTTCCAATCAGTAGGAGAAACTTGTCAAAGGTCACCAAAGCTAGAAATTTCATATCTTTAATTAAGTATGACTTCACCTTTGGTTCTTCAAATACAAACTCTACCAATTTTTTAGCCTTAATAATTTCTTCAAATGGACTAAATTGAACACTTCCACTTGAAAATTGAACACTTCTTGCTCCTTCGATGATAATTTTTTCATAGAAGGTGGAAGCACACCTGATAGTTATGAATTACATAATGTTTTCAGTATGATTTTAGGTTTTTTATTAAGTTTATTTAGCTTTAATTTTAATTTAAATGTTTAAATTTGTGTTTTAAGAGATAATTGTAAGTTTTGGTGTTTTTCAGAGTTAAATTGAAGAAAAAAAGACTTAATTGCAAAATATGAGAAGTTCTGGGTCAAATATGTAAATTTGGGAAATTGAAGCCAAAAGATCTTACGTGAAGTTCAAAGAAGTTTTACACAATCGTGTATAAAGTTGCATGAAGTTTTAAATGGTTACGTAGGAAGACGAGTAAAACAAGTTGAGTATAGTAAACATATGCGTGGCCGTGCACCTGAAGAAAATTTTGTTGCATGGTCATGCACTTCATTCATTGCCCATGCACAGAAGGCCAAATTATATGCATGGCCGTGCAAGCCCAGTGAAGAGAATGCACGGTAGTGCATCAAATAAAGCTACATTTTGCATGGCCATGCAAGAGAATTTGACACTTTGACGAAACTTCCAGTTTAAGCAAAAATCTTTTCCTGTCCTAATTCAGGAAGTTTAGAAGGCCAATATGTCTTGTTTTGGCTATAAATAATCAACAAAAACACCAAAACAACATCATCAATGAGGAGAATCATTAGCAACAATTTCTTTACTTAGTTAAATTAGTTTTACATTTTGTTTAGTTGTGAAGAACAAAACTTAGGAGCTGGAGAGTTTCCTTGGTTTTTCTATACAAGTTAATTATGGGAGCTTCTATAACTCTTTATTTTTTATTCTTCTCATTAGTTTAGCTTTAGTTTTCAACATGAATAGTGAGTAGTTTCTTTACTTTTGCTAAAGGTTCCTTGAAGCCTTAATTTGTATTGTGATGACTTGATTAATCTTTAATTTCAATATTAGTTGATTATTTCTTGGTTTTAAGCATATTTTTATCTTTGATTGGGTTGAGTCTAGTTATTTGTTTATTGGTTTAATAACTGAAAATTGGTTTAGGCACTATCATTGATTTGCATATTCTTAGGTTAATTTTTATTATCTTTGCATGATTATTTTCTAATTTTGAGATGGTTAAGTATTAATAATATTGGTTAAGACTAAAAGAGGAGGAATTAAGAATAAACTGAAGTTGAAGTTTCTGTAAAAGACTTTGATGAATATTTAGGAATATTAACTGGATTTTTATGCTAAGTGTTAAATTGTTCTTAAATGAGAATTTAATGCTTAAGAAAGGTATCTTGATTCAAGATATCAGGCTTTATTTTATCTGGGTTTTCCATAATCACTAATATTTCTATTGAATTTAAGTCATTACAGTATAAATTGAGGTGGATAGTCCTTTAGTGAAAGTTATTTTAATCTAGATATTTTCTCTATCTATTTACTTGGTTTTATTTAAAAACTAGTTTAATTACTTGAGTTGTTTTAATTAATTGTTTATCGTTCTATTTTCAGTTTCCATTAAGCTTTTAAAAGTCATAACCTCTGGGATTTTTCTTCTTTCTTTTACACACGAACCTTCATTTTAAAAATTCAACATTCTTTCATACAAACACAGATTTTCCTTGGGTTCGATATTTCAGGGTTATAATGATATTTCCTCATATTACTAGCCAATCTAGTACACTTGCTAGACATCGTCAAGTTTTTAGTGCCGTTGTCGGGGACATCATTGGCGTTTGTTTATTTAACTTGATTTTTAAAGTGGATTTTTTTTTGTTTTCCTTTCTCTTTTTATCTATTTTCTGATTTTATTGTTTCAATTTTTTAGGTGTGATTGGTTTATGGTGAGAGACATTCCAATTCTACCTATAGACCCTGAAATCAAATGGACATTTCATAGGGTAAGAAGGCTGCGAGGCAACATGAATGATCTAGAAATAGAACCACCTATGAATGATCCACCACCTCCTAGAATTGAAGAGCAAAACATACCTCATCAAGCTCTAGAGAATGGGTTTAGACCCAGGACCATTAAGGACTATGCTATTCCTAGGTGGAATGAAGAACATAGAACTATTAGGATTTCTCACCACCAGCCATTTGAGATTAAACTTGCTACCATTAAGATGTACAAAAAAACCAATTTTTAGGCTCAGATATAGAGGATCCTGCATAATATTTAGATA
Organism: Excoecaria agallocha; assembly: GCA_037975025.1. Classification (NCBI taxonomy): domain Eukaryota; kingdom Viridiplantae; phylum Streptophyta; class Magnoliopsida; order Malpighiales; family Euphorbiaceae; genus Excoecaria; species Excoecaria agallocha. The sequence goes on from CM075806.1 coordinate 98,340,693, forward strand.
TGTTCTTAGAAGTTAGCGATACTGTGCAAATCTCGAACGTATTAATTGATGTTATTAGGCTTAAAATTTTTCCTTTTCCACTCAGAAGAAAGGCTAGAGATTAGTTACAAATGCTACCTAATCAATCCATCCATTCTTGGCAACAAATGCAAGAAAAATTTATGTTCAAAATTTTCCCACCTACTAAGATAGCCCTCATTAGGAAACAAATCAATGACTTTCAACAATTTTATGAGAAACCATTCCATAAAGTCTGGGAATGATTTGAGAGACTTTTAAAAAGCTATCTACATCATGAATTCCCTATTTATCAACTAATGCATATTTTCTATACAGGAGCTAATCAAGCAACAAGGTCCTTATTAGATGCAGCATCCAATGGTAGTTTTATGAACCAAGTTCCTGAAGAAGTATTTTTGCTTCTTGATAAGATGGCTACCAATGATGCTCAATGGACGACCTCTAGAGTAACATAAAAGAAATAGGGAGTATATAATATAGATGAAATATCTATGCTAAAAGCTCAAATGGAATTAATGAGAAAATAACATTTAAGAGAAATAAATGAGCTTAAAATTAAATATGTATCTCTATTGTCTATTGAATGTGATACTTATGCAAAAACTCAAGGAGCATCTGAGATAAAAATGGTGAATGATTAGTAAAAGAAGTGAATGCCTTGAACCCCTATAGTAATACTTATAATTTGGGATAGAGAAATCATCCAAATTTTTCATGAAGAGAAGGGAATCAAGCATCCACCTCTAACCCTCAACCTAGGGCATAATTTAATCAAAACCAAGCCTCCCAAAATTATAACCATTCTCATTACCAAAATCAATCCCAACCACACTACCCATCTATATATCAACAACCACCTAGATTTCAAAAACCTCAATCCCTAGCCCTACAAGAAAACAATCAAGTATAGAGGAAATGATAGCAAATTTCATGGCTTCTCAAAATTCAATTATTACTAGTCAAGATGCTTGGTGAAAATCTCAAGACATTTGGATGAGAAACCAAGAAGCATCCATTAGGAATTTTGAAAACCAAATGAGGTAACTTGATAACTCACTCTCAAATCAGGCTTAAGGAACTTTTCCATCTAATGTAGACCACAATCCTAAGGAGGAAACAAGACCAATCACTTTAAGAAATGGGAAAGAGGTACAAGAAGTCGATTCTGGTAAGAATTCTCCAAAAGTGGTGGAGCCAATAACGGAGGTAAGTGTTCCTAACTCAAAAAATTTAGATGAGTTATCTTCAGTTGTTAAGAAGGGTAAAGGTAAAGAAAAACTCATTTATACTATTCTTAATGAATCTCAGTTACCTTTTCCATCTCTAGCTAAGAAAGAAAAGAACAATGAACAATTATCGAGATTTTTAAACCTATTTAAAAAGTTGCATATAAATTTACCATTTGTTGAAGCTCTAATACACATGCCTAAATATGCTAAATTCATTAAAGAATTATGCTCTAATAAAAAGAAGCTAGAGGGTATAGGTATGGTTTAATTATCCAAAAATTATAGTGCTATTTTAATGAATAAAATTCCTAAAAAATTAGAAGACCTTGGTAGTTTTATGTTACCCTATGAATTAAGAGGGAATTTTGTTGGACATGCTTTATGTGACTTGAGTGCTAGTATTAATTTAATGCCTTGTTAAGAAATTGAACTTAGGTGATCTTAAGGAGACCCAAATTACATTATAATTAATGGATAGATCTGTAAAGAGGCCAAAGGGTATCATTGAAGATTTATTAGTAAAAGTAGGAAATTTTATATTTTCAGTTGATTTTGTGGTAATGGATATGCAGTAGGATCGAAAAGTGCCATTAAAAGTAGAACGACCATTCTTAAATACAACAAAAGCTTTAATAGATGTACATGGATAAATAGTTACTTTAAGATTTAACGAGGAAATGGTTTTTAATGTTAATAAAGTAATAAAACATCTTATGACTTGAAGAATCCATTTGTTTTATAGACAATATTCAAGAATATGTAGAGGCAAAGTAGGAAAAAATCCTATTAAATGATGAGTTATAGGATTGTTTGGTGCATTCGAGGAACAAGGAGGACATGGAAAAGCAAGAAGAAGAGCTGATACAAGAACTAAAAGGAGAGCACAGTGAAGGAATGAAGGAGGATGAACAGTCCCCTCCTAAAGGAGAAAATCACTCTGAACTCAAAACTCTTCATTCACATTTAAAATATGTATTTTTGGAGGAAAATACAAAACCTGTAATTATTTCTTCACTTTTGTCAGGTATAGAAGAAGAAATGCTAGTAGAGATCCTAAAGAAGTATAAAGGAGCAATAGGATGGGAGACTTCAGATTTGAAGGGAATTAGCCCTAGTTATTATACACACTAGATATTAATGGAGATGGATTTCAAGCCTGTAGTTCAACCTCAAAGAAGACTTAACCCAGCTATGAAAAAAGTGATGAAAAAGTAGGTATTGAAATTACTCGATACAGGTATATCTATCCCATTTCTAATAGTAGTTAGGTGAGTCATGTGCAATATATGCTTAAAAAGGGAGGTATGACTGTGGTGACTAATGAAAATAATGAATTAATCCCAACACGAATTGTAACAGGATGGAAAGTGTGTATTGATTACAAGAGATTAAATAATTCCACTAGAAAAAACCATTTCCCTTTGCCTTTTATTGATCAAATGCTAAAAGGATTAGCTGGCAATAGGTTTTACTATTTTTAGATAGTTATTCAGGGTATATGCAAATTCTTATAGGCTTAGAAGACCAAGAAAAGATCACCTTTACATGCCCTTATGGCACATTTGCCTATAGGAGAATGTCTTTTGGTATTTGTAATGCCCCAGCTACTTTTCAAAGATGTATGATGATCATATTTCATGATTTTATTGAACAATTCATGGAATTTTTTATGGATGATTTTACTTTATATGGTCGTGATTTTGATTCATGTTTATCTAATCTAGCATTGGTTTTGAAAAGATGTGAGAAAACTAATTTAGTTCTCAATTTGGAGAAATGTCATTTTATAGTAAGGGAGGGAATTATTTTATGGCATAAAATTTTTGAAATTGGTATTGAGGTTGATAAAGCAAAGGTAGAGGTAACTGCAAAATTGCCTCCTCTGACAAATGTTAAAGGAATTAGAAGTTTTCTTGGCTATGCTGGGTTTTACCGTTGATTTATTAAGGATTTTTCTAAAATAGCTAAATCACTTTGCAATTTACTGCTTAAAGATGCTGCATTTAACTTTGATGATGAATGTTTGCAAGCTTTTAACCAATTAAAGCACAAGTTAATTACAACACCTTTCATAGCATCACCGAATGGGAACTTGCCTTTTAAAATCATGTGTGATGCTAGTGACTTTGCAGTAGGAGCGGTTTTGGGGCAAAGAAAGGAGAAAAGTTTTCATACCATTTATTATGCCAGTCACACACTCACAAGAGTATAAGTGAACTACACCACCATAAAAAATGAGTTCATGGTGATAGTGTTCAGTTTTGAAAAATTTAAAACATATCTCCTTGGATCTAAAGTGATAGTGTGGTCGGATCATGCAACACTTCGACATCTCTTTGCTAAGAAGGATTCCAAACCAAGGCTTATTGGATGGATTTTGTTACTTCAAGAATTTGACGTGGAGATAAAAGAGGAGCTGAAAATTTTGTAGCTGACCATCTATTTAGATTGGATCATGCTCATATAGAAAAGGGAGAAATTTTTGACTTATTTCCCGATGAACATATTTATGATTTATATACGTATGCAAATTAAGTTCCTTGGTATGTTAATATAGCTAATTTTCTTATAGGAGGATATCTTCCGAAAGATTTCACTTGGCAACAAAAGAAAAAGCTTCATGTAAATGGCAAGCATTATCTTTGGGATGATCCGTACCTCATCAAGATTTGTCCAGATCAAGTGCTTAGACGATGCATTCCAGAAGAGGAACAAGCAGATATATTGAGGCAATATCATGGAGGAGAGGTTAGAGGTTGCCACTGGCTAAATCGAATAGTCCAAAAAATTCTTCAATCAGGTTTTTTTTTGCCTACTTTTTTCGCAGGCATGAAATCATTTAAAAAATTTGTGATAGAAGCCAAAAAGTAGGAAATATCTCAAAAAGAGATAAGATTCCTATGAATAATGTGCTAGAGGTAGAAATTTTTGATGTATGGGGGAATAAACTTTATGGGACCATTTCTAAATTCATTTGGTTTTAAGTATATCTTGGTCGTGGTGGATTATGTGAGTAAATAGGTAGAGGCAATAGCTACTAGGGCATATGATGCCAAAGTTGTGATTGAATTCATTAGGAAGAATATTTTTACTAGATTCGGAGCACTTAGGGCTATTATAAGTGATGGTGGCACACATTTTGTTAACCATCAATTTAGAACTTTGCTTTGAAAATTTGGTCTTAAGCACAAAATCACAACCTCATATAACCCTCAAGCAAATGGACAAGTGGAAGTGTCTAATAGGAAGTTGAAATCAATATTAGAGAAAATTGTCAATCATTTTAGAAAAGATTGGTCTCTTAGGTTAGATGAGGCTCTATGGGCCTATAAAACTGCATTCAAAACCCTTATAGGCATGTCTCCCTTTAGAATTGTCTTTGAAAAAGCATGTTATCTACCAATGGAATTAGAACATAAAGCATATTGGGCTATAAAATTGCTTAACTTCAATTTTAGAAGTGCAAGTGAAAAAAAAGTTGCAGCTCAATGAACTTGATGAAATTCGACATTGGTCCTATGAAAATGCTGCCATGTATAAGAAGAAAACAAAACAGTGGCATGATAAGAGATTGAAAGTAAAGGATTTCACCCCAGGTATGATGGTCTTGTTATACAACAGTTGATTGAGATTATTCTTAGGAAAATTGAAATCAAGATGGCTTGGCCCTTATCAAGTCATATCTAGTAATAACTTTGGAGTGGTGACCATCAAAAATCCAATAGATGGACGTAAATATAAAGTCAACGGCTATCGATTGAAACCATATCAATTCGGGAAAAATGAGGTTGCTGAGGCAACCATGGTTCTTTAGGACTACTAAAAGTGATTTGATAGTCTAGCCGAGGACTCTTAAACTCATAACTTTAAATCTCTTCCCTTTTTGCTTTTTAATTTTTGATTTTTGTGTGTTTTTAGTTGGTTTAAGTTCTGTTAGTTTAGATTCATGAATTAAATTAATTATAGATTTGATTAAAAATATTTAGGAAGTAAGGGTGTTAAATTTAGAAGTTAGACATAAGTATCCATTTTAATTTGTCTTCATATGAAAATTTTTGAATATATTGTTCATGTCTAAGGAGAAAAGCAAAATTTTAAGGAAAAATAGTGTTTTAATAGTCATATAGGTGCAAAGGAAACTTTGACATAAAATTAAGGGGATTTCGGTATTATTAAGGTAGAAAAATTTTTTCGAGCTTAGAAGCCCTATGTGCTGCCATGCATGCACCATACCTTGCCCCTATGCTCCTGCATGCATCTGCCTACCCCTCATACACTATTGTGTACCTTTCTCTTTCCTTGCTTGCGTTGCTTGGAGACAAGGCTCTTCCCACATATGCTGGCATGCATATTGCTTTCTCCATATATGCGCTATCGTGCCTTTAGTTCCCTCCTTTATGCAGTCGTACATGCCTAGGCATGCCTGGCTACGTGGCCGTGTATGGGTTTCCTGCCATTTAAATGTCTTTTCTTCACTTATTTCTCTAGTTGTTTAACTGCTCCTGCGCATCCCATGCCAAAATCAATTACACCGCCGCCTACCACTTCCTCACCGCCACCTCTCCATTTTTCGACCACCACTCTTTCTCTCTCTCCCCTCTACTTTTTCCCTTCATATTTTCCTTAATCTTCATCTTCATCTTCTTCATTTTCTTCTTTCATGTTTCTTCCCTACACCACCCACATCACACACTTACTCACTTCATAACCATAATTTCTGCACCATTTGATTGCTTCTCCAATTTCATATATGTATATTCTCTACTTTGGTCTTTATATTTTTCTTAGTGCCATTTTTTCTTGACTATTATCTTGTTAAATTACATCAATTAGGTCACTTTTAACATGTAATTTACACTTTATTCTAATTTCTTTTGGCAATATTATTTGTTGTGTACTTAATATGTATGTAATGGATGCTTAATGTCAATTTTGGTGGATAATGCACTTCATCTTGATCTTCAATTTGTCTTTAAAACATGCGCATGCCACATGCTCGATGAAATGTCTCAATGAGTTTTATCCTTGTTTTGGCTTACCCATTTCTCTCTTTTTGGAATTATTTTGTTGTATGCTTATGGTTAACTACCTCTCCATTATCTTTCATGCTTATTCACATCTATTTACATTACTTTATCATGATAATTTATGGCTATATCTCTTTTATAAATGCTCGTTCTCTCATTGCATTTTGGCATCAACTTAGGCATAGTAATTAACTCATGCTTGGTTTTGATTATGAATGCCATATTACTACTATCATATTCACTTAATTACATGCTCATTCCTTTCTTTCCATGTTATCCCTTTCCAATGATTTGTGTATCTTTGCTTGCTAATATCTTCTTTGTCCTTAGCTTGCCATTTTTTGCTCTCTCATTTCTATCTTTGTTTTTCAATGGCACCTAATAAGACTAAACAATCTAAAGCTTCAAGTTCTTCTGGTATCCGTATTCCTTCTTATGTTGACAAAGCCAATACTACTCGGTTTAAATATTTCAGCACTTGCACTTATGTACAACCAACGTATCTCAGTCAATTCTTCCTTAATATTCTTGTTGGTAATTTATGGAACGAGGTATTGCCTTTAATTCAGCATATTGGTTGGGAAAAGTTCATTAATCACAAGCCTAAAGTCTACCCCAACCTTGCTTGTGATTTCTTATATTCTTTTGAGTGCTATTTTAAGGGAGATAGTGATAATACTAGTATAGTAGGATTTAAGCTTGGGAAGAAGGAATATTCTATGACTTTCAAGCAGTTTTCAGAACACTTAGGATTCTTACCAGATGCTTTAGTGGAATTGACTGATGCCTCTGTTGAGGAAAATTGGGAACAAATTCGAGACGTAATAAACCTTAAACCATGGAGAGGATGATGATGTAGAGTTCATGCTTTAAGGGATCATGCATTGAGAATCATCCATTGATTTTTAACCAAAAGTGTTTATAATAGTTTGAAGAATCTTAGAGCAGTTAATGCCTCATAGAGTATGCTTCTGCGCTATATGCTTGATGGTATTTTCATTAATGGTTCTTTGATTATAGCATAGAAGGTTAAGGAGTTGTAGAAGATGCCATCTAATGTTCATAGCATCTCCATTGGTTGGATAGCTACGGTTTTAGTAGAAGTAATTGCCCACCCTACTTTAAGTGATCCACTTGAGGGAGACATGCCATGTACTGACAACGTAATGCTAAAAAGAATGAAAATCATGTTACCTAAGCCACTTTGCCATTGGACAACAAGGGAGGAGTATTTAAGGGAGAATAGTATTCGTCTTGATGAACATCTAGATGAGCCAAATGCAAATGAAGCCGCTCTAGTAGAGACTCCACTAGTAGCTAATCCAGTTACACTCAAGATAGAGGCTCATCTTAACCAGTTGAGTAGTCAAATGGATTTGTAGCAGACACACCTGGACTAGATGCAATGAAGGATTGAGACAATGTAGGACACTATAGTGGAAGTCAACCAGACCTTAGAGATTTTTTGTGCATGAATTTTGGACACGCTACCCACCACCTTTGCCACCATCATCTGAGTTCATTCTACATTTTCTGTGGATAACTAAGTTTTTTGGAAGGGGGTATAGCTTAGTAAAGCTCAATTTTGTTTAGGAAGTTTTCACATCTTGCCTTCTTCATTTTAATTCATGAATCTATTTAGTTTTATATTGATGTTTTTATTGTTCGTGTGTTTCAGTTTAACATTCTATGTTGAGGATAGCTGTAGCTTTAGTTTATTTGCTTTGAAGGTTTGTAAGACTTGCTAGAAATAAAATATAGTTCTAGATTATCTTCTAGTTTGCAAAGGAACTTAGTTTGCCCTAATTTTTCCTCAAAATTTTGGAAAATATTGAACTTAAATGTTAGAATGTGCAAGTTAGAATCTATGCTTAGCAGTAGAACAAGTATGTTGTTTGATAAATCTTTAGGTAGTTTAATTTTTAACTTGATGAATATCTGTTAGTTTCTACCCTCTTGAAAACACTTAAGTCCAGTTTTGAACTTAGACAAAATAATGTAATGAAATAGTGAAGTAAGGAAGTTTAGAGCACTAAAACCTTCCTCATCACCCTTTGAAGCATATAAGAAACTCAAACAACTTAGAAAGTGATATAGGGAAAATTTCTTGTTGAGCTATAAAAGACCGTTTTCCTACCGTTATGAAATTTTTATCCATTGTTAGCCAATTTGAGCCTAAAGTGGTATGCTTAATACATGCCATATATTTATTCTTGTTAAACTCATATGATTAACCATATAGCCTAAAAATCTTTTATCTTCCCTTATGGAATTTGCCACTCTAGGATTGGATGGATTAATGGGAATTAGGTATCTTGATGGATGTAGTAAGATTTTTTTTATATTATTAGCAAAAGCTATTGTTGAAGTCAAGTGGATAGTGAAATATTACCTTGTTATTACCCATGTAATTATTGTATTGCTAGCATCAATGCTAGTATGAGAAAAAAAAGTAAAAACAAAAAGAAAAATAAATCTTACAATAAAGCTAGCATATATGGTAAAAATCTTAAGTGTGGGGTATTTTACAAAGGAAATCAATGGTGATTTTTTTAAAAAAAGGGCATAAGAGATTTTTAGAGCTTTGAATCGTGAAGGGTTGGGAAAGTTTGAATAAGTTCTTTATTGCTTAAATTAATAGGATGAAAAAGTGAGAATTTATAGTCTGTTTAATCTTAAAGTGGCTATTCTTGTTATCGATCTTTTATCCATTCTTTGATAACCAAAAACTTTGTCCCATTACAACCTTTAAAAGACCTAAGTGATTTTAAGTATTGTTTTGTGTTGTTTAGCAGAGATGACTTTTGGGTTCCGATGCTAAAGGAGAGGCCTATGATGTTTCTAGAGTTTTAGCATGAAACCATTTGTATGCATATGTGTACATTCATTCTAAGCTTCACTATGTATTTGTATTAATGTGTTGATTTGGAAAATACTTAAAATATTTTTGTCTTACACACACATATAAGGAAACTAACTTATATTGTCTTGAGTGAATTTATTCTAGTAGAGATTCTATTAATTGCTTTTGTTAATTGCTAAGTTTGGTTTTGAAATGCATGATTCTTTATTCGAGTTTGATTATTTTGAGGATTTGGATTGTTCTAATTTGCTCGGGAGTGAACAAAGTTTAAGTGTGGGGTATTTGATAGTTGTGAATTATATAATGTTTTCGGTATGATTTTAGGTTTTTTATTAAGTTTATTTAGCATTAATTTGGTTGAATTTTAGTTTATATGTTTAAATTTGTTTTTTAAGAGCTAATTGTAAGTTTTGGTATTTTTCAAGGTTAAATTGAAGAAAAAAGGACTTAATTGTAAAATATGAGCAGTTCTAGGTCAAATATGTAAATTTGGGAAATTGAAGCAATAAGATCTTACGTGAAGTCCAGAGAAGTTTTACAGAACTGTGCAAAAAGTTGCCTGAAGTTTTAAATGGCTATGTAGGAAGACGAGCGATACAAGTTGAGTACACTAAACATATGCATCGTTGTGCACCTGAAGAAGAATCTTGTTGCGTGGCCATGCACTTTGTTCATTGCCCATGGACGGCTGTGCATGGGAAGGCCCAAATTACATGCTTGGCCATGCAAACCCAATGAAGAGAATGCATGACAGTGCATTAAATAAAGCTGTATTTTGTATGGCCATGCAAGAGAATTTGATGTTTTGACGAAACTTCTAGTTTAAGCAGAAGTCTTTTCCTATCCTAATTCAGGAAGTTTAGAAGTCCACTATGTCTTGTTTTGGCTATAAATAATCAACAAAAACACTAGAACAACATCATCAATGATGAGAATCATCAACAACAATTTCTTTTTTAGTTAAATTAGTTTTACATTTTTTTAGTTATGAAGAACAAATCTCAGGAGCTGGAGAGTTTCCTTGGTTTTTCTGTACAAGTTAAGTAAGGGAGCTTCTGTAACTCTTTATTTTTTATTCTTCTCATTAGTTTAGCTTTAGTTTTTAGTATGAATAGTGAGTACTTTCTTTACTTTTGCTAAAGGTTCCTTAAAGCCTTAATTTGTTTTATGATGACTCGATTAAGCTTTAATTTCAATATTAATTAATTATTTCTTGGTTTTAAGCATATTCTTATCTTTGATTGGGTTAAGACTAATTGTTAGTTTATTAGTTTAATAACTGAAAATTGGTTTAGATACTATCATTGATTTGCATTTTCTTAGGTTAATTTTTATTGTCTGTGCATGATTATTTTCTAATTTTGAGATGGTTATGTATTGATAATATTGGTTAAGAATAAGAGAGGAGCATTTAAGAATAAATTGAAGTTGAAGTTTCTATAAAGGAATTTGATTAATATTTAGGAATATCAACTGGATTTTTATGATAAGTGTTAAATTGTTCTTAAATGAGAATTTAATGCTTAAGAAAGGTATTTTTGATTCAAGATATCAGGCTTTATTTTATTTGATTTTTTCCATAATCACTAATATTTCTATTGAATTTAAGTAATTACATTGTGAATTAAGGTAGATAGTCTTTTAGTGGAAGTTGTTTTAATCTTGATATTTTCTCTATTTATTTACTTAGTTTTATTTAAAAACTAGTTTAATTATGTGAGTTGTTTTAATTAATTATTTATTTCTCTGTTTTCAATTTTCATTAAGCTTTCAAAAATCATAACCTCTGGGATTTTTCTTCTTTCTTTTACACATGAACTTTCATTTTAAAAATTCAACATTCTTTCATACAAACACAGATTTCCCATGGGTTCAAAATTTTAGGGTCATAATTATATTTTCCTATATTACTAGCCGATCTAGTACACTTGCTAGACACTGATCAATACCTTCCAAAAAAATACCTTATTTGTCTTCAAAGATAAGTTATCCCTTTTCTAATTTATGCACCCTAAAATTAAATTCTTCTTTGTTCACCACTAATGCATGATTTACTTTCCCCTCCTTTCCACCATCACTTTGAATTTGTATTGAAGCACTTAAGATTTCTAGTTTGTATTCCAACCTTTCAATTCCTTTTTCTTGATCCCTTAATAAACTCTATTGACAATTGATAATCTTCTTTTGATTCCTTAACTTCTCCTTTTGAATTTTTAATGTATCCTCCCACTCTTCCTTTTTAGCTTTAAATTATCTCTCCTGACTTTCAAGCAAGTTCAGAAGACTTTAAACTTTGGAAGTGTGGGCTCTTGTGGCACCCGTGGAGAATAATAATCAACAAAAGATGGCAAATACGAAATTGGTGAATATTCATGCAAGAGTTGTAATTCCTGCATTTTTCTTTTTAATTCATTCATTTGCTTCCATAAAAGGAACAATTCATAGTCTTGGACATCAACTTGCATCATTTTGAAAAAATTACCAAAATCTTCGTACAAAGATATTCACTAGATAAAAAATAAATAAAAAAACATCTAATACTAACTCAACCAAAGATATCGAATTAACAACACCATTGTCCCTAGCAACGGTACCAAAAACTTAACTGGCTTAAAGCAAGTGTACTAGATCGGCTAAGTAATATAGAGGAATATATTTATGACCATAAGAATATGGTACTTAAAGAAACATGGATTGCTCAATAAAATACCTATACTAGAGTGGAATTAATTTGATATGATCTCCAAGTGTTTCAATTGAAAGGACATCTAAACTTTATAAGAAATTAAATATAAAAATTGACAACTAAATTAAAATAAGGTCATCAAGGAAATCAAAATTGAAATTAATGCTTATCAAATTATGTCCTCATAAATATAATTAGAAATAAGTAAAACAATATTAATATGAATATCTGGAAAACGCAACTCAAAATAGGCTTTTTTATTAAGAACACCATTCTAGATTATCAAACTCCATTATTAAAAATAGCTTAGAAACTAGCATCAGCTCAAGTTTTATAAATTCCAAAATCTCAATTGAATATCCTCTCAAAACACTCAATTAAAAATCCATCTGTTCCCTAAAACAATTGAACTAAATATAATCCACACATAGGAATCAAAACCTCCTCTCAAAATATAAAGATAACTAGATGCAGAAAAAAAACAAGGCATAAACACATATAATTAACATTTGGATTCAATAATTAACCATCTCTTGATACATTATAAATCAAAAACAAACATCAATATAAGTGAAGAATTAATTACAAGGAAAATAGAAGAAAATATACAACTATTTATTACACTTAAAATTCTAATATAATTATGGTTTAAGAGTTCCTTAGCAAGAAAAACTACTCAAACATAATGAATATACTCATTAAAATACAAAAATGAAGTTAAAAATACACCCTTGATGAAGTTAAAATATAGCTTGAAGTCCTTCTTCTTCAACCTTGAAGTTTTCCTTGAATTGCCGAAAGTAAACTAAACTAAAAGAGAAAATAAACCCTACTTTACAAAGATTGGGAGAGAAATAAAGAACAATAAAACCCCCAAAACTAACTAATTTTCTTAAATCCTAGTGTTTAATTTCTTAAATAACTTAGAAGGAAGAAAACAACTGCCAATTAACTTCCAATTCTAAAGAGAATAGGAATTATGTCATGTTTAGGACTTTTTGCCTTGGTAAAAGAAAAAATCTCCTCCATCGAGATGATTTTTCACCTCTGCCAATAATTATCTTACCTTAATGGAGGGAAAATTCCCCTTCATCGATGAAGGATTTCCTGTATCATGTATCTTCAAGTCCTCCTAGGTAGAGGAGAAATTCTCCTCAACTGAGGAAGACTTCTCTATTAGCTCTATATGTTCTCCTCAGTAAAGGAGAAATTCTCATCCACAGAGGCAATCATCCCTAGACTAAACATGGCTTTTAACTCTTTTAAAAACTTTAATTGATTTGATTTCCTCCTTTCTCCATGAAAATTGCTTCATTCTTCAATTAAGCACCTAATAAACACCAAAATGCAATTAAGTCCACATAATTAGAGACTTATAAAATTAAAAAAATTAAAACTAAAACAACATCCTAAACATGTAAAAACACACTAATGATATAGATCATAATTCAAAGCTATCATAAAGCAATCAGCCTTCACGGATTGAAAGAACATCTATCCATTCTCAAACCCTAAAATTGGGCTTTGGAGAGCAAACCGAGTGCCTACGGGATTTTTCATACATCATAATGGCAACTCCATAGATCACCCTAAGATATTACTCTAAAAGTAACTTGGTTAATTTAACATAAAAAGTGTTTTTAATTAATCATTTTAGCCTTCTTCAAAAATAGGTTGCATTAGAACATGCTACGACCTTAGAATTAAGTTAGACATCCTCGGTTGACCAATGATGCATTCTCAAAGTGCAACTCTACGTTCACTTAATATAGGGAAGTGTTAGGGGATAATAACTAGCCTAAACCTTATGCCATTTGGTATATTAAATGATGACCTAATCAGTCAATATGCTTATGACAAGCTAGACGCATTGGCAAGTATCGTGCTTGGGTAGCCTTAAAGTTGTGCCACCAAACCCATGCCCTATGTAATGATAATAGATAATTCCCCTAGGTATTATGAACTATAATACTATGCCTACTATATGGGTCTCTATGTATTAAATCAAATTCAAATAAATTGAGGTAAGTGTTAATCAAAGGCTACCATACTCTGATGGGTTTATCTTAATTTATTTGAATTGTTTAAATGCCTGATGATAGAAATGCATTCGTTTGCACTTTAAAAAGAGAGATGTCATACTACCAACATTCTATTATGCACCCATAAGCTAATCCTATGAAAAAGACCACATGACTACCTGTGTAGGAAGTAATAAGGTGGAAAGTGTTCTTGTTTATGCATATGTTTTGCAAATGATGCAAAGTATGATCATGTATTGCATTGACCATCATGCATCATCCTAACAATTTGTTCCCTTTCAGCCATCATAGACTTATCTAAGTGGTTTAGGGGTCCAGATAAGAGTCTTATCATAATGCCTCCATCAAATTGTTGGAATATGCAAATGATGCAAATTATGATCATGTATTACATTAACCATCATGCATCATCCTAACAATTTGTTCCTTTTCAATCATCATAGACACATCTAAGCAGTTTAGGGGTCCAGATGAGCATCTTATCATAACACCTCCATCAAATTGTTGGAATCAAAATCAAAGATAGATTTAGGTTTGGCAAATATTTTTGAGTCAGATTTTAAAAGTATAGGAATTGCATATCTATTAAAAATAAGAGCTTATAATAAGTAAGAGTTAGATATAATGTTTGATGAATTCGAAAGACGAATGGGGGCTATGATGACTGAGATAATGTCCTCTTTAATATAGCCTATCAGATAGTACCCTTTAGTACCCATCGTTGCCTATGGAGAACCTATTACTAATTAGGGCACTTCAACTACAGCTATTGCTATGGGACCTTCTTTAATGGCTAAATCAAGTGGTACTAGGTCAAGAGTTTCGCTTTTTCAATAGCAAAAAGATAAAGGTGTTGCCCCCGAAGAAGATTTCAACCTTGAGGAAAAAGGGGAACTGACAATGGTACAGGCTCCAAAATGTAAGCTATCTAGAGTAGAAGACCCAATCCTAAAGAAAATAAGGGAAAAGATGAAGGCAATGGCTCGGGTATTATCGGCTGGTAAAGAAGTTAGCCCGAAAGATAGGGATTTAAAGAGTGAAGATGTGTGCCCTAAATGGCTTAAGATGTCAGACTTGCTTAAATTTGATTACACATCTGATCCATCTGTATGCATAAAGAGAACACATTGGTTATGAAGGGAACCACTATAACAAAGAGATAAAAGGTTGAGTACTTCATCCTTAATCTTACTAGCCCTGCCATTGATTAGTATCATGGGATGGATAGACGTGTAAAGAAAGATTAGGATAGATTGATTGAAGAGTTCCTGAGGTAGTATGATTACAGTACTAAAATATAGGTCACCCTAAATGATCTCGAATCGCTACAGCAGAAGCAAGGCAAATCATTCCATGAGTATTTGATGAGGTGAAGAAATAGGGTGATAGAAATGAAAAGAAAACCTAATACAGCTGATTATATTAGGCTCTTTATCAAAAATCCCATATCTGAGAGATGGTTTGAATATGAACGGGCTAAAGGATTAGGATTCCTTGAAAGATATCTCTATTGAGGCTGAGGGCGAGTACTCGGCAAAGAAAGCAAGTTTAGTTAGTGGTGCAAGCTTTAGTTCTAGTTGATGGGGCTATGGAGGTATAGTTGGTAAAGTTGTTGTTGCAGGTCCTACTAGGAAAACAACTGACGTATCTGCCATTGAAGCAACTTAGAGGAATTATTCAAACCTAAGCAGATCTTTATCATAGGTACTTGATTGATTGATAAAAGAGGAAAAATCATAACCAATGCCAGTTAAGCCTTTTTAGAGTAAAGGTTAACCCAATCATCGGGCAGATCAGTTTTGTGCCTACCATCAGCATACTAGGCATCTTATGGATTACTATCTAACCTTGAAGGATAGCATTCAAGATCTTATTGATAGTAAATAAATCACTAACCTAGAGAAAAGAGAGAAGCAGGAGGGAAGTTATAATGCAATGCCACTGCCATTTAATGATTGGCTCAAGCCTACCCGAATGGTATTATTGTGTGACTTGTATGGAAATGAATATCTAGACATTACCCATCCTGCTCAATCAAAAGTAGATAAAAAGGAATGGGGTGTACATATTTTAATAAGTCTAGAAGCACCATTCAGAGTGGGAAAGGAGAAGCCAGTAGTTTATGTAATTGATTATTAGGAGTCACCTTGTGAGAACGAGGAAGATGTTAAAAAAGACCTTGTAAATATGTGAGATTCTAAAAATAAAGAATAGAAAGAGAAGGTAAAGTTGATCACTAGAAGTGGAAGAGTAGTGCTCAAAGTAGAATGGCAGTATGATTCTCTACCATTACCTACAAAAAAGGAATAAGAGAAGGATTAGATTCTCAAATAGTTAAAGAAAAATCTTGCTTAGAATTTTATATGGGATTTGCTTAGATAATCACCCTCATATAGAAAGAAAATGGTGGAAGCCTTATACGAATCTATTGTTGCCACAACCATTTTGCCTTCATAGTTGTTTAATTTGGTTAAAGGAAATTTCAGAGAGAAAATTGTGTACATTAATAGGGACTTGACTGTTGAGGGTAAAGAGCATTACCGCCCTTTAAACATAAAGGTGCAGGTCAATAGTAAACACACAACTTGCATAATGGTGGATGATGGGTCTTCCATCAATGTATGACCACTTGTAGCACTTTTAGCCTTTGTTTTTAATGAGTACATGCTAAACAAGTTTGATTTAGTGGTCACAACTTATGATAACTCCCAAAGACAAATGGTAGGTACTTTCAAAGCTATGGTCAAGATAGGGCCAATTTATATAGAGGTGAAGTTTGTAATGTTACCAATATTGGTTATCTTTTTTATGTTATTAGGGCAACCTTGGTTCCATAAATTAAGGGAAGTCCTATCCACTTTGCACCAAATAATCAAGATCCCATGTGAGGGCAAGTTGGTCACTATAATGGCTGTGAGAGAGAATTAAGTTTATGCCTTAGGTATGGCTAATCAATAATTTAATAGGTTTTATTTGGCTGCTATTAGTGCTAATGATGAGGATGAACAGGATTAACTCCTCAACTAGTGAACATGATGAAGAAGATGAACTTTTTGTCACGTGCTAAGCTTGGTAGGGATTCGTAAGGTCCTTGTGAAGCAATCATCACAAAAGGGTATAAAGATTGAAATGGGCTAGGTTATAACAAGTTTGATGATAAAAAGAAGATCCAGAAGAAGTTAGAGGGAGTCCTTCATATCTTAGACAATTTTATACCTGCAGCTATGGAATCTCAGTATTGTGGTGAAATCGAACCTATTCTAGTTGGAGGGAAGGTTATCCCCAGGTTTGACATATTTAATGATATTTTTGACTAGGTTAACAAAACCATTAATCCTACCAGGGGTTTTAGGATGAAGAGATAATGATCAATATATTTGAGTGGAATGGTGATGCTTTCGAGGAGATCATAACTCCAGATCTGCTAGCCTTTAGGGTTAAAGGGAAGAAGGTTGAGTTTGAAGTTTCAGTGTCTGGGTTAAATAAGGATGTTGTAAAAGCCATTACGGTGGTAGATAAGGAGTCTCTATTATATATAGAGAATGGGAAAGGATCGTTAGTGGCATTGAACTCATTAGATATAGATAAGGATGCTTTTATATATGTACTTTTTATATCTGAACTTTTTAACAATGATGTATGTAGTTCTCCTTATATTAATAATATGAACAACTTGGCTTTATTTGTGTGATGTTTCGTATGATCATGATCATAAGTCATTTATGTTTGACATTAATTTAATAAATACTACTCTATTTAATCTGGGAACTCTTAAAAATCCAAGAGAAATCTTGATAGCATCCAATGTAATCCATAAAAAGAGAAAAATTTGAAAGAATATTAAGAAAATATGAGAGTCTTTACCTAGACTTATGAGGACATGCTAGGAATTGATTTAAAGGTAGTTGAACATGCCATTCCTACTTACCCTAGGCATAAGCCAGTCAAGTAAAAGCTTATGAGGCTTAGGCCAAAATAGACTAAAAATGTTAAGGAAGAGGTGAAGAAGCAGATAGAAGCTAAGTTTCTGGTGGAGTCTAATACCCCATATGGTTAGTAAATGTAGTTCCCATGGCCAAAAAGGATGGAAGAGTAAAGGTTTGTGTGGATTATAAAGATATGAATAAAGCTTATTCTAAGGATGACTTTCCACTACCTTATATAGATGTCTTGGTGGACAGTGCAACCATATGCGCTATATATAATTTTATGGATGGGTATGCTGGTTATAATTAAATGCTGAACAAAATTATGGATAAAATTAAAATAACCTTCATTATTAAATATGGCACATATGCTTATCGGGTCATGTCATTCTAGTTAAAGAATACAAGCACTACCTATCAAAGGATGGCTACAAAGATCTTAGATAATTTGATCCATAAGAAAGTGGAGGTATACATGGACAATATGATGATTAAATTAGCAATCCGAGAAGATCACTTCGAAGTATTGGAAAAATTATTCCTGAAGATTGAAGTTCTTAGCACATTTTATAAGCTAGAGAGGAATAGAGGTGGATCCTGATAAAATGAAGGCTATCAGATAGATGCTTATGGCATAGAAAAAAAAAGAGTTTAGAGGGTTTCTAGGTAGACTCCTCTACATCAATCGATTCATAGCCAAGCTAACTTCAATCTGTAAGCTAATTTTCAAGTTGCTTTGAAAAGATCAATAAATGGTTTGGAATGATGATTGCCAAGTAGCCTTTGACAAAATTAGAGAATAATTTCTACACCCACCAATGCTAAAGCCACCATAAGTTGGTAAACCTTTGATCTTATATTTGGCTATAGAAGATAGCTTGGTAGGAGTAATGATGGTGCAAGAAGATGTTTTCGGGATCAAATATGCAGTTTACTACCTCAGTAAGAAATTTTTACCATTTAAAACCAAATATGTAGAGGTAGAAAATATTTGTTTGGCTGTTATTTAGGCTTTCAAAAAACTAAGACACTTTTTTCCTTTATACCGAGTGCAAGCAATAGCCAAACAAAATCCTCTCAAGTACCTATAGGAAGTGCCTTCACTATTGGGGAAGATGGGCAGATGGCTTATCCTTCTATAAGAATTTGATATTGAAAATGTCACTAAAAAGACCATTAAGGGAAGAGCTATGGCTGAGTTCCCAGTAGATCAACTGTTAGAAGGAGAAGAGATAACCTATGAGAATATTGTGACTCTAACGATACAAAGATGTCAAATGTACTTCGATGGGGCTACGAATAACAAAGGTGCTAGAGTGGAAGTAATCCTGGTAACCCCAAAAGGGGAAAAGTTTCCCTTGGCTAAGAAATTAAGATATAAAGCCACTAATAATAAAGCTGAGTACATAGCTTATATCTTTGGGCTGGAGGATTTATTAGCCATAGGGGCAAAAGCTATAGAAGTTTTTGGAGATTCATCTTTGGTAATGTACCAAGTAAGAGGCAAATGGTCAATAAAAAAGAATGGTTGTTACCTTACATTAGGTGTCTCAAAGCCTTAGGCCATCAGTTCAAGGTTTATACCTTTGGGTATGTTCCTCAAGATGAGAATTAATTGGCAGATGCTTTAACAACTTTGGTATCCATATGGGACAACCTTGAAGGTTTAAGTATGAACCTATGGTTAACTTTAGTTTTGATAAACCATACTTTGATGCCAAAAAGGTGATGGATGTTGAGGTAAATGATGGGAAGCCTTGGTATTTTGATATTCAAAACTATTTTGAAAAGTCAGTATTTTTGAAAGAGACCATTAAAAAGGATTAAAAGATGATTCACAAGCTTTCTACTTAATTTATCAGTATAAGAGGAGTGTTTTATAAGAGGTAGCTAGACATTCTACAATTAAGATGCTCAGATGTAAAAAAAGCTAAAGAGTTATGGAATAAGTGCACACTGGGGTTTATGGTGCTTACATGAATAAAATTATGTGCTAGGGATTCTTCTAGATCACTATGTATATGAATTGCTCTAGATATGTGAAAAGGTGTCACTTGTGCCTATAGTATGCTAATTTGAGACATGAACTAGTGTCATAATTATGTAATCTTACCTTGCCTTGGCCATTCGCTACTTAGGGCATAGATATCATGAGGATGATTCATCCACCAAATGGATAGAAGCAAAGTCGTTCAGGAACTTAGGTGTAAGAGAAATGGCCAAATTCTTTGAAAAGAATTTAATATGTATATATGGGCTTCCATATCATATAGTATTGGATAATAAGTCCCAATTTCATGGAGAAATTGAATTGCTACTCAAAAAGTATGGAGTTCAACACCATAAATCCTCTCCTTATCGACCTCAGGCAAATGGAGCGATCAAAGCAGCCAGCAAAAATATCGAAAGAATCCTGACTAAAATGGTTATAAACTACAAAGATTTGGTTGAAAAGTTGCCTTTCACATTATAGGGGTATAGAACCACTATAAGAACTTTAACAAAAGCTACTCTATTTTCACTAGTTTATGGGATAGAAGCCGTATTGCCATTGAAGATTATGCTTCAGTCACTAAGGGTGGTTTTAGAAGTAAATTGCCAAAGATGGAATAAGTTAGATAAAGGTTGCCAAAGCTTAACCTATTGGATGGGGATAGGATGCAAGCCTACTATCAGAACCAGATTTATCAGAAAAGATTGGCCCGATCTTTCAAAAAGAAGTTGAGAAAGCATCATTTGAAAGAAGAAGATTTGGTTCTTAAGAAAAAAAGGCTAAGTATCCCGGACATCAGTGGCAATTTTAGGACTACATAAAAAGGCCCATTCATGTTGAAAAATTTGTTATCCAAATGAGCTATGACTTTGAGTGATAGTGATAGGAATGAGTTCAAAGAGCCAGTTAATATTGACAGGCTAAAAAGGTTACATGGCTAGATTCCATAAAATAAAAAAAAAGAAGAGAATATAACCCTGTAGGTCAAAAATAAAAAATGGCAACCTTGTTAAAATCGAGCCCCCTACCAAGGTGAAAACCAAAAACATTAATCTTGAGAAAAATTTAGGGACAGAGTGAAAATGTTCAATCAAAACAACATAAGAGTGCTGATTAATAATAGGGAAAGATACTTTCATTGCCCAATTATGAGATTAAATAGAGTTTTGTATTTCTAAACTTAATGTTAAATAGTGATCATGTATAGTGAAATTATGTTGAAATATTCACACATGTAATGCAAGCTCATACATTAATATAAATCAGAGCACTTATGTTATATACCAAGAGTTATTATGTTTGATATAAAAAGTAGTGCATAATGTTTACATTATATGTCTAAGATCTACGAGTCATCCTTTACTACTTCTGTTGGGGCATTACCTTAACCAATTCAATCTATTATCAACTATCGAGCTAGTAGTCTATCTCTTATATGCAGCAAAGGTAGTGAAGTCACAGTCCATAAACCTTTGGATATCAACTTTTGTATACAGTTGGGCCCAGAGGTGATGATAGCCAGAAATGAAAGCAACAGATAGGGTGACTCCTTGAAAAGACAATGGGTACCTCACAATGTCTTGTCGCTCCCCAAAATATCGAGCTTAATAAGAAATAATGCAAAAGGTAGCCCTATGTAAGCTAAGTAGTGGTACACATCCAGAATGTGCATCCTGGGTTACATAATGAGGTATTAGCCATGCATACATAAAGTTGATATTATTGTCAGCCATTGTTGCTAATCATATGATGCCTTTCAAAGGAGAGTCAAAGTTGTATAGTTGCCTTCAATGATGGTAGTGCCTCAAGGAGTATGTGTTGACTACCCTAAAATGAGGTTCTTTTGGCAATTTTAACTTCTCCTGAAGCCATATCTAAAAAGGAAAAATAATAAAAAATGAAAATGAGCAAAAAAGGAAGAAATGCTAAAAAAGCCGCCGGAATAGGATGGCTCCATTTCAGGAAAAAGTAAGGTATATGGTTGCATAAAAATCCAAAGAATGATGCATTTTTTTGCCAACAAAAGCTAATGTGAAAACCCATAAAAGGGCACACTACCTTTTAAAATAATAACTTTTACTTGTAGTAATAAAGGGCTACCAAAAAGAAAAGTAGTAGCATCAGTGCAGACTGTGTCCAAGCCAAGGATAATCTCTACTAGAATTAGAGAAAAAGGAGTCAGGCCATCGTAGATGCCTTCGACAATGCTGAATAGTCGATAGTCACCAATTGGCTCATTTGAGTTCAATGTTAAATACCGAGAAAGATCAAGTAGTGATTCTAGAGGAATGGGTCCACTTCAAGGCACTAGTCTAGTAATTGTTGATGATAGATATCCTAAAACCTAGGTTATATCCCTCAAGGTAATTTTGCACACAACTAAAGATCTAAAGAAGGGTTCCAGAGGTAAAATTTACACCAATGATTATGGTGAACTCTTTAACCAAGAGACATAACTCTTGATGAGTGAATCTAAAGATATAAAATCTAGTGTTCTAGTACCCGAATGTTGCTAACAGGAGATTCATATCAAAACAGATCGTTCTTAAAAACTCAAGTTGGAATATAGGGATAGGATGGTGTTTTCTTAAGTTCTAGGGGCATCTAACAGTTTGTGTAGCTTATTAAGAAAAGAAGTGGCCATGGTGGAATAATAAACTCTAGAAAAAAAGGGCACATGCTTATAATAGTAAATGAATAATAAATATCTTTATAATAAATAAGGTGCATAAGAATAATAGTAGATAATAGCTGGTAAATTTAAATAAAATAATTGATAACATCATAGTAATATGAAAGCATTAAATGAATAATAATAATAATAATAATAATAATAATAATAATAATAATAATAATAAGAGAAAAAAATAAGAAGAAAAATTGAGAAATAACAGTAAATGAGGAAAAAACAAATAACAATAATAAATTAATACATAACTTAATATTTAATAAATTTAGCAATGAAAGAGAGGAAAGAGAAGTTGGAAAGTACTTATCTCAAAAGGAAGGCCACTTGAAGAAGTTCAGTGCACCAAATAAGAAGCTTTAGGTAGTATTTATAGGCCAAGGGTTGAGTCACACCTTTGGATTGTGACTCACCTTTAATCCACTTAGATGATGCATTTTGCATGGAACGTGCATCTCCTTTATGTATTTCAGAAGTTTCTTTGAGTTTTGTAGGAAAGCTTCGAGGATATTGTACAAGAGTCAAGAAAGCCATATAATTCATGAAATATAGTAAATAATAATAGTAATAATGTAATATTTAATATAGTAGTTGACAAATGAACAATAATTATATATTGATAGTAATAATGTAAAACAAAATTATATCTTAAATTTAATCATAAAAGATATAATATAATAAAAGATAAAATAATTAATTACAAATAGTTTTAGTATTTAATTGTATATTAAGAAAAGAGTTAAGGTATTTAATTTTAATTAATTGTATTTATGGCATTTAATGCCATTTCACAGTTTTTCATGCCTGTTAGTCAACTTTTGTCTTTTCTAGGTGAGTCACAGCTTAAGCCCATGACTCGCCCTTTTTGATCGTTGCTATGCCATTTTGCTCGTGAGTCATAACTCAAGCCTATGAATGTTAAGTGAGTCATGCTTTTATGTTGTTACTCACCAAATTTCTTTAAAGTAGAACATCTTTTTCCTCCCTACCTTTACTTTTCTTTCTCTTCCATGTATCTTCGACTCACAGTCTTCCCTCTTAATTTTTTAGTTATTTCTTCCTCATCCAAGCTTCTTTTTATGCGCTATTCTCATTAGGTTGATTGAAATCGAAGCATGCACATCTAGGAATAAGTTATTTTTCCAATTTTGTTAACTAAAATCCAACTTGCAATTAAAGAGCTAAGATGACACAATGTAGATAGCCATAGGCACCATTAGCTGCATGGACAATAGCCTAGATGACATGAGATTGGGCTAAGGGATATCGGGCTCTAAACCCAGCATATTTATAAGCAGACATTTCCTCAAGACCATAGGGACCTAGAATGAGGCTTAGAGTTGCTAAGACGGGCTGCCTGGCTCGATTTTTACACACCTACCTTCACCATATACCCTGAGATGGTCAAACAGCTTTTTACTACATTTTATTATTGAGGATCTAGCATTGTGATACCAAGGGGGGAGTGATTACTTTTCAAGTCCTCGAAATTCCCTTCAGTCTTTCGTGGATGTATATTACCATGGCTCCCCAGCTACCTATAGGCAAGGATGTTATTTTTTGCTAGAATATCATCTAGATTAGAGCAGTGGGCCATTATTGTCAAGTCTGGCATTCCTTATGACCCTTCTATGGCAAAATATACCATGTTTTCTTTGCAAGTCCTACGTTACTTACAGAGGGTCCTTTCCTACTTATACATAGGGCATTTTGGTAGTTCGAGGTTGCTTAATGTTGTAGATATTTGGAGTTTATAGGCTATATGCACTAGATAATGCCTGAACATAAGTCACGACATTCTGCAGAATATCAGTAGAGTAGCTCAAGCATTAGGTACAATGATAGTGATGAACGATGTGATCATCGGCTTACTGTTGGCATTTGGGGTTCCGAAGTTAGAGATTGGTCAGCAGGTAGAGGGTAGCATAGTAGTTAGTTTTGAGACTGCCCTTAACATGCATATGATCAAATGGATTCCAACAAGGTATAGACTACTTTCTTTAGATAAGGCTGATGAAGGACTAATCATTCATAGGCAACGAGCTGATGCAATCTGATAAGGAGAAGTTAGATTAGAGGATGCTTGGAGGTTATTCTCCTCTTTGTTAAACACACTTTGCAGAGATACAAACTTCAAGCATAAGATCTAAACTTAGTAATTCACCAAGGCATGCACAGCTAAAACCCATACCACTATGAGGTCATGCTAGACTTCATATACCAGCATCATATAAAGTCCATATGTTTCATCCATAGGGTGACCCTGGTGCATTTACTTCTAAAGGGCTATTGTCACCTTCCTTAGATTCCTTCGCACCTACTGCTTTAGATGTAAAAAGGAGATTGGTTCACCTCAAGGCAACCATTGGGACTTTAAGATGAGATTTATGAGTGTGTAAGGCATGATTGCTACATCTAGTTGGCTTTCTAGTCGAAACTTCTAGATCATATGTGTATTAGTGACTACAGTAGGGTAGACAACACAGAGGATAGAGATAAGGGTCCTGGGTCTTAGAGAGACTCTGATAGTAGATCAAGAATAGCATGTTGTATGCTGACATGGATAGAGCTAGCATTACACTGATAGGAGATAGTTATAGGCCAGGTACATATGAGTGTGGTCCAGCTAGCAAAGCCTGTGGGCCAGATCCTCACTCCCCTATTCAAGGTGACGGGTTTTTTATTTAAGGTACTTCAGCCATCGCCACCACCTATAAATCCTTTCCAGGCAGGTCTATCTCAGCTATCTCAACCACTAGTAGACCCTCTTCACATATCAAGTCCCCTATCTAGACCTCTAGGTCCTTCAGATTTGAGGTGCTAGTGATGATTATTTTTCAAGGAGATACATTTTGACTTTTTATCCGTTATGTAAACATTACACTTTTCCATTTGTATTTACATTTATTGACTTGGTATTTTCTTTCTGTGTGATTTATAGACAATTTTAAATGATATTTACTTATGTTTGTCATCTTTTAAGATGTTGTTGACATGATATATAATGTGACAAATAAACAAGATGGTAAAATGAATAACCACTCATATGTACTATTATAGCGTACATAAAAAGTAAAAATACATAATGCAACAGTTTAAGTGACTTGCCACTATTTATTCATTATCTTTCACATAAATAGGGGGATCCTAACATAATTTCATACCTTAAGAACTTTTGTCTCAGACCCTAAGACATTATAAATGCTGAATAATCAAATCAAAATAAGGTCTTCATAGATTAAAATTATAAGAACACCAACCTTGTGCATACAACAACAGAAGGGTTAACCCTTTAACAAGCTAATGGTAAACCACCCACATCAACAAAAGGTTTAACATGTTGACAAGATGATGGTAAATCACCCATAATAAAAGAGGGCTTAAAACATCAACAAACTGATGGTAAATAACCTGCATCAATAGAGGGGTTAAAATGTTGATAAGTTGATGGTAAACTATCTTTGTCAATAGAAGGGTTAATACATCAACAAGCTAATGGTAAACCACCCTCATCAATAAAAGGGTTAACACATCAACAAGCTGACAGTAAATCTTCTGCACAAACATAAGGGTTAACACATCGATAAGCTGACGGTAACTACCCATCCAAAAATTCATTACCTCGAATGGTATATGTCTAACATATCGAGATTTGTTGCCTCAGGTACATGTCTTCTATCCTTTCACTATGAACTTTGGAAAACCTAGACACTAGTGCACTAGCTTTTCCTAAGTTAGGGGGCAACTGTAGACACTTGATCCTGAGTCAATCTTTGTTAAAGTTGCCTAATGAGGATAATATTATTCTAAAAGTAGCCAGAGAACGAAAGCATTATGGCCTTTTCTTATGTTTGTTTTGGAAAATAACTTTTTACAAGTTTTTTTTTATGGTTTTTAGGAGTAAAAATGATATTTTAGGGTTCTTCCCCTTTGCATTTCTTTTATACCAATGAGAAAAGCATGCTTAAGGGCTTAAAATAGACTTAGAAGTGAGGCACGACCCTGACTCATGGGTTAAGCTAGTGACTCGCTCCTGAGTTATGGCCCTTAAGGGTCGCTCACTTCCTTTCCCATCTACTTGTCATGAGCAAGTCATCGCGTAAGCCCATGAATCACCCTATTTATGCTTATGAGTGAGTTTCTCGGCTTTTATTAATGGCCCAATCTCCGATTAAGCGCTTAACTCACAAGTCAAGGCCATAACGTGGCCTTTTTACCCAGAATTTCATTTTTTCCTTATGAAATAGAGGATTGATTCTCTATAAAAATTCTCCCTTACTTTATTTGGCCTAATCTTGAGCATTTAAATCTTAGGATGGCCATTTAAATAGGAAGAGATTTCATCTTTTAAAGGGAGGAGAATTTGAAAAATTTGAGTAAGAGAAAAAGACAAAAAAAAAACTATCTAGTTTTTACTTGGTTTCAAAGCATAGTGAAGGAGAAAAGAAGGAGATGATAGGCAAAGGGTGTAGATTCACTAGTTTTGGAATAGCTATAATGAAGGTAATATAAGACATAAACTTGCTAAGCTCATATAGATCTATAATTTTTCCTCTTATACATATTTATTTTTTTTATTTTGTGAACAATTTATTTCCATGCTCTATTTTTAGCTTTTATTTCATGTTATATGTCACCTTTGTTGTCTTTGCTTAAATATATGTTTTAGATGCTTATACATGTATATTATCAAGTTTTAGTCATTAATCTTACCTTTTATGTCAGTTTAAGTGTAGATTTAAGGTCTTTATCATGTATGTTTTTAACTCTTGAGTTTTGAATCTTTCATGGTGTTTCTTTGAATTAAAGTTTTTAGTTCGTTTGATGTTTGTTTTGTGCATTAAAGAAGTTTGAGGAAGAATGGGGTCTTTTACAAGCATAAAAAGATTTAAAATTGGCATTTCAAAGGATTTGGATGGTTATGGCATCGTTCTAGTATGATGTGATTTCTCTGTTTGTGGGAGAGTTAGAGGCTAAGAGTGTAGATTAGTGTGGGGATTGATTGCCTCTCTCATTAGTTTAAATGTTAATTTATTATTTTATTTGCCTCGTATTATTCTTTTTTATTTTTGTTGCAAATTGGTTGTAATAGCTAGTAAAAAATGGGTTTTTACACGATAATTAAGGAAAATCCACATTAAATGTTTTATACTTAATTAATTGGGTTTTTTCTATAAAAATGAACCAATGTCCGCTTTTAATCTCAAAAATCATACAAAGAATTTTTCAAATATGCATGAGAGAACCAATGTTCCCAATTTAACCAATAACACAATTTATGTATGTAATTATTCTTTTATGCCTTGTTTTATTACTTGCAAATACATGTTTTTTTAGCAATGAATACTAAACTCATAAAAGTGATTTTTTACACATTTGAGTGGGATTTTTCATAATAAAAAGGGATCAAGGTCTCAATTTCCATCCATAAAATAAAATGTACGTAATTATGATTCTTTCAAAAAAACATAAAAAAGTTTCTTTTACTTAAAATGGGTTAAATGCAATTCTTTTTCAAGTTTGCAATGGATGAAATCATCCCATTTTATTCAAAATACACCTAAAACTCCACCATTTTTTAATATGCATTCGAGGACTAACGTCCTTATTCAAATGGATCCAACAAATTCCCTATTTTTTGAATGATTATTTTTGCTATAAGTGTAAGTATCTTTTTATTTCATTATTTCAATTAATTTACAGTTTTTGATGCATTTGAAATGTACCATTTAATTTTTTGCCATAAAATTGCTTAAGAAATGGGTTGGAATAATTAATCATAAACACTTATTTATGTAAACATTAACCTAGTTATAAATAAGAGTGAGGTCTAAACTATCTCTAGTTTTGGCCTCATAAGGTTAAAACTCATTTTTTTAATGTTTTATTAAGTGGCGACTTTATGATACTTGCCTTCTAATTCCTAACAGATCCGTTCATAGGTTGATCATCAATAATAAATGGGAATAAAATCCTATCTATTGCAAAGTGACCAGCCTTCAGAGTTAAAAGAACCTCTGTTCGATCTCGACCCTTAAAAATGGGCTTTCGAGTGCTTACGGGGTTCAATGTACATCAAAGTTTATTTTTCTATTTTTGGATAATTTTATTTTTGTAATTTATAGCTTTCTATATGTGCTTGCTATGTGCATTTTATTTATTTATTTATTCCTTTGTAAATGATATGAGAAGGGAGATAGAGAATTAATCTTAAAAATCTTTTTATATAATATTAACCAAGGTATAAGTAAGAGTGAAGTTTTGAACCTTCTCTAGTATGGGCTTCATTAGGTTAGACATTATATCCTAATACACTATTGGGTAGTGACTCCATAATACCCACCTTGTGTGCCTACATAGAAGACTTTGTAGGTTAATCGTCAACAATAGAGTAGGGGTACCCAGGGACATTATCTTATACCTTTTTAAGACACGAGGCTTGGCGAATTAGGTTGAATCCTTATCTATTGCAAATCAACCAATATTTATGAGTTTTTATGATCCTTCATCCAGTTTTGAACCCTAAAAGTGGGCCTTCGAAAACCAACCGCTACAAGGTGAAAGGGTTCAACATGCATCACAGTGGAGACTCTGCTGGGGACATGAGACCTTAATCCTAAAGTACCTTGGCTAAATTAATATAAATGAGATTTTAAGAGTAAAGTTCTATTTTTTTTGAAATTAAGATGCATTAGAGTATGCTAGGGCTTTAGAACTATGTTAGCCATCCCATTTTTACTCTGATGTACTCTCGAAACACAACCCTATGTTTATTCAATATAGGGAAGTATCAAGGATGACCACTAGCCCAAACCTTATACCATTTGGTATTTTAAATGGTAACTTAATTGGGCATCATACTTATGATAAGCTAAACCCATTAGCAAGGATTATACTTGGGTAGCACTAAAGTTTCATCACCCGACTATAAGAAATGATTGAGGGACTAGTTACTACCTTATTGCTTGCTCCTATACAATGGCCTACAATGCCTGCCATAGGGCATATAGAACTGAATGTTATCGAGGACACTACTTTGGCAACTATTACAATACATCATACAACCACTGAGTATAGGGGTTAGTGACTTAAATTTCAATAAATAAACAAATAAGGGACATAATTCATGCTCCTGATAAGCAATTTATAGTAGATGAGGAAAAAGAACTAGTAGTGATTAAGAGTATAACATAAAGGGTAGAAGATGTTATTTTAAGGAAGATGGAGGAAACGATTGAAGCGATGGCGCATCTCCTATCAGCTAGAAGGGGGATCAATCTTAAAGATAGGGAAGATCTATTACCTCAAAGATTTTAGATGCTTGACTTGTCGAAGTTTGATGGCACTTTAGATTCTTCAGCTCATGTAAAATAATATAATTTGGAGATGAAGGAACTACCTTAACCAAAAAACAAAAGGTCAAGTATTTTTGTCTTATCCTGGTGGGACCCATTATCTATTGGTATCACAATTTAAATCATCGCACCAAAGAGTATTGGGATATATTGACTGGAGAATTCTTAAAACAATATGATTGTACTATATAAATGAAGGTTCCTTTGAAGGATCTAGAGTTACTATCGTAAAATATTATGGAATCCTTTTAGGATTACCTTACAAGGTGGAGGAATCAGGTTATAAAAATGAAGCAAAAACCTGACACCCCTAACCAGATCAAGCTTTTCACAAGAAATGCAAGTTCATAGCTAAGAGAGGGCTTGAAGATAAAAGGGCTCAAGGATAAAGAGTCCCTTAAATGCATTGTCATCGAAGCAAATAGGGAGTATTTAGTGAAGAGAGTTAATACCGAGAATTACAGTAAAAGCAATTTTGGTAATTTCAGGATAAGTAGGTAGGCTGAGGCTTCTAGTGGAAACTGAGCTTGGAAGATGGTCGAAGTGTCTGCTGTGAAAGTGAGTCAAGGGCACTACTCTAATCTAGGTAGATTATTATAATAGGTACTGGAGAGGCAAATGAAAAAAAAAGGGAAGTTATAGTTGCTACAACCTAAGCCTACTAGATGCTAAGGGCTATGAAATCATCGAGCATATTAGTATTGTGCTTTTCATCAACACATTAGACACTTAACTGATCACTACCAAAATTTAAGAGATTGGATTCAAGATTTTATTGATAACAAACAAATTTCTAGCTAGAAGAAAAAGGAAAAGATAAAGAAGGTGAGTTATAATATTGTTCCACCCTTAGTGTTTATGATAAGGTTAAGTTTGCTGGAGTGGTATGTAATGAGGGATTTATATGGAAATAAGTATGTGGCTATTACTCATTCTGCTCTAAAGATGAATGAAGTAATGCAATGTAAAGGTAATCCGGTTAGCATGATTGACTATTGGGGGTCAACTAGCGAAAGTGAAGAGGGTGAGGAAACAAAACTTATCAATTTATAGGATTTTGAGAATGAAAAAGGTAAAAGCTATCACCAGAAGTAAGAGACTCATACCTGAAGTGGAGAAGCAGCAAGCTCCTATGGCCATGGTAAAATAAAGCTCCTGCTTAAAAGTGAACCAAATTTTGAAACAGCAAAATAAAGCTCCTGCCTAAATTTCTATTTAGGATTTGCTTAGGTAGTCATAATTCCATAAATAGAAGTTTGTTGAGGCTTTATGCAAATCAATTATGGCCACCGCTATTTCTCTGTCGGAGTTATTGAATCTAGTAAGAGGATGTACTGGAGAGAATATTGCTTATACTGATGTATATTTACCTATCGATGGTTACAATCAAAATCATCCTTCATACATAAGAGCCTAGGTTCATAGCAAACACATTACTTGTGTCATGGTTGATGATGGGACATTGATAAATATTTTCCCATTGGTGGCCATCCTTACTTTTAGTTTGAATGAGTCCATACTGAGCAAATTTGATTTAGCTATCTCTGCTTAGATAACTCTAGGAGGCAGGTTATTAAGACTTTCAAGGCAATAACGAAGATGCTGAGTTTATGGTGTTGCTAATTCCAATAAAATTTTCAGTACTATTAGGGACGCCTTGGTTTCACAAGCTTATATTTATGCCCTTTACACTACATTAGATGATAAAAATTCCACACGAGGGGTAAGTGGTTACAATTAAGACTATTAGAAAGAATCAGGTGTCAATCTTAGGGATATCTAAGCAAGTTTCATATGGTAATGATTGATGTTGGTATTGAGAGTGGTGTAGTAGAAAGCCCTTAGGTCATCAACATGATGAAGAAAATGCATTTCCTACTAGGTACTAGATTAGGAAAGGAGTCTCAAGGACTACAAGTTATAGTTGCTACAAAAGAGTAATATAACAAGAAAGGCTTAAGTTATGCCATAACAGGGAAAAAGATTAAGAATAAGATAGAGTCAGTTGAGATAACACATATTCTAGATAGTTTCATTCCAATAGTGGCAATGTGTAATTACTATAGGAAGGAAGAGCCGCAATTTATGGGGGGCAAGATCACCTCCGGATTTAAAATGTTTAATGACATGTTAGATTGGTCAAATGGAGTTATCAAGATAGTTGAGGGCTTTTGGGATGAGAAAATCCTTATTCATCATTCTAAATGGGATTGTGAGGTTTCAAAGGAGGTTGTTACCCTTAGTTTGCTAGCCACCAGGATCAAAGGGAAAGAGAAGGAAAAAATCGAAACATTAGTGCCGAAGCTAAATAAGAAAGCTTTTAAAGAGGAAAGAGAAACATTAGCTACAGCACCTACACCAAAAGACGAAAACACATTTTTTGATACTATTTTTGTTCCAGAAATTTTCAATGATGATGTATTTTCTTTGATTATATTAATAATATGAATAATTTTGCTTACTTGTAAGATGTTTATCATGATTTCACTATGCATGATTACAACTATGAATTATTTATATTTGACATTAACTTAATAAATACTATTTTATTTAACCTTAACATTGCATAAAATCCTAAAAAAATCCTGATAGCATTTGATAAAACTCCTAAAGAAAGAGAAAATTTTGAGAAAATATTAAGAAATTATGAAAAAGTCTTTTCCTAGACCTATGAAGATACATTATAGGCATCAATAGTGAAATTGTTGAGCATGCCATTTCTACATACTCGCGTTAAGCAAGTAAAATAGAAGCTTAAGAGGCTTATGCCAAAGTAGGCGGAAAAGGTTAAAAAAGAAGTACGTAAGCAGATCAAAGCCTAATTCTTAGTAGAGGTTCAATATCTGACTTGGTTAGCCAACGTTTTTTCGTTGCCAAAAAGGATGGAAGGCTTTAAATGTGTGTCGACTATCAGGATTTAAATAAAGTCTATCTAAAGAATGATTTCCCCTTGCCTTATGTAGACATTTTGGCCAATAGTGTGTGCCATGTATTAAACCTCGTAGGCATCTGATTTGCTCTCAAAAGCCCATTTTTAGGAATCGAGATCATATCAAGGTTCATTTAACTCGTAAAGGCTGGTTGCTTCGTAATGGATAGGGATTTATCCCAATACGTGATGCCTCGAGCCTAAAAAATGCATAAGATAGTGGCTCAGGGTATCCTCATTCATTGTTGGTGGTCAACCTATGAGGACATTTGCTAGGCACCACAAGGTAGGCATCATGGAGTCGCCACTATAAAGTCGAAACCAGAGATAGTTCAGACTTCACTCCTATTTATACCTTTGGTTATATAAATAATTTTTAATGATTAATATATTTCATCCCTTTTCTTACATGAATTATTATACAAGAAATATAATGGCACACTTAAGCATATAAGAAAGCAGTAAAACATGGCATTTTAAAGTATTAAAGAATAAAAGAATAAATGTAATGCTAAATCTATAAATAAATTGGAAATTAATTTATGATTTCCATTTTGATAATGGCGTTGGCCCTCGCATGAGTATTTGTAAAAGGGTATAATTTTAGGTGTATTTTGGATAAAATGAATGAGGTAATTGATCCCTCGCAGCTTTGGAAAAAGGAAGCGGGTTAGTAAATTTTAAATAGAAAATATTTCGTATTTATAAACAAAAATTCTTAATTTACATATTATTTGGTGGGTGAAAAATAGGACATTAATCCTTTTTATTATATAAAAAACCCCACACTAACTTATATAAAATCATTTAAAAAGTTTTAAATTTATCGCTCAAAAAGTCATTTATTTACAATAAATAAATATGTAAAAGAATAATAATACAAGCAAAATATGCATAAATCAGGCTATTAATTGATTTGGGAATATTGATTCCCTCATGCATATTTATGAAATTTTTTATGTGATTTTTGGAATAAAATAATATATTTTTTCCATTTTATGAGAAAAATCCAATTAATTAGATAAAAATATTTAAAGTAAATTTTCTTAATTATTGTACAAAAATTTATTTTATTACTACATTCTTACAACCCAATAAAAGATATTAAATAATATTACAAATTCGAAAATAAATAGGGCAAAAATAAAAGAAATCCTAATCTAATTTGCTTCGGCTCTCCTCTAACCCGACCCGAAACGGAATTGCACATATAAAAAGATATGACAGGAAAAGGTAATTAGTAAATAATGATAAAATAAAATAGTAATATTAATGATAATATTAAATAATAGTAATTATAAATATTATCATTAAAATAATAAAAACATTAATAATACAAATATTTACAATAATAAAATTAACACAAATTAACAATATAAAAAATAATCATAATAATAAAAGCCATAACAACAACAACAATAACAATAATATTACTAATAACAATAATATTAATAATGATAATTAATAAAATTATTGTAAAATCAACAATAAAATATAAGTAAAGCTAACACGACAATAATAACAGTACAACAAAATCAAGTTTCTAAAAATGAAGTTAATTAACTAATATTTGTAAAGATAAATTTGGCCAAAAAAATTAAAAGGAAATAAAAAATAAGTAAAGAAAAGGAGTAGGGCATGAGTAGGTGCAGGAAACAAGGAAAGAAACAAATTTCACCCCAAATAAACAAATAAACATAAACTATTAAACATGATAAAAATATTAAAATTATACAAATATAATTCTATTAAAACATACTAAAAATTAGATAAAAAAATTAATAAAACATTCAATCAGTAAATAGTAAAATTAAACATTAATTAACAACCCAAATAATTAACAAATTAAAATAGTAAAATAAATAATTAACAAATATGTGAAATTAACAACATATTACAATAGATCTACAAAATGAACAAATAATGAATTCAAAAAAGATTTTTTACATAATTAATTAAAACTAAATATTAAATTTACAGGTTTTAGGGACTCGAGAATATTACCTTCAGTGTCGATCTGTCACAGGATAAGGATTTGGTACTCTATGATTTTTTTCCAATTTTTGGTGATTTTTTGAAGTTAAAACTATTGGTTTTCCATGAGGAAAGGAGAGAGAAAATGAAGAAAAGGGGAAGAAGATGAAGAATGAGGAGAGGAAAAAATCCACTTAATGGCTAAGTAACCCATTAAATATTATAAATAGTATAAGGGTTGGTTTAAGATTTTTTTCCCATAAATTTTTCCTTATTTTTGAGTGTAAAATGCATTCCAAAAGTGATTCACGGGCTCACTTTACGAACCTAGCCTATGAGTCAACATTGACTCACCGACCATTGACGTTTCATTTGATTTTTGGGCCTAAAAATATTTCAGTTGACTGAATTCCAACTCAAAATATTTTACCATTTTTAGGCCTAAAATGCCATTTTTTTATACAATATATCTTGTATACATTTGTTCCCATATATCTTAGATTTAAAATGAATAAAAAAATAACTCAATTTGGATTTTTAGATTGGAATTTATGGTCAAAATACAAATGACTGCTCATAGAAAATTTTCAGGGATAGAATTGGTGTTTTGATTTTGAAAATTTTCAAAAAATAGTGGGTTTAGAATTAAGTTATACTCTCTTCATAAAATTTTCTCCAAAATGAGCCTATGTTTTATTAAAATTGGATTCATAATAATATGAGCTCTACAGAGAGATTCATGCATAAAAAACTATAGACTGGTCTAAGTGCAAGGATAGATTCAGGTCATTTATGTTCAAGCCTAATTTAAAGAATTTTAAGGACAAAATTGGATTTAGATGTGTCCATCAAAGTTGTATATCTATGTCTTAAGATTCAAATTGATTTAGAATCATCTAATTATGATGTTTGTAGGCTAAGATAAAGTCAAAATACTCTAGACTACTCCAAGTTTTGAAAATCGATTTTCTCATTTTGCACTATTTGAAAGAGATAAAAAGGGAAAAGATCCCAAAAAGAATTTTTAAATATTTAAAACCTGTAATAGAGATCAAAAAGTATATTGAAAATATAAAATTTTAGGAGAAATCCTGGCACCTTTGCTCTTTATCTTTTTATGAGAAACCATTTCCTCATTAGATAACTCTTATTAAGAGCTGCCTTAGGATCTAGTGTCTATATTACCCAGGTGGTGAGCTTTCGATTTCCTTGAACATATATTACCCAGGCAGTGAGTCTTTAATTGGGTAGTTACAATTAGCTTTTCGATATTTTAATCCTTGGTCGGATAGTTACCATCAGTTTGTCAACATTATAAATCTTAATCGAGACATTTAATTGGCATCGCTTGTCAACATGTAGAATCAGGGAAAATGACATATGATTTGGCTATAGTTTATTAATGCATAAAATCAGGGAACATCTTATTTGGCTTTAGTGTTTCGGTGCATAAAATCAGGGAGGATGAAATCTGATTTGGCTTGAGTTTATCAATGCATAAAATTAGGGAACATCTAATTTGGCTCCAGTTTGTCGGTTCATAAAATCAAGGAGGATAACATCTAATTTTGTTCTAGTTTGTTGACATATAAAATTTGGAAGGATGACATTTGATTTGGCTCGAGTTTATTGGTGTATAAAATTAGGGAATATTTGATTTGACTTCTATTTGTTGGCATATAAAATCAAGGAAGATGGCATCTGATTCGGCTCTAGTTTGTCAGTGCATAAAATCAGGGAACATCTAATTTGGCTCTAGTTTGTCGGTGCATAAAATTAGAAAGGATGACATCTGATTTGGCTTCAGTTTGTCAGCACATAAAATCTAGGAACATCTGATTTGGCTCCAGTTTGTCTGTACATAAAATCAGTAAGGATGAGGGATTTATCTCTATTCCACAAAGGAATCTTGCTCTTCTGAGGCCAATATCATTTCTGGAGTAAATATCAGCACCTGCAAAGACATCTAACTTTAGAACCAAGATTTAAAAATGGAGAATGCTCACCTTTTATAAGGGGCCATCTTTTGATAAGCACCCTTGAGCATGGCATGTGAAAATGGTCATCTCTGCTAGGTTGGATAAGATCGAACCCAGAATTAGAAGGTTTTACATCGATTGTAATGTTAGGCTTGGATGAAGGCTAACAAAGAAAGGTTAAGTTACTAGAGGAAAATGACTACTATGCATTCTTAATTAGTAAGAGGATTATTTTCTACCCATTTCACACTATCAAGGCATTTTCACATTTAACTTTGATAAGTAACTGATTGGGAATTGTTCAAGAGATAATAGCTCAAGGTGTTCGTTTCCATTTCATTTTTTTAATTCTTTCTATAGTGATGTTGACATCAAGGGTTTTTAATTTCCCTATTCTTTCCTTCATTTACTTCTTGTTTCTTCTTCTTCTTCTTTACCAGGGGTTTTTTTTTTCTTTTCCCCTTACCAAGTTTGTTTTATCTAACAAATCTAATTTTTTATGAATGAAATTTATACAAAAGTTTCGTGGCTTGAGTTTATCAATGCATAAAATTAGGGAACATCTAATTTGGCTCCAGTTTGTCGGTTCATAAAATCAAGGAGGATAACATCTAATTTTGTTCTAGTTTGTTGACATATAAAATTTGGAAGGATGACATTTGATTTGGCTCGAGTTTATTGGTGTATAAAATTAGGGAATATTTGATTTGACTTCTATTTGTTGGCATATAAAATCAAGGAAGATGGCATCTGATTCGGCTCTAGTTTGTCAGTGCATAAAATCAAGGAACATCTAATTTGGCTCTAGTTTGTCGGTGCATAAAATTAGAAAGGATGACATCTGATTTGGCTTCAGTTTGTCAGCACATAAAATCTAGGAACATCTGATTTGGCTCCAATTTGTCTGTACATAAAATCAGGAAGGATGAGGGATTTATCTCTATTCCACAAAGGAATCTTGCTCTTCTGAGGCCAATATCATTTCTGGAGTAAATATCAGCACCTGCAAAGACATCTAACTTTAGAACCAAGATTTAAAAATGGAGAATGCTCACCTTTTATAAGGGGCCATCTTTTGATAAGCACCCTTGAGCATGGCATGTGAAAATGGTCATCTCTGCTAGGTTGAATAAGATCGAACCCAGAATTAGAAGGTTTTACATCGATTGTAATGTTAGGCTTGGATGAAGGCTAACAAAGAAAGGTTAAGTTACTAGAGGAAAATGACTACTATGCATTCTTAATTAGTAAGAGGATTATTTTCTACCCATTTCACACTCTCAAGGCATTTTCACATTTAACTTTGATAAGTAACTGATTGGGAATTGTTCAAGAGATAATAGCTCAAGGTGTTCGTTTCCATTTCATTTTTTTAATTCTTTCTATAGTGATGTTGACATCAAGGGTTTTTAATTTCCCTATTTTTTCCTTCATTTACTTCTTGTTTCTTCTTCTTCTTCTTTACCAGGTGTTTTTTTTTCTTTTCCCCTTACCAAGTTTGTTTTATCTAACAAATCTAATTTTTTATGAATGAAATTTATACAAAAATTTCGTGGCTTGAGTTTATCAATGCATAAAATTAGGGAACATCTAATTTGGCTCCAGTTTGTCGGTTCATAAAATCAAGGAGGATAACATCTAATTTTGTTCTAGTTTGTTGACATATAAAATTTGGAAGGATGACATTTGATTTGGCTCGAGTTTATTGGTGTATAAAATTAGGGAATATTTGATTTGACTTCTATTTGTTGGCATATAAAATCAAGGAAGATGGCATCTGATTCGGCTCTAGTTTGTCAGTGCATAAAATCAGGGAACATCTAATTTGGCTCTAGTTTGTCGGTGCATAAAATTAGAAAGGATGACATCTGATTTGGCTTCAGTTTGTCAGCACATAAAATCTAGGAACATCTGATTTGGCTCCAGTTTGTCTGTACATAAAATCAGGAAGGATGAGGGATTTATCTCTATTCCACAAAGGAATCTTGCTCTTCTGAGGCCAATATCATTTCTGGAGTAAATATCAGCACCTGCAAAGACATCTAACTTTAGAACCAAGATTTAAAAATGGAGAATGCTCACCTTTTATAAGGGGCCATCTTTTGATAAGCACCCTTGAGCATGGCATGTGAAAATGGTCATCTCTGCTAGGTTGGATAAGATCGAACCCAGAATTAGAAGGTTTTACATCGATTGTAATGTTAGGCTTGGATGAAGGCTAACAAAGAAAGGTTAAGTTACTAGAGGAAAATGACTACTATGCATTCTTAATTAGTAAGAGGATTATTTTCTACCCATTTCACACTCTCAAGGCATTTTCACATTTAACTTTGATAAGTAACTGATTGGGAATTGTTCAAGAGATAATAGCTCAAGGTGTTCGTTTCCATTTCATTTTTTTAATTCTTTCTATAGTGATGTTGACATCAAGGGTTTTTAATTTCCCTATTCTTTCCTTCATTTACTTCTTGTTTCTTCTTCTTCTTCTTTACCAGGGGTTTTTTTTTCTTTTCCCCTTACCAAGTTTGTTTTATCTAACAAATCTAATTTTTTATGAATGAAATTTATACAAAAGTTTCGTAGAGATTAATTCCCTTTCATTCCTAAAATGTGCAATTAACTTTTCCATTATTATCATCTTCCTAAGTGGAAGCTAAAACCATTTTGAATTAAGAGGTTGTTTTAATATGTGTAACAACAAAATGGGCACACATTTAGCATGCTTAACTAAAAGCTCGAAGTTCTGACAAGCGACTATGGAGTCTAGGTAGGAGAAAGTCATTTAGAAAACTACACAAAGAAGGGCTGCCTAAATCATCTTCTAGATTTTGTCTCACCCTAAAGTTGCTTCAATGGGTAATCAGAAAAGTTCTAGTGCTCTAATTGAGTTTTATCCCATACCTTCATTCGTAAATAGTTTTTTTTCTTTTAAAACTGGCCCAAACTACTTAAGATTTGGAAAATGCATGGTATAGCAAGGCTTTTATGCAATTCAGTAGATAGAGATAAAGCATGCCTACCTCTTATTTAGCTCATGTTCGAATGAAACATTCATAGTTGAAAATCACTAGGATGAAGTAAAATTTCAAATTAAAATTAAATTGATAAGAAGTAATCATGTCAAAATTTTGGACATTGCTTAGTAAGATAAATAGACTTAAGGTGCAAACTATTTAAATGAGAATACTCCATGCATTAAAAAAATATGTTATGGCAATCATTTTGAGCGTGTCAAGGAGAAAATTATCCTTGAGTTGTATTTAGGAAAAGGATAATGCCATGGTCATCTTAAACGCATCAGGGAGATGCTGATTCTCAAAACTACATTTGGCAAAGGGAGGTGGACTTCTGAAATTGACAAATTGAGGTATGTGAATCTTAAAGTTCTAAATTTGTTTTAAGATGCCTATAAGTAGTTTTAATTGCCTAGAATTCATTTTTTTTATTTCAAATTGAGCTAAAAGCATTGAAATCTTGATGTTTCTTTGGATAAAGAATTCGGCCTCTTATGGATGTTCATGGTGATGGATGATTTTTGTGCCTTATAGTGTGGAAAAGAAAGCTAAAGTAAGGTAAAGCATAAAGAATAAGGTAAGTGACTATGAAATCTTCCAATTTCCCTTATTTGGCATGAAATTTCCTTTATGTAACTTAGGGAAATATTAAGAAAAATATGAATAATTGAAATTGGCTTTAGAAAAATAAAATTGGACCCTAATTATGCTTAATTGTAAGTTTAATTTGTTTGATGATTTTGTCAGATAGAATTTTTGTAGTGGCCAAAATTATTCCTAAAGAGAAAAAAAGTGTATTTTTGTTATTTTTTATAATTTAAGTCTTAGAATGATAATAAATATGAAATAGATTATCCATAAATTTTTGTAGAATTTATGAAAATTATTTGGATATTTTTCAGTAATTAATTGATTATGTAACAAGTGAAAATATTGAATTATTGTGAAATAATTCATGAAATAAGTGAAATATGTATCCATGAATTTTTATTGAATTTATAGAATTTATTTGCATATTGTGGAGAAAATATTTAAATATGTGCAAAATAAATTTGTTGAATTATTGAGTTATAATTCATAATTTAAATGAAAATAATGAAGTATATTTATATAATTCATAAATTATTCAAAGGTGATAAAAAGATTGATTGATTAATGCATTGAACTGAAAAGACAGTGAAAAGTATAATGTGTAAAATAACCATATTGAATTATTGTGGAATAATTCATAATTTTATAAGAAAAATGGTGAATTATTGTAAACTAATTCACAAACCATGTCAAAGTATTAGAAATTCTAAATGATTGTATGATTCGACTGAAAAACTAAGAAAATTATTAAAATTCTAAAAGGTAAAATGAAGTGTAAAGTGAAAATATTGAATTATTACTAAATAATTCATAAATCGATGAGAAAGTGGTGAATTATGATGACATAATTCACAAACTACATATAAAGCACTGAAAAGGTGACTGTCAGAAAAATAGAAAAGAAAAAGCTACTAAATAGTAAAAAATACTGAAAAAGATTGACTGAAAAAATGTATTGTTTTGAAAAGTAATGGAACTTGTTTAAAATATGAAAAATATTTTGAAAGTATGTGATTTTTGTCCTTAGCAGTAGTCAGACAATTAAAATCTGGCTCAGGATATAATTGCTAACCATAGGGACACCCTGTACCGCGATGCAAGTTGTGGCGACTTCCTTTGCTATAGTAGGATCTTTGATCTCCATAGTATCTATTTGTTCTGATATCTGATATGTGAGACTTGGTCTTTTGGGATCATTTTTCAATCTGTATGTGGTTCTACAGGGTCCCGTATATCCTATTTAAGAAATTATGTCGGGATTGTACTAGGAGCATTATAATAAGAATAAGTTAAAAAATGCAAAAAGAAAGCTAAAAGTGAAAAAATGACCTAATTGAAAGAAATAAAAAGTTTTGGGGCAAAACTATAATTTTTTTCAACCATTGTACTTAATGAGCAAAAGAGGTAAGAAAATATTTTACAAGGGTAAAATGGTAAATTAATGAGCAAAAATTTCAAGAATGAATTTTTGTGAAGAAGAAGGACTAAAATATAACTTTACTAGAAAAAGTCAAAATAATGACTATTTAGTATATTATGTGCCAATTAATGATTTGAAAGTGAAAAATTAGAAAAATAATGCTAATATTGTAATTAAAGTCCAAAAATAGCAATTCTGTAATTTATTAAGAAATTATGGACCAAAAATGAAATATTGTATAAAAAGTTCAAATAAGGACCGAACAAAAATTTTGTAAGCCAAAAGTCAAATGAAAAGTAAAAATGAGCAAGCTAATGGAAATTTTGCAATTAAAATGTCAATGTGGCAATTTTGCAATAAAAATATGTAAAAATGACCTTTTTGTAATAAAATGAAAAATCAAAGACTTAATTCCAAGTTCACCAAAGTAATGGTATTACTTTTTATTGAATGTGAAAAGTATTGACCATTGTATTTTGATAGATAATTAAAAAATTCAAAGTGAAAATAAATAAACTAATGGTAAAATCGTAATTAAAGTGTAAAAATGGTAAATTTGTAAGTAATTAAAAAATTAAGAATTGAATTAAAAATTATCCATAATAGTGGCTATTAACAACATAAAATGCCAAAATGAAATGATAACAATATTTGTTTGACTAAATAAGAAAATCTGTATAAAAAATCAAAGGCTAGCTCAACTAATTGTTCATATGACAAAAGTCAATTAAAAGATGAAAATAAGAAAAACACGGGTGATTTTGTAATTAAACTGCAAAAAGGATATTTTTGTAATAAATTGAAAAACTAAGACCAAAATGAAAATGTTTGCCAAAGTTTAGTAATGATTTGAAAATACTGTTAAAAAAGTGTTTTTGATAAGAAAAATATGATTTTTAGCATAATTAATGCAATTATGCTTGTTTGAAAAATTCTTCGATTCATAGTCACCACTGAGCATATTTAGTGCTCAGCATGTAGTGCTTATTGCATGCAGATTCCGAGGAGTAGCTGGAGCATGGTACACAGTGGAGCAAAGTCTAAAGAAAAAGAAATGGTTATAATTATTTTATGTTTTGGTGTGTATATATTTAGCTATCTGAAGTAAAAGAATGAATTGTAATTGATCAGTAAATTGATGTGATTGTTAAAATGTGTTTTGTCAAGAAATGGTTTTAAATGGATGTGTTTGATATGTAAATGAATATTTGGAATGTATATTTTCTCTATTATGAATTGTTGTGCCCTTGAGGGGTTGTGGTTTGTCTGGTTTTTCAGTGGTTTAGTAAGTATATAACTGTTATGCTGTCGGATTTTTGGTAAAATGAATAGTGTTTTTAGACAATTTTAAGTCAATCACAATTTAGTGATGAATTTGAATAATGGATAAGTATTATCATTCAATGATTTTTTTGGTTAACTTTATGATGTAGGGAAAAAAATAAGATTTTCGACAATTCGTATAAGTCGGAAAACACTGTTATAGATAAGGGTGTTACATTAGTCTTCCCAAGCTCTCACAAGACAATAGGTGCTTTTTTGTGGAAAATCCACCATGACCTTGGTAACTACTAGTGATGAGCTTTTAGGAACTTTTACCATCCTTACCCCTAATACTAAGGGTGTTTCTAGCCTATAAAATCCCATTACTAGTGGTGTTAAGTAATTTCCATCACCAAATGAGATAAGTATTACTCTCAACTTTTACCAAAGTATGGATAGTACTGTTGTTACTACTTCAAAATTTAACTTGCCATTAAAGGAAGCATTCATAATGTTGCTACCCTTCAAGGAGTTCCTTTTTCAAAGATCTACCTTTAAGTGGGCTCTAAGGGAAGGCGATCTATCTCTTTTGCACTTCTACCTGCATATTCCATCTAATGCCCTCAAAAACCTAGAAAAGAATTCCAACTAGGCTTTTGCACTCTATTTAGTAGCTTCTTAAAGAGACCAATCCATTAGATGTTTCCTTTAACAACTACTAGAGTTTATGATTTAAAACTTTCACTTTATCGATTCGGAGCTGCACCCTCTGTTCAAAGAACTTGCAACCACTAAAGTGACGGTAGCGGGTTTAATCTCACAGGGCTGGTGGTGAGGGATCCTAATGGTTCTATGTTCTTCATTCCACCTAGGAATAGCATGATCCCTAATGGTATTAGGTCTATACCCATTCCCGGGAGCTTAGTAGGGTATGTTTTGCTCTTCAATCCTAGGTGGTGGAGGATCATTCATAGGTGGCTCTATTATTGGATCATCCATATTGCCTCTTGTCCTTCTATTCTTATGTAATGTCCTCTCAATTTTAGGGTCTATGGGTAGAATGGGGTTGTTTCTCACCATAAACCACTAGTCACCTAAAAAAAATAGAAAATAAGTGAAGAAGAGAAGAAAACACACAAAAAATCACTTTAAAATCAAAATAAATAGACAAACGCCAAAGTATCCTCGACAACAGCGCCAAAAACTTGATCGGTGTCTAGCAAGTGTACTAGATCGGCTAAGTAATATAGGGAAATATAATTATGACCCAAAATATCAAACCTAAGGAAAACTTGTGTTTGTATGTGTTATTTCAATTTCAAAACCAATTTTGTGTGGAAGAGAGAAGAGAAATCCCAAAGTTATGATGATTGAAGATTTAAAACTA
Source organism: Excoecaria agallocha (assembly GCA_037975025.1). NCBI lineage: Eukaryota > Viridiplantae > Streptophyta > Magnoliopsida > Malpighiales > Euphorbiaceae > Excoecaria > Excoecaria agallocha. The sequence continues at coordinate 98,385,078 of CM075806.1, forward strand.
AAAGCAGTAATTGAAAACGAAAATAAAAACAATTTAAAGAGTTGATCAAATGAAAGCAAGTAAATTAAATGAAGTAAAATCAATATTAAAAGCAACTTTCACTAAAGGACTATCCACCTTAACTAATATTGCTATGACTTAATCAAAAGAAAACACACAAGTGATTATGGAGAATTCAGATTAATAAACCCAAATAACTTTATTCAAGATTATCATTCCAAGCATTAAAATTCCCTTATTCAGAACAATTCAATACTTAGCATAAATACCTAAATTAATTCTCCTAGATGTCTATTAAAGCCTTTTTCAAGAGATTTAACTTCCACCTATTCTTAGTTACACTTTTCTCAATCTCAATTTACTCAAATCAACACACAATTATAGCTTATTCATATTATAATCATGCATTAACCTTAATAAATTAACCCAAGAACATGCAAATCAATAATCAACTTATACCAATTACTTAACCAATGTTAATCAAGTTAAAAATCAATTTAAAATTGAATAAAGACAAGAATATGTTTAAGAACTAAGAAATAATCAACTTGCATTAAATTAAAGATCAAACTTAAGTCATAACAATACAAGTTAAGGATTTAAGTATCCTTTAGCAAAAGTTAAAGAAAACTACTCACAAGACATACTTAAAATCAAAACAAAGCTTTGAAGAAAAACAATGAAAATAAACAACGTAAAACAAACTAAAGAGAAAATTTGCTTAATTCTAATATTCATCCCTTCTCTTGTGTTTCAGACTGCTATTTATAGGCCAGAGATGTCGTGGATCCCTTCTCAAACTCCAAAATCAAATAGGAAGCAAACTCTGCCCAAAATAGGAAGCTCGAGAAAATCCTTCGTCGAATGGGAGTCTTCAGCACGTGGCCACGCCTCTCCCAGCACATTGCCACACGTGGTCACGTGTTTCTTAGTTGTTCCTCACATGTGGTCACATGTGGTCCTTCTTTGTTTCACACGTGGTCACGTGTTACATGGTTGCTCTTCTTTTCTCCTTCTCACGTGGCCATGCATACTTCTTCAATGCTTTTCACGTGGCCATACATTCCCAAGTTCATCCCTTCACGTGGCCATGAGTAGATTTCTTCATTGCTTTCTCATGGTCACGTGAATACCTTCTAGACTGCATGCTCACTTTCTCGCATAATTTTTTTATTTTCACAGTTTTGGCCCCAATCTTTGCCTTTTTTTTAATTTAAGCCCTTTTTGGCAATTTTAACTTGAAAAACAATCAAATCTTTTGATTAACCTTAAAAACATACAAATCAACAATTTAACCCTAATTCAACCTAAATAACATCAAAATAACTAAATAATAATGCTTAAAACATATTAAAAACTATATATAATTCACATTTATCAAATATCCCACACTTAAACCTTGCTTGCCCTTAAGCAAATTAGAACAATCCCACCTTCAAAACTATCAAACTTGTACAAAGACATACAATTTCAAAACCAAGCTTAGCATTTTAACAAAAGCACTTAATATAATCTCTAAATAGATCAACTTCGAACAAGATAGTATAGGTTAATTTCCTTGAGTGTGTGCAAGACCAAATCATTTTAAGCAATTTTGAAACTCAAAACATCAATACAATTAGATAGTGTAGTATAGAATATATGAATGCGTAAGCATACAATCAGTTTCGTGCTCGAAACTCTAGAAATACAATAGGCCTCTCCTTTAGCACCGGAACCCGAAGGTCATCTCCGCTAAACAACTCAAAACAAACTTAAAATCACATAGGTTTTTTAAGGTTTGTAATGGGGCTAAGGATATGGTTATCAAAGAATGGATAAAAGATAATCAAACCGAATAGCCACTCTAAGACAAAATAGATCACTAATCCCAATAACTTAAGCTATGTACATTTTGCTCATTCTTGCCTCAATTTCAAACTTCCTTTTAAGAGAAATTATGCCCTTTTTCAAGAAGTCATCACAATTTTGTTTCTCCTTGTACTACCCCACACTTATATTTTTTCATATTTTGCTAGCTCTTTTTCTTTTTCTTTTCTCAAACGTACTACTTTTTTTTGCTAGTATTCACAAAAATTCTTGAATAAACTCAAGGTAAATTTTTCACTTAAGTTCATCAATAACTTTGCTAAGATTTTCTTACTACACCTAATAGAACTTTAATCTCACAAAAATCCATTTAGTCCTAAAGTGGCAAATTCCATTTGGTGAGATAAAGGCTTTTTAGGTTATATGGTAAAATATTGAGTGTAACAAGAAAATATTAATGGTATGCATTAAGCATACCCTTTTAGGCTCAATTTGGCTTTTCAAAGGATAATTTCACCAAGGTAAGTAAAAAGTCTTTTAAGAAAGTTTATCAAGAAAATTATCACCTAGATCATTTTTTAAGTTGTTTGAGTTGCTCATATGCTTTGAAGGGTGATGAGGAAGGTTCTAGTGCTCTAAATTTCCTTACTTCACTACTTCATTGTATTGGATTTTTCTAAGTTAAAAACTAGTCTAAGTGCTTTCAAGGATTTGGAAACTATCTAATATTTATCAAGCTGAAGATTAAACTATCTAAAGATTTATCAAATAACATATTTGTTCTCTTGCTAAGCAAAGGCTCTAAACATGCATATTCCTATATCTAAGTTCAATTTGTTCAAAGTTTTGAAGGCAACTAGGGCAAACTAAGTTCTCATGCAAACTAAATGAAAAAGTGAATTACATAAGTATTCAACATGTTTTACAAACTTAAGAAAGCAAACAAAGAAAAAACAAAACAAAATAACATAAAAAAAACACAAAATAACAAAAACCGATTCATGAAAAAGATAAGGAAAGGTAGAAGACAATCTCCCTGAGAGGAAGCTACCCCTCCTCAAAATTTTGTTGTCCATAGCAAATGAGAAACTATTCAGGTGGAGGTAGAGCTGGATGTGAGAGGAAATGAAATGAGGAAGAACAACAAAATTTATGCATGGATGTTTATAAGGGCCATAACATTGCACGTGGCCACGCATGGGTGTGGGCATTCCCACACGTGGTCACGTGAAATGGACAAAAAAAATTAAAAGTCCAAGCCGTGGGTGTGTGGGTTTTCGTGAGAGGGGCAGTGGTTTTGTGCGTGACCACGTGAGAGACAAGAAAAATCCACACGTGGTCACGTGTGTGATTTTGTGTAGGCAAGATATATAGGCGTGGCCACGTGAGAGACAAGGCAAAGTCCTCACGTGGTCATGTGTGTGGCTTTTTCCTTTTTAATCTGTTAAAATATGAACTCTCTTTCAGTAAAAAAACATTTCTTCTTTAAAAACCTTCTCACCCACTCTTTTCATGAATCAAAACACACAAAAACACGAACACACAAAAACACAAAATTTAACTGTAAGAATAAAAGAGGGAAAAAATTTGAAGTTCTGAGTTTTTAAAGTCTCTAGCTAGACTATCCAAACCATTCATTAGGTATCTTGAAGAACCATGGTTACCTCAGCAACCTCTTGTTGTCCGAGTTGATACGGTTTGAGCCGATGCCCATTTACTGTATAATCATGACCATCTTTTAAGCTTTTGATCGTCACTATGCCAAAATTATTGCTTGACATTATTTGGTATGGTCCAAGCCACTTTGATTTCAACTTTCGTTTGGTCTTTTCTTTATAAAGTGCTGCATTGTCGTATAACCATTGTTGAATTTCATTGAGTTCATTGAGCCTTCGTTGACGTTGCACCACTAGCTTAAAATTATCTTCCATGGGTATACGATGTGTGTAATAGCTGGGGCTCATTCCTTTTAATTCAGATGTTGCCCAATCAATTGGTCCTTTATGCTTCTTGAGGACTTCAATGAGCTTTTGCTCTTCCAAATCTGTCAATAAAGATGAAATAATTACTTGGTCAGCATTATCGTTTAAACATACATATTTCAAATGAGATGAAAGTGTTTTAAGTTCAGAATCTCCCTCAGGAAGGGATGGTTCATCCTCAGTTTTATCATGTTCACTGTGCTCTTTTTCCAGATTTTGTACCAACTTCATCTCCTTTGCTTCCAACTCTTCCATTTCCTTGGGATGCATTAAACAACTTTGAAGCTCATCATTGAGAATGATTTCCTCTTGTTTTTTGTTGACACATTCTTGAATTTCATCGACAAAATAAATAGACTTTTTAAAATCATACGAGGTGTGTTTTAAAATTTTACTGACATTGAAACTCATTTTCTCCTCGTTGAATCTCAAAGTGACTGTTTGTTCATGAACATCAATTAAGGCTCTTGCCGTATTCAAGAATGGCCTACCCACTATTAATGGCACCTTCATATCTCCTCCATGTCCATGACCACAAAATCAACCGAAAATATGAAATTTCCTACTTTTACCAATAGATCCTCAATAATTCCCTTCGGTTTCTTCACTGATCTATCCACCAATTAAAGTGTCATTCAGGTCTCCTTTAGGTCACCTAAGTTCAATTTCCTGCAAATCGAATAAGGCATCAAGTTAATACTAGCACCCAAATCACATAAATCATGCCCAACAAAATTTCCTCCTAATTCACATGGCAATGTAAAACTACCAGGATCTTCTAATTTTTCAGAAATTTTATTGGTCAAAATAGCACTACAATTATCGGATAATTGAACCGTTCTTATGCCTTCTAGCTTTTTCTTATTAGTGCACAATTCCTTCATAAATTTAGCATATTTAGGCATGTGTAATAAAGCTTCAGCAAATGGTAAATTTATATGTAGCTTCTTAAACATGCCTAAAAATCTACTTAATTGTTCATTTTGTCTTTCTTTTCTAGCAAAAACAGGAAATGGTAATTGAGATTCATCAAGAACAGTAGAAACAAGTTTTTCTTTACCTTTACCCTTCTCAACCTTAGGAGGCACTTTCTTATTATTTTCAGATTTAGAAACACTTACCTCCGTTGTCGGTTCCACCCTTGGGGAAGAATCTTACCAATTTCAGTCTTTTTAACTCCTTCCCACTCCTTAAAGTGATTGCTTTAGCCTCTTCTTTTGGATTTCTGTCCACATTAGATGGAAATTTCCCTTGAGTTCGGTTGGATAATGAACTAGCAAGTTTCCCCATTTGGTTCTCTAGATTCCTAATGGATGCCTCTTGGTTCCTCATCCAAATATCTTGTGATTTCCATCTAGCATTTTGACTAGCCAAAATTAAGCTTTGGGAGGCCATAAAGTTTGCAATCATTTCTTCAATGTTTGATTTCTTTTCTTGAGGAGGGGGAGGTTGAGATTTTTGAAAACCAGGTGGTTGGTGGTATGATTGTGATGGGTATTAGTTTGGATATTGTGGTGGAGCTTGATTTTGGTATGGAAGATGGTTATTGGGAGGTTGACTATGGTTAAATTGAGGTTTAGGATTAGGGTTAAAAGAAGAACCTTGATTACCTTCCCTCCATGAAAAATTTGGATGGTTTCTCCATCCCGCATTGTAAGTGTTGCTATATAGGTTCAAGGCATTTACTTCTTCTACCAATCCTTTATTAGGCTTCACTCCCAAATATCCTAGAATTCCTGCATAAGCATCAACTTCATTAGATAACATAGAAATATTTCTAGCTTTAAGCTCATTTATTTCTTTTAAATGCTTCTTTTTCATTAATTCCAATTGAGCTTTTAACATAGCTACTTCATCAATATTATGAACTCTCTATTTCTTTTGAGCTGCTCTAGAGGTTGCCCATTAAGCATCATTGGTAGCCTTCTCATCAAGAAGCGAAAATGCATCTTCCAGAATTTGGATCATAAAACTACCATTTAAGGCTACGTCCAACAAAGACCTTGTTGATGGATGGGCACCTGTATAGAAAATGTGCATTAGTTGATAAACAGGAACCTCATGATGAGGACAACCTTTTAAAAGTCTACTAAATCTTTCTCATGCTTCATGAAATGGCTCCTCATAAAATTGCTGGAAATCACTAATTTGTTTTCTAATGAGAGCAGTCTTAGTAGGTGAAATAATTTGCACAGGAATTTTTCTTGCATTTGTTGCCAAGAATGGATGGATTGATTTGGTAGCATTTGTAGCCAATCCCTAGCTTTTCCTATGAGGGTGAATGGAAAGAGTTTCAACCTAATTGCATCAGTCGATACATTAGGAATTTGCATAGTGTCACTAACTTTTAAGAACATATCTAGATGTTGTACATGATCCTCTATGTCCAAACCCGAAAATTGGTTTCTTTATACCATTGTGATGGTAACGAGTTTAATCTCAAAGGGCTGGTGGTAAGGGATCCTAATTGTTCTATGTTCTTCATTCCACCTAGGAATAGCATAATCCCTAATGGTCCTAGGTTTATATCCATTCCCGGGAGCTTGGTGGGGTATGTTTTGCTCTTCAATCCTAGGTGGTGGAGGATCATTCATAGGTGGCTCTATTATTGCATCATCCATATTGCCTATTGTCCTTCTATTCCTATGTAATGTCCTCTTAATTTCAGGGTCTATGGGTAGAATGGGGTTGTTTCTCACCATAAACCACTAGTCACAAAAAAAAATCAGAAAATAGGCGAAGAAGAGAAGAAAACACACAAAAAATCACTTTAAAATCAAAATAAATAGACAAATGCCAATGTATCCCCGGCAACGGCGCCAAAAACTTGACCAGTGTCTAGCAAGTGTACTAGATCGGCTAAGTAATATAGGGAAATATAATTATGACCCAAAATATCGAACCCAAGGGAAACTTGTGTTTGTATGTACTATTTCAATTTCAAAACCAATTTTGTGTGGAAGAGAGAAGAGAAATCCCAAAGTTATGATGATTGAAGATTTAAAACTAAAAGCAGTAATTGAAAACTAAAATAAAAACAATTTAAAGAGTTGATCAAATGAAAACAAGTAAATTGAATTAATTAAAATCAATATTAAAAGCAACTTTCACTAAAGGACTATCCACCTTAACTAATATTGCTATGACTTAATCAAAAGAAAACACACAAGTGATTATGGAGAATTTAGATTAATAAACCCAGATAACTTTATTCAAGATTATCATTCCAAGATTAAAATTCCCTTATTTAGAACAATTCAATACTTAGCATAAATACCTGAATTAATTCTCCTAGATGTCTATTAAAGCCTTTTTCAAGAGATTTAACTTCCACCTATTCTTAGTTACACTTTTCTCAATCTCAATTTACTCAAATCAACACACAATTATAGCTTATTCATATTATAATCATGCATTAACCTTAATAAATTAACCCAAGAACATGCAAATCAATAATCAACTTAAACCAATTACTTAACCAATGTTAATCAAGTTAAAAATCAATTTAAAATTGAATAAAGACAAGAATATGTTTAAGAACTAAGAAATAATCAACTTGCATTAAATTGAAGATCAAACTTAAGTCATAACAATACAAGTTAAGGATTTAAGTATCCTTTAGCAAAAGTTAAAGAAAACTACTCACAAGACATACTTAGAATCAAAACAAAGCTTTGAAGAAAAACAATGAAAACATACAACGTAAAACAAATTAAAGAGAAAATTTGCTTAATTCTAAGATTCATCCCTTCTCTTGTGTTTCAGACTGCTATTTATTGGCCAGAGATGTCATGGATCCCTTCTCAAATTCTAAAATCAAATAGGAAGCAAACTCTACCCAAAATAGGAAGCTCGAGAAAATCCTTCATCGAATGGGAGTCTTCAGCACGTGGCCACGCCTCTTCCAACACATTGCCACACGTGGTCACGTGTTTCTTAGTTGTTCCTCACATGTGGTCACGTGTGGTCCTCCTTTGTTTCACACATTGTCACGTGTTACATGGTTACTCTTCTTTTCTCCTTCTCACGTGGCAATGCATACTTCTTCAATGCTTTTCACGTGGCCATGCATTCCCAAGGTCATCCCTTCATATGGCCACAGGTAGATTTCTTCATTGCTTTCACGTGGTCATATGAATACCTTCTGGATTGGATGCTCACTTTCTCGTATAAATTTCTTATTTTCACAGTTTTGGCCCTAATCTTTGCCTTTTTTCAATTTATGCCCTTTTTGGCAATTTTAACCTGAAAAACAACCAAATCTTTGGATTAACCTTTAAAACATAAAAATCAAAAATTTAACCTTAATTCAACCTAAATAACATCAAATTAACTAAATAATAATGCTTAAAACATATTAAAAACTATATATAATTCATACTTATCAAATGTCTTAGATTCAACTTTGTGAAGTTTGATAATTATCTTTCAAGTGGCTAGTGTGCTGGTGAAAAACACAAAACTGATTAGCCTGATAACCTAGTAAACCCTAGGTTTTAGCCGACCTTAGCGGTAATAGTTGCAATTTCCCCATTTTTATCAGTCATTTAAGAACCCAAGATAGAGGTCTACCCAAATCAGAATATTTTCTCTAAGCTTCCTCGACAGCTAATACCTTTGTGGGCTTTTGGGTATTATTGTTGCTGCCTGAAGGAAACATTCTGCAATTCCTAATAATATCATAGTTTCAATGGCCACTGTCATGATTTACACCACCTAAATTGAAGGAATGGATCCTTGCTGCTTCCATGAATGTATACCTAAAGGACTCATGATCATCTATTGGTTTTTTGTTTGGCCAATAACACCAATCAGTTGGGGGTATTATGGCATCTGGTATCAAGGGCTACATGCAAAAAATTGAAGCTAAATTAGTAGTTAGCCCAGCAATAATTTTCCTTTCATGGACATCGATCCTTTTACCCATTGCAGTTACAAGTTCAGCTACTGTCGTCATGATTCTATTTTCAAGGTCATCAAATCTTTTATCTAGATTGCAAGGATCAAAGGTACCAACTTTCTATGAAGTATTTACCATTACTATTTCTATCAAATGCTTTGTTGATTGCTCGAAGAACCTATCTAAGCCTGAATTTGGCCTTAAACCCAATTTTTTGCTTGTTAGACTTTGATCTCTCTAAAAGACTACTAATAGAGAGGTTTTCTGATCCCTTAACCACCTAGGCGAGCAACTTAAGATGGTTGTAAAATCAAAGGGTTAGAATGGTGTATGGCTAAGAATTTATACCGAAACTGTATACACAGAATGAAATGCACATGTAAAATGGGATGTATAGACTTTATTATTTTTCTTACATTTTATTATAAAGATAGATTTACATGACACACATGTATATGGAGAACACATATGGCATACAATGGAGAAGTAAAAACAAAGTCTAACATGATGCGACAAGTAATGCGTGTGTGCATAACATATATATAATAAGGGTGAGCGTATAGAATATGTCACAATTGTAAGAATAAATATGCATGCCACACAATGCATACATGCATGACATATTTCAAGCATGATAGTTTATTTACATAAGGTATGACATGCTGTAAGAATGAATGCACGTGACATATGACATACATGTACGTAACATGAATTACACAATGACAGTGCACGTATGTGATGTGACATAAAAAGTGGTATGATGATACATGTCAACGAATCGCATGGTATGGTAAAGAATTACATACACATAATTACAAAATGTATGCAAAAATTATTAATATCATGGAACACGACATGGTATATGAATGAGCACATACAAGAGTGGCATACATATATGATGTATGTCATGTTATAAGCATATGGGCATAATATGAATGAAATGTACACACGAAGTATGACATAGCACAAAAGTATGTACTCATGATATACAAATGTATTTCTATGGTATAGGTTGCGTATGGCACATGTGATAACAATCTAAGATATATGTTCATGACATACCTTATGTATAATGGTATGCTGTAATGGTGTGTACACATACAATCATGAGAAAAGAAAATGCAGCTTGTTAAAATACGCATAATATGGCATATTGTTTAACATGGAATATGCATGGCATTTGTTTTGTATACCTGAATCAATATGAGGTAAATATGACGTCTACATTTTATGCATGTGGTCACATGCATAAGGAATGACTTAATGACTAATATGAGGTAAATATTTAAGTATACATGTTATGACTCATGTATGTTCATTTGTATATATTAAAATCAGGCTACAAAAATTTATGCATTCAAGTCATTACAAAATGTCAACACATTTATGTTACAATGTATGCTCACATGTCACTATGTATGTGCCAAGATGCATGTCTATATACTCACACTATACCAAGTGTCAATATGCACATGTATGATAGATATGTCATATCATAATGTATGCTTAGACACTCATAAATGTGTGTGACAGTAAATACCTATATATGCTAGCCAATATACATATAGTAAATTCTATAGAGAATGTCTATGTGCACAAACCATGATGTATGTTAATACGTAATTGTCATGATAAACATCGCTATGCACATGTAGGATAGGCATATCTGCGTGTCATGATGCATGTCAAACAACACATGCTATGACATTCATTAATATATAAATGCACACTAGATATATGTTCATGCCATTGTAATATTAATGTATTATTACCATATTATTATTCACACTCTTTCGCATAGTAATAATGCATATAGGATGATGTATGAGAATGAATATGTTAGAGATGCATGATGATGTAGGGATCAATCATTGCATTATGACAATGGGCATATGATATGTGCTAGTACATAATGATGCATGTGAATGATACATATATACATTATATGTGATACGTGAGTATATCAGGCATACAGATAATGCATCAAATAGATAAGCATACAGTGTATACTTGTGATAATGTATGATCATAAGATATACATGACACATGCGTATGCTAGGTGTATATGTGATGCATGGGATATGTGATGTATGACATATAAATGCATTAAATACATGGTATATAGTGAATATGTTACACCTCAATGTATGAGAGTGATGCGCACAAATAGTATGCATATAATGCATGACTCAAATGTTAACATAGAATGCAATGATGCGTAACATACAAGCGATGCATGAGAATGACATGCATATGATGCATGAAATGTAACACCCTAATCCACTAACCATGGATAATCATCAATCATCATCATCATCATCATAAACCTAGTAAAGGTCAAGCGAAAATAATAATAATTAATAACACAAGCCATGATTACATACCCCAAAAAAATTATCAGCATATCAATAAATAATCATAACATGAATGGCCTTCAAGAATCCTGAAATCCTCGAGGCAATCACTTCTTGCTCGATCCTCTGGAGCTTAACACGAACCTACATAGATAAACAAACCCGTGCTAAGCTATAAAGCTTAGTGGGCAACAAAATTCTATAGATAACCTCTTTTCATGAGTCATATAATCATGCATAAATATACACAACCTTTTCTAATAACACCAAATAACATATTAGTTATTATACTGATCATTGGAGAAAGACTTCAATCTCAACAACGAATACCTGTTACACTAATATAGAGTATTTACTTGACTTAGCTCGATCCTGCTTAGACTAGTTAATTCACTAACATCATAATAGCATACTATTCATGTTAAACTATTATCATTCATGGATTTTATAATTCTTTCTTCTTACAACTCAAGAAATCATGATTATTGATCGTACAAGCTCAACTTGCTTCAATTAACCGATATGGCATGCTTAAGAAAGTGCTTATGCCATACAACATCCCGTTTCTCATTGTTAGACATGAATTCTTCCTATAATAACTCAATTCTCACCCTGGTTTCATGCATATGTGTTCCTTAATATTATCTTAACATGGTAACTTAAACCTCTTACAACACCAATTTATATCATACGTTACATTTAGTTAGGTCAATGTTATCATTATGCATATGTGCATGCAAACCTTCATACACATCTTATAATCCTTTTTAACAAGATGTTGGACATCATAGTTATTAATGGTACAAGATTTCCACTTACCGCATTAAATCACTTTGTTCTCCTAATATAGACATTCGACATTAGTTCATAATATAAGGCTATATTTAAGTCATATAGCATCTACAAGTAGTCCTAGTAAGCATATTTACTTCACATATATAGTACAATTCTCATATCAGGTTCATAAAATTTACATCCTTTATGTTATCTTAGCATGGTAATCTAATTCTCTTACAATTTTCATTCTATGACATGCATTGCACTTGGTTAAATGAATGTTATCATTAAACCTACATGTTTGTAAACATATATATATATATATAAACAGACTAGCAGAGTTGCATGTGATCACAAAGAACAAGCATTATATATATCGTGATTATAAATCAAGGTCTTGATGTCACATGTATGCATTTTATAAACAGAGCACATGAAACTTTGTGTACATGTTATAGTCCATGTAATTTCTAGTACAATATTGTACATTTGGGGTCCATATATTCTCCATAGAACCCACTGATGGAGTTTTACTCACACGGGAACCTTCCTCACGGTCGAGGTGATATACATATCTCATAATCATGATATAATGAACATGGCATCTCATTTCATAAAGATTGTTATAGCCAAAAGGAATTTAAGATAAAACAACACAATACAAAAAGACATTCATCCTGCTTATGTTAACTACATGAAGAAATAGTCACACATATATCTACATATACATATATATATATATATATATCACTTTATTTCTTGTACTTTTATCATCTTTAATAGCCTGCCTAAGTGCTAGTTTGAAAGGTAAATAACGGGAGCAATGGATACCCGAAGGTATCAAACTATAGATATCCAAAGATATCAAACTATGGACCCAAACAGAGTCAAGCAATGGTTCTAGCAAGAAACAAACTATGGACCCAAATGGGGTCAATTATGGCAGCTTTGATTGTATCCCTCTAGGCATGCCTATCTAATCCACAACTAAACTAAGACCCACAGGCTTAACCACTTAATAACATTTTTAATTTAACATATCCTTCTTTACTTAGCACATCATTTGGCTTAAAGCCACATTTCATAAAAGAAAGTAGATCATTCATATCATGATGGTTTCAGGTTTAGATAAATAATAACATGCAATCTTTCATAATTAGCATTGTGCGAGCCTACATGTACATATATATATATATATGTAGCTTAAATCATGAAAATACATCCTTTCATTACTCATCAACTATACAACATATAGTACTTACGTACCTCATGGATAGTTCTCGATAACGTACCTTGTTACTGTTTGCTATGAATAGCTCCCTATTCACATAATTATTCACATTATGTCATAAAGATATATAACAACACTCAAGCATTTGTGGTCTATATACTAAAATAAATGAGTTCTCTTACAACTTAAGGTGAACACACATTCATATTCAATCACTTGATTCTCTTTCAGGGTTTATCAGATTATAGACAATAAGTTATACACCTTAACATTTTCAGATATATATATATATATATATATATATATATATATATATATATATATATATATATATATATATATATATATATATATATATATATATATATATACACACACTTCGATCGTTGTACTTGTATTTTCATCTTGTGACATTTTGTACTTAGTTGGGGTAAGTGTGATCATGTCATCTTAGTCATTACTACACTACTAACGCGCATAAGTTAATCATAATATAGTATAGGCGTGAACAAACAGGCAAGCAGGTTCTTATTCCTCAATGCTAATCATAATTCTTCTTATGATCTCGAGGGCATTCAAGCTTTTGTGGTTTCATAATTACACATAAGTCATGTTGGCCCATTCTTTTTATCTTAGATTTGCAACCTTGCAACTATTATCTTATTACAACTAGGTTAAATCGTAATATTTAGATAGAATCATCCCTTGACCTAGTACATACCTCATAATGACTTTGCAGGACACATTAATTAGCCTATCATTTAAGTTATTGTATTGCCTCCTGCTCTTTCTCTTTAGGTTTATGCTCATTAGGCCTTAAAATAAATTCTTAACAACATATCTCATATTAGAATCCCCATGCACAAGGCCCTCTAATTAAAAGTTCAAGTGGTCTTTATATCGTAACTTCATAGGTTTATTCTTATAAATCTTTTCAATCTTCTATATACATACTTAGAAATTCTCTAATTAAATGATCTTGCCCTATACAGCAAATTGATGGCTTAGATGACTTATAATTTAGTTCAATACATTCCCTCTTATAAGTTCATTCATATCCTTCAATTCAAATAATAGCCTAATAACATATTATACATCACTTTAATGTTCAAACTCCCTCAACATTACTCGTGGTTAACTTGTTTATCTCAATTGTACACCCCTCGTTATTGGTTCATAAGTTAATGAATGTTTTTGCATCTTAGGTGAAGAAGAACTATTTGAAAAGAGAATGTATAAGTGGCTGGGCTTTTCATGAGGAAAAATAACCAAGTGCCAGTGCATGACTCGTTAAGGCATTCACGAGTCGAACAAAGTTTCATGACTCATGAAGTCATTCATGAGTCAGTAGAAGGCCAAAACTTGGTTCATGAGTCATGAAGGAATGCTTGACTCGTGAAGGGACTCATAAGTGAAGAAAAGGAATGGGATTCATGACTCGTGAAGAAGTTCACAAGTGAAGGCAAAAGGTACACACGACTCAGGATAGACTTCACGACTTGTGAAGAAGTTCATGACTCGTGAAGAATGTCACGACTCGGCACCCTAAGAAAGAACGTTTCCAAAAACAAAAATAGATCGATATGATCTTTGTTCCAATGTAAACATAAATAATCCCATATGCCAAATGATCTTCAAAACTCATTTTAAAACAAATAATCCTTCCTTTCTTAACTTAAAACAAATAATCTTTCATTACTCACTTAAGAATCCAAACAACATAACCCTAAAAATTTATCCACAGATAACAAAATCATAGTAATTCCCATACCTGGCCTTTGAAGCTTCAAACCTTCCTCACTTCTCTTGATCCATCCCCTTTACTCTTGATTCCCTTCTTCTCCTTCATGAGGTTGAAACACCTAAAACCCTAGGTTTTTCTTCTTCAATCCTATAACCAAGAAAGAGAGAGAAAGAGAGAGAGAGAGTGTGTGTGTGTGTGTGTTGATCCCTCCTCTCTCTAAGGGTCCTATAATAAATGAATGGGGAAAAAAATCTTCCCAAGTAAATCCCCACAATGCCCCTAAGCACAATTAAACCTCCATTATTTCAATTTCTTCAAACTTAACCCCAAGACTTTCTAATTTACTTCAATTATATCCTTTTCTTTAATTATAATCTAACTTAACTCATATACTTACATGTTAAAATTACCAAAATACCCCTCTTAGGACTTAACCTCGATAATTGAAAAATAATCTAATTTTGCCTTAATTAATGGAATTCCTCATTAATTAACAGTAATCTGATTGGGCCCATGATTGGATCCTTACATGAAAGAACTATATGCATCAAGCAAGATGTGCATGCTAATGCAAGATGTGCATTTTACAGTATACAAAATGAAACATAGATATAAAATGCACGTATTTCACATTATCATATTATTATTTTTTGTTTGCACATAAAATGAGATGCATGTAAATGCACATTTTTATGGTAAAAAATTATGCACACAAGATTTACATGTTTTAATTTTTATGTAAGTAGAAATTATACACATGAGACGAGATGTACATACATCATAAAGGAATCTATAAACACAAAACATACATATTTTGTTAGTAATTATTGTTAATTTATAATTGATTAAAGATGCACATATATATGCTTTCGACCTTATTACTCCCACATAGGAAGTTGTGCAATCTCTTTCCTAGGCAAGATTAGCTCATGGGTTAATAGGAAACCCAATGAACACGTATGGTGCACAATAGAAAATCGATAGCATAACCTCTCTTTATTTAAAGCACATGCGAATGAATTTTGGCAATTGTGTATTTAAATAATCAAAATAAATTGAAATACACCCACTTAGGCGTGAAAGCCTTTGATGGACTAACATTTAAATTTATCAATATGTATTCAATACATAAAAGCTCACATCACAAGCAATGTGTTATGGCGCATGCCTTTTAGTGGAAATGTCTATACCATTACATGGGTTTTATCTGGTGATATAGTTTTAGCGCTACCTAAGTGTAGTCCCTACCTATGGACCTAGCTCATCATAAGTATAATGATCGATTAGGTAACCATTTGATATACCAAAAGGTATGAGACTTGGAATGATGGTCCTCCCTAACACTTCCTTACATTAAGTGAACATAGGGTTATGATTTGGGAATGCACCGGGTTTAAAAGTGGGATGCCTAACTTAATTCTAAGGCTTTAGCATGAATAAAATGCAATTTTTTAAAAAGAGATAAAATATTATAATCGCTAAACTCATTTATATTAAATTAAACAAAGGTACTTTTAGAGCAAAATCTCATGGTTCCCAGTAGAGTTGCTACTTTATGTGCATCGAACCTCGTTGGCATCTGATTTGCTCTTGAAAGCCCACTTTATGACTCGAGACTAAATCAAAGTTCATTTAACTCATGAAGGTTGGTTGCTTCATAATGGATAGGGATTTAACCTAATTTGCGATGCCTCTGGCCTCAAAAAGGCATAAGACAGCGGCTCGGGGTATCCCCATTCATCACTGGCGATCACCTTGCGAAGGCATCTGCTGGGCACCATAAGGCAGGTATCATGGAGTCGCCACCTAATAAAATATTTTGAAAATAATTTCTAACCTTATGAAGCCAAAACCAGAGATAGTTCAAACTTTACTCCTATTTATACCTTTGGTTAATATTATATAAATAATTTTTAGTGATTGATATATTTAATCTCTTTTCTCACATGAATTATTATACTAGAAAAATAAAGGCGCACTCAAGTGTATAAGAAAGTAGTAAAGCATGGCATTTGAAAGAATTAAAGAATAAATGTAAAGCTAAATCCATACATAAATCAAAAAATTAATTTATGATGTCCATTTTGATAAGGATGTTGGCCCTCGCATTCATATTTGCAAAAAAGAATAATCTTGGGTGTATTTTGGATAAAAAGAATGTGATAATTGATCTCTCGCGACTTTGGAAAAAAGAATTGTGTTAATCAATTTTAAATAGAAATTTTTGTGTATTTATAAACAAAAATTCTTAATTTATATGTTATTTGGTAGATGAAAATCAAGATATAGGTCCCTTTTATTATAGAAAAAATCCCACTCTAACTTGTATAAAATCATTTAATGAGTTTTAACTTATTGCTCGAAAAGCCATTTATTTACAATAAATAAAGACTTAAAAGAATAATAATAATAATAATAATAATAATAATAATAATAATAATAATAATAATAATAAAATAATACAAGCAAAACACGCATAAATTGGGCTATGAATTGATTTGAAAATATTAATTCCCTCATGCATATTTATGAAATTTTTTTGTGTGATTTTTGGAATAAAATAAGATATTGATCAATTTTATGAGAAAAATTCAATTAATTAGCTAAAAATATTTAAAGTGAATTTTTCTAATTATCGTGAAATAATCCATTTTTTCTACATTGTTACAACCCAATAAAAGGCATTAAATAATATTACATATCCGAAAATAAATAGGGCAAAAATAAAAGAAATCCTAAACTAACCTGCTTCAGCTTTCCTCTAACCTGACCAGAGACAGAATTGCACATATAACAAAAATATGACAGAAAAAGGTAATTAGCATATAATGATAAAAATAAAATAGTAATATTAATGATAATATTAAATAATAGTAATTATAAATATTATCATTAAAAAATAAAAACATTAATAATAACTAATATTTACAAAAATTAAACTAACATAAATTAACAATATCAAAAATTGTAATAATAAAAAAACAAAATAATAATAACAACAACAACATTAGTAAAAGTAATAATAATGATGATGATGATGATAATTAATAACATTATTGTAAAATCAACAATAAAATATTAGCAAAGTTAATAAGACGATAACAACAACAACAACAACAATAATAATAATAATAATAATAATAATAATAATAAATTAAATTGATAAAAAAGAAGTTAATTAACTAATATTAGTAAACATAAATTTGGCCAAAGAAAAAAAATAAAAGGATATCAAAAATAAGGAAAGAAAAGGAGTAGGGCATGAGTAGGTGCAGGAAACAAGGAAAGAAACAAATTTGACCCCAAATAAACATAAAATTGATAAAATAATAAAATTATACAAATATAATTCTATTAAAACATACTAAAAATTAGATAAAAATAAATTAATAAAATATTCAATTAGTAAATAGTGAAATTAAATATTAATTAACAATCCAAATAATTCACAAATTAAAATAATAAAATAAATAATTAACAAATATGTGAAATTAACATGTTACAATAGATCTACAAAACCAACAAATAATAAATTAAAAAAAAAAGATTATTTACATAATAAATTAAAACTAAATAATAAATATATGGGTTTTAGGGACTCGAGAATATTACCTTCAGTGTCAGTTCATTCACAAGATAAGGATTCAATGCTCTATCGCTTTTTCCCGATTTTTGGTATTGTTTAGAATTTGTTGAAGTTAAAAATATTGATTTTCAATGGGATAAAAGAGAGAAAATGAAAAAGAAAATGGAAGAAGATAAAGAATGAGGAGAGAGGAAAAAATCCACTTAATGGCTAAGTAACCCATTAAAAATCCTAAAGAGGATAAGGGTTGGTTTAAGATTTTTTCCCCACAAATTTTCCCCTATTCCTAGGTGTAAAATGCACTCTGGGAGTAACTTACAGGCTCTACTCATGGACTATTGACTTTTCCTTTGACTTTTGCCTTTTGTCCTCATTTTCTTAATTGGCTGACTTCCAATTAAAATATTTTTCCATTTTTAGGCATCAAAACTCTATTTTTTTTCGAAAAGTGTCTTACAGAAATTTGTTTCCCTGTGTCTTAAATTTTCAAAGAATTAAAAATCACTCAATTTGGATTTGTATATTGGGATTTATGGCCAAAATAATGATGACTGCTCCTCAAAAATTTTCAGGGATAAAACTGGTATTTTGGCTTTGAAACTTTTTTTAGGAACAATGGATTCAGAATTAGTTATACTCTCTTCATCAAAGTTGTTCTAAAATGAGTCTAGTTTCTATTAAAATTATATTCATCTCAATATGAGCTTTATATAGGGATTGATGCTCAAAATACTATTAACTAATCCAAGTGCATGAACAGATCAGATCATTTATGTTTAAACCTAATTTTGAGAATCTTAAGGACTGAATTATGTTTAGGTGTCTTCATTTAAGTTGTAGATCTATGTCTTATGATTCAGATTGCTTTAAAATCATCTAATTATGAGGTTTGTATTCTACAATAAAGCCAAAATACTTTAGACTTCTCTAAGTTTTGAAAATTAATTTTCTCATTTTGCATTGTTTGAAAGAGATAAAGAGGGAAAAGATCCCAAAAAGGATTTTTAAACATTTAATACCCAAAACAACGACCAAAAAATATTTTAAAAATATAAAATTTAGAGAGAAAGCCTGACACCTCTGCTCCTTATCTATATATGAGAAACCATTTACTCATCAGGTAACCCTGATTTGGAGCCACTTTAGGACCCAATATCTACATAGTGCTGTCACATGTAGTACATATAGTTTTATTGATGGGTATGTTCGATATAACTAGATTTTCAACAAGATTATGTATTAGATCAAGACAACATTTATTATAGAGTGGGGAACCTTTGCCTATCGAGTGATGCCTTTTGGATTAAAGAACATAGGTGCCACTTATCAAAGGATGGCTATTAAAATTATGGATGACTTGATTTATATGAGGGTAGAGATATATGTTGATGATATGATAATCAAGTCAACAAGCTAAGAAGTTCATTTTAAGGCTTTGGAAAAGTTATTTTAGAGAATCAACAACTATAAGCTCCGTCTTAAGCCTAAATAGTGCATATTCAAGATTATTTCAGGAAAGTTGCTAGGATATGTGGTAAGTCAGAAGGGAATCAAAGTTTATCCTGACAATGTTAAAGTAATTAGGGAAATGCTAGTACCATAGAAGGAAAAAGAAATTAGAGGGTTTTTTGGTAGACTTCAGAACATCAGCAAATTCATCGCCAAGCTCACTTTAATCTGTGAACTAATCTTTAAACTTTTTAGGAAGAATAAGCCAGTAAAATATAATGATGATTTCCAAAAAGCTTTTGAAACTTTTAGAGATTATCTTTTGCATCCGCAATTCTATAGCCATCACAATCATTAAAGCCTTTGATTATATACTTAGCAATAGAGGAAAATTGGGCAGGTGCCATGATGGATTAAGAAAATGAGTTTGGGATTGAGTATTCGATCTACTACCTTAACAAGAAATTTCTTCGCAATGAAGCCAACCATGTAGATGTTGAGAAGATTTGTTTAGCAGTAATTTAGGCTTCTAAGAAATTGAGGCATTATTTCCACTCTTATAAGGTGCAAGCGATAGCCAAGCAAAACCTTCTTAAATAACTTCAAGAAGTGCCCTCTCTCAGGAAATACGAGAAGATGGTTGGTGTTGCTGCAGGAGTTTGATATAGAATACATCACTAGGAAAACTATCAAAAGGCAAGCTATAGGGAATTTTTAGCTGAACACCCTCTAGAAGGGGACAAGGTCAACTATGAATTTCTTGATGAGGATATTACGACTATTATGGTACAAGGATGGTAGATGTACTTTGATAGGGCTGTCAAAGTAAGGGAGCTTGAGTAGGAGTAATTCTGGTGACTTCGGAGGATGATAAGCTTTATTTGGCCAAAATCTTGAGCTACAATGCCACTAACAACTAAGTCGAGTATGAGCTTGAATTTATAGATTGAAAGCCCTATTAGCTATGAGGGAAAAAATGCAAAAGTTTTTTAAGATTCATCCTTGGTAATCCAACAGGTTTGGGGTGAGTGGTATGTCAAGGAAGAGCGGCTGCTACCATACATGAAGTATTTGAAAGCATCAAGTGTTAGATAGTATGCCCTAGAGCCCATTTACGAGGGATTTATTTCATATGTATTAATTTATATTCTTAATAAAAGGCATCATTTATTTATTAATGCTATGTTTAAATACATGAGTTTGTAAATCTTAAATCAATAAATGAAGTCCTTGATATTATAAACATAGTGCAAAGGCAATCATGAAAGTGTTCATGATATGAGATGTATATTGCATGCAAATATGTTAATATCTAAATATTCCTAGTCATAGAATTAACAAGATAGGACATTGTTAATTCAGACAGACTAGCACATGTTATGCTTATTGAATGGTTCAAGTAGTGGTTCTCATAACTGTGATTATGGAAGATAATCAAAGCTAACATATTGATGCTTGTTAGAAGAACAAGTTCATTGGAGACCTGCAAAGAGAATCCTCACATGGATATTAAATCCATATCAGTGAGGAATCTCTTTATAGCGGTTGTACAATTATCCTTAGACTTGAGATCACCAAAGTTATCTTAAGTAGCAAGTGGAATACTTTGACTCCATAACTAATTACTTTCAATTGGGGGTGAACATAGTTAGAAGGTTGGGTATATCATGACCTACTTGAAGTTAGTTGAGTGATCGATAAAGGATTCACCATCCCAGATTTATTAAGGGAAGTTATCTCGCATGATTCTATAATTGCCTTGTTCAGAAAATCTCTAGCCAGAGTAATATGCCAAGATGGATAGGGATCCATGAAGGAAATTTTGGGAACAATGGTTAAATTAATAGAACATACATAATTAGATTTATATGAGTTGACAGAAATCCATACTTAGAATCTAATTGAGATAAGAGTGGTGAAAGGAGTAATTGCATGATAATTGTTTCTATGGAAGGGTATAGTCAAACCACTTGACTTTCTTGACATTTGGATAGTCATGATACCTAGCTAGAGGCCGCTCATGATTTTTATAATAATGTGTCATAAATATCAATAGGGATTGATAAAATGATTTAAAGAAGTTTAAATCATGTGAGTTTTGAATAGAACTCACAATTACATATTATACTGCCAATATGGATAGGAACCCAATAGGTCACACACATATAGAGAAAAGGATAAAATGGTAAAATGACAAGGATAATAATATTTGATATTATTATGGGAATAGAGAAGTGAATAAGAGAATAATTAATTGAAGTGTTTAATTAATTATGATCAAGTAAAATTGTTCACAAAATTTTTTAGAAATGTTCTGTAAAATGGACCTAATTGAAATATTGTATTTTATAATTAATTAACATTGGACTATAAGTGTTATAGGGCTGATATAATAATTAATAGATACATTGGAAAAATTAAAAGAGGCCCAAAGAAATTATTCTGGCATAGAAACCTAGAAGGCCTTAGAGGTCTAATTCTTGGACCAAAATAAATTAAATATATTCCATAAGTGTTATGGAGCCTACATATTTAATTTGGATGGATTTGGAATTCATTTGGGTGATTAAATCTAAGTGTATGAATAAAGGGCCTAGTTTGTGGGTTTTGTGCATAGTCTTTTGTGAAAGGACTTAAATTGGATTTAATTGAGTCCAAATAAATTATTAATAATTCTAGAAGCCCATTTAATATTTCTCCAATAATTTTAAAGAGCCCAATTCCATTATGAAGTTGGATTTTTAACCTAACAATAAAAATCTAAGTGATAGGAATTTTAAGGTTAAGTGAACAATTAAGAGGAAAAGAAATTCTCTCACTATCTCAACCCTAGCCGCCAACCCCCCTTGCTAGCATCAAGGGATTTTGGCCAGCCCTTTTGTTCCTCCATTCTTAGTTTATTCAATTCTTCTCTAGTGTGGATTACTAATTAGAGGTGTTCAATTTTGGACACTGTGGTTTGCAACAACCGGTGAGAAGGAAAATCAACTATTTAACGAAAATCAAAGGTGATTTTTCTTATTCTCATTAATATGTATAGTGTAAATTCATGGCAAGATCAGATTTAGTGGTTAAAAATTTAAATTTCGCTTATGTATGAGATGCATGTAACCGATAATTCCCAACATCAAGTAGTCAGTTTAAAAGTATGAACTTTTGGCTACATGCCTAGATATGAGAACCAGTTGGCTGATGCCTTGGCCACTCTGGTTTCTATGTGGGATAATCCGAAAGGGGTGATTATAAAGCCAGTATTGATCACTAGTTCTGATAAGCTATGATTTAAGGCCGAACAGGTAATAGATGTTATGGTTACTGATGGGAAGCCTTAGTACCACAATATTCAAAATTACTTAGAGAGATCAATGTTAAAAAAAAGGCCACCGAAAAGGATCAAAGAATGATTAGTAAGTTATTCACTCAATTTATCAATGTGGATGGTGTTTTTATAAGAGATGGTTGAAAGATATCCAACTAAGGTGCCTAGATAAAAAGAAAGTTAAGAAAGTTATAGAAGAGGTACATGTTATTGTTTGCAATGCTTATATGAATGGGTTATTCTAAATATGTAAAGCAATGTCAGTTGTGCCAACAATATGCAAATTTAAGACACTTACCCATCTCAAAATTGTGCCATCTCACATCTCTATGGCCATTAGGGAAATACATCTAACGATGTTAAATAGACATGGATATATTGTAGTGGCTATCGATTACTTAACAAA
Source organism: Excoecaria agallocha (assembly GCA_037975025.1). Classification (NCBI taxonomy): domain Eukaryota; kingdom Viridiplantae; phylum Streptophyta; class Magnoliopsida; order Malpighiales; family Euphorbiaceae; genus Excoecaria; species Excoecaria agallocha. The sequence continues at coordinate 98,408,635 of CM075806.1, forward strand.
GTGGGTAGAGGTTGAATCCTTTAAGAAATTGGGTGCTTGAGAGATGGCCATGTTCATTTAGTGACATTTGATATGTAGGTACGATTTGTCTCACACATCGTGTTAGATAATGAGGTGTAATTCTAAGCCGAGACAAAATTGGTGTTCAAAAAGTATGGTATCCAGCATCACAAATCCTCTTCTTATTGACCTCAAGCAAATAGGATAGTTGAAGCTACAAATAAGAATATAAAGAGGATATTGTCCAAAATGGTACAGACATACAAAGACTGGGTATAGAAGTTACCTTTTGCATTATAGGGTCCCAAAACTACAGTTAGAAACTCGATAGGAGCTACACCTTTTTCTTTATTTTCTGCAATAGAAGTAGTGTTATCAGTGGAGGTTGAACTTCAGTCCTTGAGGGTAGTCATAGAGGCTAAGTTACCATAAGAGAATGAGCACAACAAAGATTGTTACAGTTAAACTTGCTAGATGAGGATCAGATGCGAGCTTATTATTATAACCAGATTTACCAAAAAATACTAGCCCACTCATTTAGGAAGAATGTCAAAAAGCATCATTTGAAAGAAGGTGACTTAGTCTTTAAGCATATAAAGCTGGGTGTTCTCAATATCGAAGGCAAATTTAGACCTACATAGGAAGGACCATTTGTACTGAAGAAGTTGCTATCAAAGAGAGCAATGATTTTAATTAATAGTAACGGGAATGAGTTTAAAGAGCTGGTCAAAATTGATAGACTGAAAAGGTTTCATGGCTAAGACTAAAATCAAAAGAAGAGAATAAAACCCTATGGATTGAAAATCAAAAAAATGGCAGCCTTGTTAAAATTGGGAGCCCCATTAGGGTGAAAATAAAAAAAAAGTATCTTAGCAAAAAAATTAAAGGTTGAGCGAAAATGTTCAATCATGAAAATCTGAGCCTAATGCTAAATAATGATTATGTGTAATGAAATTAGATAGATATGTTCACATTTTATGCAATAATACATAAGCAAAGCCATTTATTTTGCATACTCAAAATTGTCTAGTTCTAATAAAAAGCAACATATTATTCGTTTACTTGCTTATAATCTCCTGTCTATCATCTATTAGTCTAGCCTTCACGGTATTTCAACCAATTTACCCTATTTTTTTAACAGCAGGGCTGGTGATCCACCTTTTTCACTTGACTGAAGTAATGAAGTCACAATCATTAATCTCTAGTATGGTAGTCTTCATGGATAATTATAACCAAAGGTGATGGTAACCAAATAAAAAATTGGTAGATAGAGAGCCATTATAAAAGACAACTGATACCTAACAATAACTTATTGTTCTCTGAATTGTCGAACACAATAAGTAGCAATGTAGAAATTGGTTCAATGTAATCCCTATAGGGGAATGCATCCAGAAGATCTATCTTTAGTTGTAGAATGAGTAGGCAGCCATGGATGCATGAAACTGATATCACTATCTACCACTGTGGCTATGTGCTGAATCATAAATCATATAACCTCTTGCCAAGAAAGATTGTGCATCTAGGAGTATATGCTGATTACCCTAGGATTAAGCTCTAACAATATCTTTAGCTTCTCATGTAACCACACCTAAAAAATAAAAAAAAAATCTGCTGGGGTGAGATGGAATCATCTTAAGCAAAAATAAGGCGCATGGATATGTGAAAATCCAAAAAGGACACATTTTCGTCTAAGACAAACTATTGTGAAAACCAATAAGGGGCATTCTACCTTTAAAATAATGATTGAAGTTACCTAGAGGTTATCAAATAGCTGAGTAGTAAAGTCAGTGTAAATAACATCTAGACCTAGAATAGTCTCTACCAGAATCAGAGGAAATAAGGTCATTTCATTGCGTATGCCCTCTATAATATTAAACAATCAATAATCGCTAGTCAAACCATCTGAGGTCAGGGTCAGGTACCGAGCAAATAGGTTAGCAAAACAACATCAATCTAGTAAGTGGGATGTCTAAGAAGCTATCCAAGGCATCGATCAAAACTTCCAAAGAAAAATATTCTCCTCGCGATACTAGCTTGATATCTATTAATGGAAGAATTTCTAAAGCCTGTGCCACTTCTCTTAGGTAGACAAGCATGCAATCAAACACACAAGGTGGAATGCTATGAGAGAATCTTACACTGATGATCCAGATAAATTCTTCAGCTATAGATATAACTCCTGGTGGGTAAACCTAAATACATGGAATCTAGGGTCCCAATACTGGATAGTTGCTGAAATGAGGTTGGTGTCCGGTTTTAGCTTTCTCAAAAACTTCAAGTTGGAATAAAGGGTAAAAATATGATTTTCAAAGTATTAGAATAATCTAAGAGCTTGTACAATCTATTTATAATTGGTGCCATCATGATAAAAATATTTGAATAGCCTAGGCAAAAGTAATGAAAATGGGAAAAAGCACAAAATAAAAACGTAAAGGGAAAAGAAAAAGAGAAGAGAATAAGAAAATTACCTGGTTAATAAGGTTTTAGCTAAGCAGCTGAAGAATCTAGTGAACAAACATCAAAATTAAGGCACTATTTATAGAGCCGTCATGAGGGACGGGCATGGCCACAAGAACGAGTCATGACCAGCCTATCACTCAACCCTTACTCACTTGGAAGAATAGGTTCTTGCATTTTGCATGGCTCATGCATTTCACATTTATGTTTTTATATGTGGGTTTTTTGGTTTTTACAGAGAAATGGAATTCAAGATCTACATCAATAAGGATCAAACTTGTGCATTCAAAGAGATCAAACTCGAATGTTCGAGTTTAAAAAAATGAAGGGGAAAATAATAAAAATTAATTAGTTAATGCCTGATAATGAATAATTTGAGGCTTAGAAATAATTTTGTAGAAGTAGAAATGTAAAAACTCCTTTAAAAAGTGTATTTATTAATTTTTGGCACTAAAATCGAGAAAAGTCCAATTTTGAGAAAATATAAAAGCATTTTTTGTCCCCGTTGGTCACTGCAAGCCACGGGCAGCCCCGTTTGTCATGTTGAAATTTAAAAACTTAACCTTTTCTTCTTCTTCTTTTTATTCTTCTTCATTTGCAATCTTTTCTTTCCATTTTCATCTCGATTTTTCTTAGTTTTCTCCTCTATTTCTTCATCATTTTGTGTCCCATTTATGCCAAAACGATCCTTGAACAACACGCTTCTTGAGGTATAGTTTTTTTAGTTTCATCACATTTCACAATACCCTTATTTCGATAGTCAAAGTTGGTCTTTTATACTTTTCTCTCTATCTTTTTAGTTTTTTCGGTAATTCTTGATGTATATGAGTGGTATGGATGTGTTCATGACTAGTTTTTATGGTAACATCGAAAACTTCAAATTTTGTCTTTTCATCTCCTATGACAATTAGATGAATGTTAATAAAATAGGAAACAATGGAAAATTATTAAATATAGTAAAAGCAAAATATAATAATAAGAAATTGTTGTTGCCTTTTTTTTAAAAAAATTTTCAGTTTGCTTAGATGTAATAAGCATAAAAATAAGAACAAAAACAAAAATGAAAAGAAAAGAAAAAAATTAAAAAATGTTTATTTTGGTTGTTTAGTATATGGATTTTTATCGAAAAAGTGAGTTACTTTGTAGGCCTTTAGCTTGTTGTTGTAAAGTTTAGTTTTATTTGCATGGAGGTTAGGTACTTGTTGAATGATGTTAAGTTTTTGTTAAAATTTTGAAATATATATTAATCATAAATTTATTTTAGCTTTATGACTTACTGCCTCAATAAATGTTGAGTTATGGATGTTTCCTAGAATGCTCGATGACAGGCCTAGGTTGGTTTAAATTGCAGTGTCCCCATATGCATTTCTGTGTAGGTCAGATAGTTTCAATATTAGTCAAAATGCTACTGAAATTTCTAAAACGAGTCATAAGTTATGTCTATGATAATGTTACTTGCATTTTAGAATTTTTACATGAGCTAACTATTATTATTTTTCATTCATAGATGCCATCGAGATGTGATCCTCTTTAGGTGTCTGATGCACCATCAGTATATAGTGGATGACACATGACCAAAGATGGCGGTATCAAGCCTTATCTCATGTACAGTTTAAAGCTAACAGATATATATCTTGTACCTTAGTAGATAGGCATGTTGGAGGATGTAAATGTTCTTCTGGCAACCGTAGGCTGGATATGATTGTCCGCACTATCATTCTTGACCTACCTAAAGGTCATACGAGAGTTCTTATCTACACTCCAACATATAGGAGAGAGGGTTTTAACTATTAAAAGATCCATCAAACGGCAGCACTAGACTAAGATCACACTACTAAGGGCTATTTATCATCCAGATATGGTGAAAAGCACCTTATTAGCCATTAGTCAATGAACGCTATGGAGATAGTGAGCTTATAGGCGATGACTTGGAGGTGGTGCATATACATCAGCCATAAGATTGTGGTAAACCTACTTAGGCTAGCCATGCAGCTGATCGCTAAGATATATGCAAGAGGGGTGGTTACCAGGTTATTAAACCATTCGAGGGAAAATATGGCTATAAGGCCCTAACATATACCCTAATGGTAATTGGATATGTTTGGGGATGTATGAGGGAGATAATATAAGGACATAGATATTGGAAGTGTAGGAAAGGACTTAAATGGAATTAATTTAAAAGTTAATGGCAAAATGCTAAGTTAAAAGTATGTATATTTAAGAAGATTTTAAATGAGGACTTAATTGAAATTTGAATCATAAGTCTTATGCAAAATGTGAGAACTAAAATAATTAAGTGGGAATTAGGGAATTAAGGAAAAGATGAGGGAGTAAAGTATAATTCTTTTAAAGTCAACAAATGGACCAATAGATTTAGGACATGTGTTTCTCTAGAAATCTCTTGATAAAGTAAGAAAATTCAAGGATTTTTAGGGAGATGTTGGCCGACCACTTTAAGGGGACAAAAGGTAGCCATCTCTTCCTAATCTTCCCTTAAACAAACCCTAAATAATCCTTAAAATTCAACCCTAGTATTGAGGGGAAAGAGAAATTAATTAATGGATTGCTAATTTTAAGGTAACAATTTGTTCTTCTTTCTTCATCTACTCCACATGATAAGAGTTAAATTTGAAGAGGTAAATAAGTTTTTACATATGTAATTATCCTATGTACAAGGATCAAGCAAAGGCAACGAGAAAGAAGTAGAAAGAGATTAAAAAAGTAGTCTTTGTGACATTAGAAAAGGTATGGGAACTTTACATTTTTTGTATATGTTGTTCTTGAATACTACATCATGAGGTTGTGTTGGATGTGTTTGTTATAAGAAACTATAGATATAGGGCTATCTAGTGTAAGAATCAGGTTTTTGGAGAGTTTCCTTGAAATAGCAAAAACGTAACCTACGGTTCACTGGACCTAGTTATACTATTTCAATACCTTGAGTTATAGAGATGAAAATTGAGTGATTCTAGTTGGGTTAGAAATTAGACTCATAAACCTATATTTCATATGCAGATGTCAAAATTTGGTTTCCCCTATAAGATGATCAAAAATTAGCTTAAACAATGGGCTATGTTTGCTACTTTGTCACTGGGAGCAATTTGCATTCTTTAATGAATATATGAAGATTTATAAGCTCAAATAGGATGCTTCTTGATGTTTTTGAAACTAGAAACATATATGAACTTTTTGTAATACCATATTTCCTATAAAATTCATTTTTTATATCTAAAATTTGCTGCAAGATTCGATAGAATAACATCCCTATTCACCTCGATGGAGTATTTTTTGCCTCAACCGAGGCATCAAGCTTTATCTTAGGCAGAGGCATTCACCTCAGTAGGGTTCCCTATCACCTCAGATAAGGTCCCTAGCCTCCTCATCTAAGTTAGTCCTTAACCCAACCGAGGAAGGCTCCTGAATGGCATAAAACCCATCACCTCGATAGGGTTGAATCTTGCCTCTACCCAGGCACTTCCCATGTGTAATCTAATTGATTTTTTAAGTATTTGAAACACCATAAAAACCCATATAAACCTTATTAAACCTAATTAAAATGTCTTAAACATGAAATTAAGGAAAGTGTATGGGATGAAATGTATATAGAGTCCAAAAATAGCAAGGAAAACATGAATATATACATGAATGCTTGAAGTTGTATATATGAACCTACATAAATTTATATATGAATATGCATGATTTATAATACTTCAATTAGATGATGCATATGTATATGTATGTCTATATTATTGAAATTATACAATGATAGTTAAGTTATCCTATTATAATTGTTCATAAACATTTGTAAGAATAACTAGGCAATGTGATAAATTAGACATGATGGACATCAATATGCATGATTAAAGACATTATAATTAGGAAATATAAACTTACATAAATGTTGATATCCTTGAGAATATGCATAAGAGATTAAAACTATAATACTATAATTTTAATGGATACTTGGATCAAACAAGAAAAATGAGAGTAAAAAAGATGATATGGGATGTATATAGAGTATAATAAAAATATTGAAGCAAGGTTATAAGATAAATATTATTACAAGGGAACCTAAGCAAAGAAGCTAACCTATATTATTATTAGACTAACATGTTAACTATGTGCATATGAATCATTATGGTTAGGATGTATTCATATAATGATGCATACATAAACACATATATAAATACTTATAACTATAAAAATATGAACTCATAATTAATGTTACATTAATGTGATCACATGCGATTCTTATACACATATGGTTTAACTTGTAGGATTGCGGGCATATGTATATATGTATACATCAGTTCCATGTATGTGTGTGTGTGTGTGTGTGTGTGTGTGTGTATGTATGTATGTATAAAAGATATAATTGGATTACAAAAGTATATAAAATATAAATATGTATAGACATAAGTACCATATATGAACATGTATAATATGTGTTAAAGTAAGAATGAGAGTGGTATGCATGCTTGAGTAATTATTGGTTATATTATTCTAATTGAAAGTGTTTGATATGTTAATCCATTTGGACATGCAGTTAGATGTTCAAGTACAAGCATGCATAGAATATGTATATAGTGAATTATATAGACATGCATACATGAATACATATTAGTTTCTATATGATTATAACAAATATGAATGTGATATATGAGCATGAAAAGAAAGGTACAAGATGTGTATGTATGAATACACACACACACACACACACACCCCTATAACCTTATGCTTTTAAACATGTACTTGTGGTACTGCTAATAATGCACATGTTTGTAAAGAAAGAGAGGTGAAATGAATCAAAGCAAAAGATTTATAGCTGCCTGCATCGATGTCTAGGTTGTGGATAGATAGGCATGCCTATAAGGGTATATTGCAACTACCATATATTTGACCTTATTTGGATCTATAGCTTTAACCCTGTTTGGGTCCCGGTATCAACCCTGTTTAGGTTACTCACTGACCCCGTTTAGGTCTGTATGACTAGTCTATAGTATAGATCTGACCCCAATTAGGTCTATAGTTTGATACCTTTAGGTACCATTGTATTGCCCATATCCACACCTTTAGAGAAAGGTGCAGGCTTATTACATGATATAAGAAAAGCAATTTAATAGAAATGATATGATATACCATGACCTGATCAAAATATTATTTTATATAAGCTCATATATAACATATGGAAAAATGAAATTGAATATAGTTGTGTTTAAAACATGAAGTATATAATACTATAGTAACTCTTGTATACAATAATAAATGTGAATACTTTATGTTTTCTTCACTTAAGACAATTACATTTACATACACATATACATATATAGGTGAGCACATAGAATTCTATTGATGATTGCCAATGATCACATTATAAACTCATATTCTTTATAATAATGCATTGTGTTGTTGATATTCAAATTTTATGTTAATGGTTCATTTAAATTAGATTAATAATATTCATATGTGTGCGAGTTAGCGATGACTTATGTGAGAGGTCATCTTCATGATTTTCATTTAGTTCCCCACTAATCCAGTAAGCTTAGCATGGGTGTTTATCTGTGTAAGTATATGAAACTAGAATTCTTCTTGAAGAGATAAGATCTGCAATAGCAAGGCCAACACTAGAGATAGGAAGAGATAAAGTATGAAGTTGTATTTTATCTTTTTTGTCTTTGTAATTATCATATTATGCTATGTAAAACGTAATATAAAGAATAGAATAGTAGGCAATGTAATGAAACCAAGTACTTTCTTTATATAATCTCTAATAATGTGTTGATTTATATATGCATATAAACATTATAAATTTACATGACAATTGTGCAAAAAATTTATCGTATATTCAATTATATATAAGATAACATGTATAATGACAAGTAACAAGAGAATTTAGGGTACTCTTTATAGTGATGATGTTCGAGGAGCTCCTTGGTGAGGATATCTTCATGGATTTGACTACGACCATGATGATGAGGATGGTGGCACCGAGGCTTAGTCACCCCCGGTGTTTATAGGCTACTTATGGTATACGAGACTAAGAAGGCCTACTATTTACTTGAGCTTTTATCGGTAGCATAGATGGAGTAGTAGGTGCCTCCACCACCATAGTCACAGGTAGACCTGCTAGTTTTTCCTCAGGATGAGCCACAACATATGGATATAGACCTGGGGGTAAATATATATATGCTATTAGGTAGCCCACCTGCATTAGAGGCACCATCATAGACTATTTCTCCCTCATGTCCATTTAATTCTATTCTTTGTGTATCACAAAGGTATAGGCCATGCCCAGACTCAGGATCATACCTGTCCCTATAGGTCCTTCCCTGAACAAGATAAGTTAAAGGCTAGCAAGTATGGAGGCATCCATGTAGACATTATAGGATACCATCCAGGCTATGCAACAGTAGCACCAAACGAATATAGATAGGACGATGGTAGCCTTAGTTATAGTAGGATAACAGTTTGATAGTGCATTGCAAGTGGTGGATGACTCGATCATTAGAGTAAGGCAACAAGCAAAGCAGATAGAGGGAGCTATCTTTAGGATGATAGAGACTATGATAGAAACACATGAGCCACTAAAGATAGCCCTATAAGCATGAGAGATAACCTTAGGTAGTACCTAGACCATAATATATTATTGATCTCGCACCTAAGGTCGAATGGCAGTCGACTAGAAGGGGTCATTAGGACCATTTTACACCCACTTGCCGAACACTTAGTTATACTACCAGAGAAGCCAATGGTGTGACATCGACCTCAGTCTCGACCATCATTATCTTAGCCTGTTTTGGGATTAGCACATCAATCATCTTAGAGGCCACCTAGGTCACCTGATTATTATTCCTCCTATAGTTTATATAGTTGTTCGGGGAGATTTAAAATTATCTTTTTATGTATATATTTAATTTTGATTTATATATATCTTTTATTATTCATTCATATTATGTTTATCTACATGCTAAGGCTAAAAATAAAATAAAAAGCATTAAAGAGAAAAAATTAAAATAACATTGGTAAAAATAAAATAGGAGAAAATGACACATTTTAATTCACCATAATTTGTCAAATCGATCCCTTAGAATTTTATGACAAGTGAATTTCCATGAACACCACATTTATATTATGTAAAGCTTAATATGTCTATTGACCATAATAACACACTAATGTCAAATATTTTTCATAGGTACTAAAGTCCTCTTAAGAAGTATTTTATGTAAATTTCATGCCAACAAGTTGGTATTAACTATAGAAACTCATCTTGATTTCACATACCGATAAGCTGACACTAATTAGATGAACAACACAAAATTAACACATCAACAAGATGATGATAACTAGCCACTCCAATAAAGGGTTAACATGTCGACATGCTGATGATAACTACCCATACCAATAAAAAGGTTAACATGTCAGCAAGCTAATGGTAAGTACCCATAAAGGTTAACACATCGATAAGCTAATGGTGATTACCCATATCAACAAAGGATTAATATATTGACAAGTTGACAGTAACTACCCATATCAATAAAGGATTAAAACATTAACAAGCTAACGGTAACTACCCATATCAAGAAAGGGTTAATATGTTAAAAAGTATCTATATCAATAAAGGGTTAAGACATTAACAAGCCGAGGGTAACTATTTGCTCCAACAAAAAGGCTAAAATGTAAACAAGTTGATAGTAACTACCCCATCAATGGTCAACGAGAAAACTATTGGCTGAAGTATGTATCTCTTTCCTTTACTATGAATGGTGGCTTACTTAGTCACTAGTGCATTAGTTTCCTTACAATTAAGGGTAACTGTAGACACCGGGTACCAAGGTAGCCCATATCAAAGTTACCCAATGAGGAAATATTATTCATATTATAGATGGAGAATGAAAGCACCAATTCCCATCCTTGGTTTTCATAAAAGTTTTAAAAGATTTTGAGTGGGCTTGATCTTTTTATTTTTTAAAGAGTAAGAATGAGGTTTCAATTATCGAAATGGGATTCTTTTATGGAAAATGACATCTCTCACAAAGAGAGACACCCACATGTGGCTTATTTTGATCTATATATCTCCAAACTAATGGGCTAATTTGGCCTTCCCTCTTCTATTCATGACTTGTTGATAGGCGCCCATCACCCACTGAGTCATAAGCATAGGTTAACTAGGTCATGGCAAAATGGTAGATTTGTAAATTTATCGCTTTTTCATTAAAGCTTGTCTATAGGTTGAGTGGCACCTATCTGTAGGGTTTTTACACTCATTTTGCATGTTTCTATATCAGGAAATTGGGATGAGATTTGGATTTCAAAGGATTGGATTTTAAAATGAGATTTAGGAGGATTCTACTAGATTTCAAGAGGGAGATAGAGTTTGAAAGATTTTATAACTCTTAGTATAAAAGGAAAAAACAATTAAGATTTAGGGAATTTTGAGGCAGCCACCAATTTTTTTAGAGAATAAAAAATATTATTTTTATTTTTCTTCATAAAATGATGTTTATGTTTTCAAATTGCGAAAATCATTCAAAAAAGGACTCAAAGTACATTTTTCTAACCTTTTGAAAATCAAATTAATAGTAGTATTCTGCAATCCATTTATTTTTATATTAAGTTTAAATTCAATGCATATAGATTTTGTTAGATTCATCATGTAAAGATTTAATTTTGTTTGATCTAAAAATTTTATGCCAATTTGCTTTGGTTAATTTTTTTTTTCATTTTTTGCCATGATTGACTAAAAAATGACTAAAAATCATGTAAAAAGGCATGTTTATAGAATTTTCTCCATTAATGTATGTTTATGTTCTTTTGGAAAAATTCTTAATCTTATGTTAATTTATCGATTTTGTATGAATTAGATAAGTTCTTAGCCTCTGGAAATAATTTGTGTATGTTTATAAGGTGTTTTGTGCATACTTAATGGATGTTAAGGATTTAGTTATGTTTTATTCATATTATATCCCTGGGACTGTGTTCTAGGCATGAGCCATGGTAAAAAGGCTCGATAGATGCCCGTCACTCATAGCAAGTGATGGGACATTGCATTCCTTATTCATTCTCATCTCTCACTCCCTAGGCGATCGTCCCACCTTGTTTTAGCTGTCTGTGAGTTTATGTTTGGCATTTCAATGGTTTTATGCCTATTTTATTACCTTAAAGTTGGTTTGCATGTGATATTTAAATTTTGTACACCTTATTTTATTTCTGCCCCTCACTCGTTTTAATTCTTTAGGTTTAATTTTGTGTTCCGGTCTATATAGATTAATTTACTTTAATGCCTATTTGTATTTATTGCATTACTAATTGTTTTTTTTCTTTTGTTTTCTTCTAGGCAATTAAATTTATATACATGCACCATTTTGGAGATCCAAGGTCAGAAGGCTATGGCGCATGTGTTATAGAAATTTATTTATATACTTTGTTTGAACATTTCCTCTTTTTTCTCTTGATTTAGGCTTGTAATAATAAAAGTTTTTCACATGTTAACCTAGAAATTCATTTAATATTTTTTTACAAAAAAAATTTGGATTTTCTTAATAAATGGACCTTTGTCTAGTTTTCCTCCCAAAATGACATGTAAAAAAGAAGAATTTCCTTTTTATCAAAACGGGATCACTCATCTCCTTATTTTCTAAAATTTGCTAAGGATTCTTCATTCTTTTTTTAAATATGCATACGGGGACCCAATGTTCCCATTTTAATGAATTCCTAATTTTATGAATATTCATTTTTCTATTTTTGGATAATTTTATTTTTGTACTTTATATCTTTCTCTGTGTTGATGTTAGCACCATTAGCATGATTAAGTACAATGGCAATACAAAAGGAGGACTTGGCTATTTCTCAAGGGCCAATTACAAGATCAGGGACTAAGAAGTTTAAAGAAGCTCTATAAGCTTTTATGAAGCCTTTTGTGAAAAAAATGCAAGTATAAGAAATTAAAGTGGCAAACTTGAACTTTGAAGACCTATTTAATGCTAATTCTGTATATAATATGTGTTTACTTGAAGAAGGATACAATTGAGTGAAGAAGGAGAAAGTTCAAGCAAAAAAAAAGAAAAGAAAAGAAGAGTTTTCTATGCTTTTAGTCTAGGAGGTCTTCACTCAAGGGAGTGTAAATCTACTATACCGAGTCAACCCTCACTCAATGGAGTGGATTTTCACTCTATCGAGTATAGAAGGCACTTACTCGATGGACTAAATTTCCACTCTACTGAGTCACCCCTCACTCGATAGAGTGAATATCCACTCTATCGAGTCAACGTCCAGTTTATTATGATTTCTTTTAATTATTTCCTATTTCCTTTGTTTAGGAAGTTATGTTTTAGTAGGATTCTTCTACTTTTCTATTTAAATGATTTTGTAAGTTACAGAAAGATAGTTTTTTATTATTATTGATTAATTGAAATTACTTTCAGCTTTGCCATTTATTCTTGTGGGAGCTAATTACATATTGATTCTTGCTATTGCATGAAGAAGTAGTTTTAGCAGGCTGCATGATTTTATATGATGAATTCTATTTCTTCTTGTTCTTAATCAATCTATCATAAGCGTTTCCATTCATACATTGTTTGGGAGTTCTTTAGATTGGGGGTTTAATTCTTGTGTATGTTCAAATATTATAGTCTGTTGCCAGTCTAGTTTAAATATAGGCTGGGGTTTCGCATCAATTGGTATTAGAGCATAGGCTAAGGATAAATTATTAACTATCCTTTATTTTGAATTCTTTGAATTCTATTATTAATTACATTTAAAAAAATATTTGAATTCTATCATTGCTTACAGTACAAAAAAAAACTTGTAAACAAATTCGAATTACTATACTGCATCATATTCAAATTGAACAACCAGTGAATGTATTCCTCTTGTTGAATCTAAAAATTTCCATTTTATATATTTGAGCATTTATCTTATAAATTTTAAGTGTTAGCTCCTTAGTTGAACCAATCCAATAAGAATTGGAGTTAGAAAATTTTCACAAGTGGTTGAAGCCATTAATACAAGGTTGGTACTTTTAGAATTTATTTTCAGGTTTATTTATTGCATGCTATCTTTGAATTCATTTTGTTGAGTCTATATAAATTATGTTCAACTAAACATTAGGTTTAGTTAACATCGCATTTAAGTGCATCCATCTCGTTGATTTACCTTTCATTCTAAGTTATCAATTTGTGTGTCTAAGCTGTTTATTGGTTCAAATTACCCTAGTTTGATATATTGCATATTGTTGAACATCTATATACATTAAAGTAAATGAAATCTTATTTGTGTACTAATTTATTATTTTTTATTCAATTCGGTCAATTGCCTCGAGAGTTGGTACTTTTATTGTCCTTACTAGGTGTTCATTATTTCTCTTATTTAGTTTACTTAATCGTGTTAACTGTTAAGTCTATTTTGAAAGTGCAATTATGAGACATCGATTTAGAGTAGAGAGATAAACTTGTGAAGGAGTGTTGTGAGATTATTTCTATCTAACATTTTTTACAGGTTTACACAATGACTGAGGAATCTGTTAAGAAGGGAATGACATTTGAGGAAGTAGCTTACTTAGTGCAAGTTATGTATGGTGCATTTGATAAATTTATGAGGGATATGGGAAGTATAAATAATAGGTTAGAGAAGCTAGAAGGGAGTACCTCTAATTCTAGAAGAACGGTTAGGAGAGGATGATGGATTGATGAGGGGGCTAATTTAGATAAGTGGGATAATGAAGAGGAAGTTTAATCTGTAAGAGGGAGGGTAAAGAGAGAAGAAAGAATAGAGATGACAGATAGCAATCTTAGTGCAATAAAAATGAACATTCCAACTTTTAAAGGAAGGAATGTTGCTGAAATATATTTAGAGTGGGAGAGAAAGGTAGATATGATTTTTAACTGTAATAATTATGCTGAGGAGAAAAAAGTGAAATTAGTAGCAGTAGAGTTTAATGATTATGCTTTAGTATGGTGGAATGAGTTAGTCAAGAGTAGGAGGAGGAATAGAGAATCGCCTATAACTACTTGGGAGGAAATAAAAAAAAGTGATGAAACAGAGGTTTGTACCATCTTATTATTACAGGGAATTGCACCAGTAGTTACACAAGCTAACTCAAGGATCTAAAATCGTAGAGGATTATCACAAAGAGATGGAAATGCTACTGATTAAAGCCAATATAGAAGAGGAAGAAGAGGTGACTATGGCTCATTTCTTGGGAGGTTTAAATAGGGAAATTGCTGATGTGGTGGAATTGGAACATTATGGAGAGATAGAAGACTTATTGAATATTGTTATAAAGGTGGAGAAGCAACAAAAACAAAGGAGAGCTATAAGATCTTTGCCTAATTCTAGCAACAAATGGAATCCAAAATGGAGTAAAAATGAAGAAAAGAAGAAGGATAACCATTCAGCTTCCAAAGAGAATGGTTTTGAAGCAAACAAGAGAAAGGAAAAGAGTACTTCATTCCAAAAAGGTGTTATTAATCCTTCATCTAAACTTACTAAACATAAGGATATTAAATGTTATAAGTTTTAGAGGTATGGCCATTATGCATCTGATTGTCCTAAGAGGAAAACTATGTTTATTAAGGAGGGAGAAATTATTTCTAAATTTGATAGTGGGGAAGAGTCTGATGGTAGTGAAGTAAGTATGCCACCTTTAGAAGATTATTCTGATAATGATGAATGTGTTGAATATGTTATTAAGGGTGAAGCTTTAGTTACTAGGCATGTTTTGAACATGAATGTGAAGGAAGAAGGCCTAGAACAAATGGAGCATATATTTCACACTAGATGTTTAATAAGTGGGAAAGTTTGTAATCTAATCATATATAGGGGTAATTACACTAATATGGCTAGCACTACTTTGGTAGAGAAATTGGGGCTAAAATGTGACAAGCATCCTAACCCATATAGATTACAATGGTTGGATGGAAGTGGAGAAGTTAAAGTGACCAAGCATGTTTTGTTTCATTTGTTATTGGTAGACATGCTGATGAGGTTATTTGTGATGTAGTGCCAATGTAGGCTAGGCATATTTTATTGGGTAGGCCTTGGCAATTTGATAGGTGTGTTGTGCATGATAGGTATAAAAATAGATATTCTTTTGCGCATAATGGAAACAAAGTTACTTTAGCACCTTTATCACCTAAGGAAAATTACCTTAAACAAATGAGTTCAAATGGGAATTTGTGTAACACCCTTACTATAATAGTCTACGAATATAAGTGATTAAGCCAAAAAAAAATTTTTCTTAAAATCATAGGCTAAACTAATTAATCCATTGATCACATATTCTTCTTATCACTAATGATTTCAATTCAAACTTGCCAATAGACATATAATTGTCCAATTTACTATTCAATTAATAAAATTTTAGCAATATAACATTTTAAAAACTTACCTACCTAACCTGAAAACAGACAATTCATAGTCCTTTAGGGGCACAACAATTCATAAACAATGTATACAAATCATCCATTCATTTTCATTTCTATTTCAATACATACTTATTCAATCCATTCCCTATCAATATACATATTTAAATATACACAAATACTGTTCAATTACAAACTAATTCTTTACTTTAATTTTAGCTAAATATATACATGCCAATACAAAAAAAAATAATTCCTAATTATCTCATTTTCCTTCAAAATTTTGCTCCTCTGTGTACTATTGCTCCAATCGTTCTTTAGAACCTACACGCAGTAAACACTACGTGCTAAGCATTAAATATGCTCAGTGATGACTATAAATCGAAAGATTTCCCAAACAAGTATATTTGCAATAATTATGCAAAATTCATTAAATTTTCTATCAAAAATACAATTGTCAATGTTCTTTACATTCAATGTCAATTTGTACCATTACTTTGTAAACTTTTCAATTTAGTTCTTAATTTTATATTTAATTACAAAATTGCCCTTTTTACACTTTAATTACAAATTTGCAACTAGTTCACTTTTTTCACTTCACATTTAATTATTGACATAGAAAATTACCAATTGGTCCTTATTTTAACTTTTTCATGCAAAATTACATTTAGTCCTTCCACTGTACAAAAATTCATTTTCAATCTATTTGCTCTCTATTTCTTTCCATTTTTACCCTTTATTTATTTTTTATCATTTTTACTCATTAAATTCAATATTTGGAAAATTACCGTTTTACTCCTAAACTTTTCATTTCTTTTCAATTAAGTTATTTTTCATTCTAAACTTCATTATTACCTTTCTTTTTGCACTTTTAACTTATTTTTACCATTATGCACCTAGTACAATCCTGGTAGAAATCTTCAAACTTGATATACAAGATGTGAACCCCACGGGCCCACAGTACAGGCTGAGAAATGACCCTAAAGGATCATTTCTCATAGAAAAAAATACAAAACAAATTTGATACTATGAAAGATCAGTATGATCCTACCATAGCAAAGCAAGTTGCCATAACTTATACCGCAGTATAGTTGTTCCTATGGCTAGCCAATTATATCCTAAGCTAGATTTTAACCATTTGACCACTACTAAGGGCAACATTCATTTAATTTCAATTCACTTTTCAGATTTCTGATAGTTTCAGTTGCTTTTTCATTACAGTACATGAGTCAGTCAGTTCTTTCATCATTTTTGTACAATTTATGAATTATATCACTATAATTCATCATTTTTCACTTAATTTATGAATGATTTCTCAATAATTCAATTAATACACTTTATACATAAGCTAATTTTCTTTTTAAAAATATTCAAATAATTTTCAAAAATTCTAATAAAATTTATGGACATAATATTTCATCTCCAGGTTCATTTTATGGTATAAATCATCAAAAATATCTAAAATATACTTTGATTTTCACTAAGGAACAATTCAACCATAAGGAGTTAATTACCTAGCTTACCATCACTTTTAATTCTAATTAAACATTCTAATGGTCATATTCAAGGTTCTAAATCATGGCATAAAGCAAAATCATGCCAAAATAAGGAAAATAGATGGATTTCATAGTCACTAACTTTACACCCTTGCTTCAGCTCCTCTAAACTTAATTTTTCTTGCCTTTAGCGTTTGAAGGTTGTCCCTCACTTAGAGAATCTATCATGACCAAAAATTTAATCAAGCAAAACCTTAATCTTTTTTTGCTCAAATTAATACCATAAATGGACTCTAGGCACATAAAAACACTTATAGACATCCTTAAATATAATTACAGCCTTGATTTTCCCTTACCTCAATTTGACCCTTCTCACTTTCACACTTATTTTCTCCCACCTTTCTTACTCTAATCAAAGAGTATAGGTCTTGAGAGTCTTTTAGAGAGATAGGACTCCACCTAGGATGCCTGAATTTAGATAAGGAAGAGAGAGAAAACTTGAAAAATTTTAGAGAGATATGGTTATGGAGTTTGGCCAAAGAAGAAGGAGATAAAAGCTGAAGGAGATAAGAATAAGATACCAAAACATCATCTCTCTTTCCCCTTTACATAGGCCTAAATGGGTTGGGCTTTGGTTCAACCAAAGGCCCACTCACTTAAGGCCCAGTTCTCCCTTTTTAGGCTCATACACCATTTTCCTGTAATTCTCTCATTTCCCAAATCCAATTCACTTTAAAGATGATTTTATAGTTCTCACCATGTTTAAAAGAAACTGTACATAAAATTTCAGCCCAATCGAAATCCATTATTAGTTTGATTCAATCAGATCGATCCAATTTAACAATATCGATGTCACCAAAAAATTAACTTTTTATAGCCAAAGATTATGCATATAATTTTAGACATATCTGCCATTTTTGGCAAGTTTTAGAACTCATTTACTATTTTTAAGGGCTTGATCAAATCTAGGTCAACCTAGTTACCATATAAATTGAATCTCTTCGTCTTTCATATTTTTAAATTTTAGAGACCTATTTGACCTCAATTTCATTCCAAATTTCAACCCCAGACTAACCGTGATCAATATTTTCCGATGGTAAAAAAAATGTTTTTCCCCTCTGGTTTTACTTTCAGCTTGAAAGTACTATTCACTATTAGAAAATACTATTCATTGATGATCCGATGTTGAGGTCATTACAATTTAGGTAGTGAGGTGAAACAAAGGATAGAAAAAAGGCCATAAGAGAAAAAAAATAAGAATAAAATCCCAACGATAAGTGACTGCACAAGTGAGGAAAAGAAAGTGGGATATGCAAGAGAGAAGAGTTAACTAGTGAAAAGAAAATGAATGATAAGAAAAGTGAGCAAAAAGAAATTGAGAGGAGTTAAAAAGTTAAGAAAAAATCATGTTTTTATGCAAAAGAGAGAGAATTAAATAGTGCACATTTAGGTATGAAAGCTTTAGTACTTTTGATGTTTAAGGAAAATTATTTTTCTTAAACTAACCTTGACAAAAATTTACCTAGTTTTTTTTCTAAAATGTTGTCGAATTACAAAGATGTCTTTCCTTAGGAGATGCCCCCTAGGTTGATGCCTATTAGAGGGATTGAACATTAAATAGATTTTATTCCTGGTGCTCAAATTCCAAACCATTAAGCTTATCAAAGCAATCAGGAGGAAACAAATGAGCAACAAAGGCAAGTGAAAGAGCTTTTAGCCAAGGGACATGTGAGATAAAGTTTAAGTCCTTATGCTGTACCTACTCATTTGGTACCAAAGAAGGATAGAACCATACATATATGTGTTGATTGTTGAGCAGTCAACAAAATCATTGTAAAGTATCATCATCCCATTTCTAGGTTAGATGTTATGCTTGAAGAGTTGGATGGTTTTGTAATATTTACTAAAATTGAATTAAAAAGTTGTTATCATCAAATTAGAATGAAGTTAGGTGATAAATGGAAAACTACCTTTAAAACAAAGTATGGTTTGTATGAATTGTTGGTTATGCCTTTTGGCTTAACTAATGCACCTAGTACATTTATGAGACTCATAACCAATCTTTTTGTGTGAATTATTAGGTAAATTTGTTATTATGTATTTTAATGATATTTTGATTTATAACAAAAACCTAGATGAATATTTAAGGCATGTTAAACTTGTGTTAAAGGTTTTAAGAGAATAACAATTGTATGCTAATTTGCAGAAATGCATATTTTGTGTTGATAGTGTTTTTTTCTTAGGATTTTTTGTGAGTGTATATGGTGTAGAGGTAGATAATGAAAAGGTTAAGGCTATCCAAGAATGGTCAACACCTAAGAACGCAAGTAAAGTGAGGAGCTTTCATGGTTTAGTTTCTGTAGGAGATTTGTTAAAGAATTTTCTATTATTGCTACACCTCTAAATGAAATCATTAAAAAGTCTATTTGTTTTAAATGGGGTAAAGAACATGAAGTTGCTTTTAATACGTTGAAAGATAAATTATGTACTGCTCCTGTTTTGAAATTACATGACTTTTCTAAGACTTTTGAGATTGAATGTGATGCTTTTGGGATTGGTATAGGTGTTATTTTGATGCAGGAAAATTACCCAATAGCATACTTCAGTGAGAAGCTGAGTGGAGCATAACTGAATTACTCTACCTATGACAAGGAGTTCTATGCGTTGATAAGAGCTCTTGAGGTTTAGAAACACTACCTTTTGCCTAAAGAATTTGTGATACACATAGATCACCAGTCTCTCAAATATCTAAAGGGACAAGGTAAGTTAAATAGAAGGCATGGTAAGTGGGTATAGTATCTTAACACTTTACCATATGTGATTAAATACAAGCAAGGTAAGGAGAATGTTGTTGCTTAATTTTATACTTAGTTTTAAATTGTTAGGTTTTGAGCATTTGAAAAAGATGTATAAATAGGATTTTGACTTTGGTGAAGTGTATAAGGTATGTGAAAATTATGCATTTAATAAGTTCTATAGGCATGGTGGGTTTTTTTAAGGGAAAACAACTGTGTATACTTGCATATTCTATTAGAGAGTTGCTTGTGAAAGAATCGCATAGTGGGGGATTGATGGGACATTTTGGTGTGCAAAAGACCTTAGACATGCTTAACAAACATTTTTATTGGCCTGATATTTCAAAAATATGTTGAAAAAGTATTTGCTCAATGTTTTGCATGTAAAAAAGCAAAGTCTAAATCTTTAAATCAAGGGTTGTCTACTCCATTGCCTATTCCTACTGATCCTTGGATCAATATTTCTATGGATTTCATAATAATTTTACTTCGAACGAAAAGGGGTTAGGATAGTGTGTTTGTTGTAATAGACCAGTTTAGTAAAATGGCACATGTCATTACTTATCATAAAACTGATGATGCAATAAACATAGCTGATTTATTTTTCAAGAAAATAGTTCGATTCCATGGTATACCTAGGACTATTGTTTCTAATAGAGATTCTAAGTTCCTAAGACATTTTTGGCATGTTTTATGGGGTACACATGGTACTAAACTTATGTTTTCTATTATTTGTCATCCACAAACTGATGGCTAAACTGAGGTTGTTAATAGAACCTTAGGAACTATGTTGCATGCTATAATTGGTAAAAATCTTAAAACTTGGGATAAGCATTTGCCATTTGTTGAGTTTGCTTATAATCATGCAATTCATACTTCTACAGGTTTTTCACCTTTTGAAATTATGTATGGTTTTAATCCACTGACTATTTTGGATTTGATATCTTTACCTTTGAATGAACTTTCTAATTTACATGGCAAGGCTAAGGCTGAGTTGTTAAATCAATACATAATAGGGCATGTGAGCATATTGAGAATAAGAATAAGATGTATGCAAAGCAAGCTAATAAGGGCCGTAAACAAGTGATGTTTAAACCAAGAGATTGGGTTTGGATCCATATGCGTAAAGAGAGTTTTCCTAACCAAAGGAAGTCTAAAATGGATGCAAAAAAAGGGGATAGAACATTTCAAGTGCTAGAAAGAATTAATGATAATGCATACAAAATTGATTTTTCAGGCGAGTATGGTGTAAATGCAACTTTTAATATTTTTGACTTTTTCTCTATTTAAATGTGATTCAGATTCGAGGATGAATCCTTTTGAAGGGGGAGGGGATGATGTGAGCACAGCTAGCATGATTAAGTATAATGGCAATAAAAAGGATGGCTTGGCAATTTCTCGAGGGCCAATTACAATATTAAGGACCAATAAGTTTAAAGAAGCTTTCCAAGCTTTTATGAAGCCTTCTGTGAAGAAAATGCAAGTGTAAGAAATTAAAGAGGTAAAACTTTGAAGACCAATTTAATGCTAATTCTCTATATAATATGTGTTTACTTAAAGAAGCATGCAATTGAGTGAAGAAGTAAGGAGTTCAAGCAAAGAAAGAAGAAAATAAGAGTTTTATATACGTTTAGTCCAGGACGTCCTCACTCGGGGGAGTGGAAATCTACTCTACTAAGTCAACCCTTTTATAATTGGATAAAACTAACAAAGAACACTGGAACCTTTCTAACCACTTGTCAAAGCGATCCTAAGATGAGACAAGATCTAAAAAATGATTCAGGTAGCTCTTCTTTGTATAGCTCTCTAAATGAATTTTTCTACCCTAATTTCATAGTTATTTGCTAGCCTGTTAAGCCTTTATTTCAAGCATGTTGAATGTGTGCTTGTTTTATTATTACACATATTAAAACAACCTTTAGCCTGAAATGATTTTAGCTACCTCTTAGGAGGATGGCCACTATTGTAAGGCTAGTTTTGCATTTTGAGAGCAGAGAAGATTAATATTTATCAATCCTTTTTATAATTTTCTTTGGATCTTATAATAAGGAATTGAATTTATTTGGTGAAATAATCATAAATAAAGAAAAGATGAGAGAAAAGAAAAGAAAGAAGAATAACAAGAACAAGAAGAAGAATAAGAAGATGAAGAAGAAGAAGAAGAAGAAGAAGAAAACTTTGAAATTAACACCACAACAAAAAAAAGAACAAAAGAAAAAAGGAGACCTTGAGCTATTACCCTTTAAATAATTAATTTATGGTAAATTAGAAATCATCAAGGCCAAATGTGAGAATACTTTGATGACGAGTAAATAGGTAGAGAATAGTCCTTTCACAGTGGCCATTTTTTCTAGCAAATTGACCTTTCTTTGTTAGCCATTCACCCAGGCCTAACGTTACATCCAATGTAAGATTTTGGGTTTAGTCTCATCCAACTTAGCGGAGGTGACCTTCAAGTAAGGTTTGGTATATAAGAAGAGGCATATGGTGTTTCTTGAGCTTTAAACGAGAAGCCATAAATGCATTTATATGTTTAAGTTAAAATTGAACCCCAATTCTACATCCAGAATTTGTTTTCAAAAGCTGAAAATTCAATTTTGGCTTTTCGCACCATATTCACAGAAATTGCTTGGTATGCATTGTGCTTATTTATTGGTTTGATAGACCTTAGTATTGGCATGCCTATTTTCTTACTCCTTCTTTAAGAATAATCCCTTAATTTCTTTTATTGAGATTAAATTAGTTGAGAATGTGGTCCATTCAACTTATTCAGGGATGAGTGAAATTTAAATTAAAGTATTTAATAAGTTACAACTACTTTAAATTTTATACACTTTTTCACAAGCAACTCTTTGCATACACCACATGTAACATTTTCACATACAACTCATATGCGTAATTGTGTATACATATTAATTTTGTGCATATCTTGCACATATATAATTCCATACATATACTTACAGGAATAACTTCTTTCAAGGAAAAACATGAATAGACTCTAAGCATTAAAGATGGTCACCAGATAACTTCAAGCAATGAATAATTAGGTTAAGATAATATCCTCGTGGAGTAGAAATAGTGTTAATCTAAGCAAGGGAAGTATCTTAGAAAGCAAGTTCATTTACACATGCCATGTTGGGCCTAATTACAAAAGGATAGGCATCTTACTTAAAACAAATCTCTATGAGATAGAATCATGCAAATCCATAAAAAAGCTAGTGTATTCTTTAATTGTAATAGCACACTAATGTCAAGTCCTTTTCACAAGTACCAAAGTCTTATTAATAGGCATTTAACCCATCTATAAAGGGTCATAATGCCAATACACTGGTGTTGGCCATTTATCTTTTCTATCATCAAAGCTTCGATAGGCCATCGTATTAGCAATGTTTCTTTGTTTAACAAGTGACCTTCATGATGAGACACTAGCATTGGTCCTCAACTATGGTTCAACATGCCAACAAATGGCATCAATTGTTCCTCAACTATGGTTCAACATGTCGATGGATAACATCAACCACCTGACCCCTTCTAATTTGTCATGCTGATAGATGCCATCAAATCAAACATTTGAATGGTTTGACATGTTGCTAGATAGCACTGATCATTTAGACCAAGGCAGTTCGATATGTATATAGATAGCGTTAATTATTCCTCAACCATGGTTTAATATTCTAGCAAATGGTGTCAATATCATAACTTGTTCTTATTTTACATGCGATATGAGCTTGAATAGTTCATATTTAGTTAGTGTTTAGTGTTTAGAATTATGATATAATGTTTAATTTTGGCTATTTATGTTTAGAATTTGGTATCTTTTATGTTTTTTTTGTGATTGTAAGAGTAAATGGAGAAGAGCTAAGCAAAGGAGGAAAATTGAAGCAAGGAATTCAAGGTCCTCTCATAAGTGCGGCATCCATCATGAATGCGACCTAGGAAGGAAAGAATAAAAGAAGGGAAAGAAAAAGGAAGAAGCAAATTAAGAGGACGTGTGGTTAGTAGCAAGCATGACATACTTTGCAAGTATGATAGAAGGAGGTTATGCATTTGAAAATTCAAACAAAGCTTCAAAGAGACATGACCTTTCACAGAGGGTTGTGCACCTCTAGACGGGTGCTTGAAGAGTTGCATTATTTTGCAAAGGGCTATAAAGACAATGAAGACTAGGAGAGAAAATATATAGTTTTTAGATGATAGATAACAATTAGACATTTATTATTTTTGTAAAGAGATAAAAGAACTTATCCTTTAAAGAGAAGACAAGATTAAAGAAAAGAAAGAACATTTAATGAGTAAAGGATTGAGAGATCAACTTTTATTTATCTTTCAATCATTTTTTCTTCTTTGTAATTATTTGAATGATGTTTTTAAAAACTTGAACAATTATGCTAAATATTTTGCTTATTCTCATCAATACAAGTAATCTTTAGTTGCAGAATTCTCTAATAGTATTACTTGCATGTTCATTATAAGTAAGAGTATAGTTCGAGAGATATATTCCTATTTAAAGTTACTAGGAATTCATTGTAATTTTATTAATAGGGAGATCGAGATGATTATGATAATTGTTATAGGTTGATGTCTATTCTTCACATATGTGAATATAATGATCTAATTCTATAATGAGAGTTAAGGGTTATAATTATACTTGCATGTTTTATGCATTCTATTTCATGTCGAGAAAGTGATTTAGAAATTCATGACAACTTAACTTGCATATTAAAGATTAATTGCATATTAAAATAATAATTATCAAGTTTCACATTTGTTAATGCAAATCATTTATTGTATTTGTTTTCTTTGACCATAATTAAAATAGGATTAGTTAATATCTTAGTTATAGTATTACTCTAATAGTTTTGTCTTGTAACCAAAATAAAGAACTTTGTAAACATGATAGAGATCAAGTTATAATGAGTAATAAATAATCATTTCCTCATGGGAATGCTATCTTAAGTATTAAACAGTAAACTGTACGCTTGTAGATTTAATACAACAAGTTTTTGGTATCATTACTGGGAACTTGATTTATGTTTATTGCCACTATTATACTTAATCTAAAATTTTGGATTACAATATCTAATTAGTTTGTTGTTTGTGTATTTTTTTTCATTTTGTAGATTTGATAGTTCGAGTTTATGCCTAAGATAAGGAAGTCTCAAGAATCACTTAAACCGCTAAATCTAAAGATAGAAAGATTTATTTTAGCAAAATAAAAATCATCCAAAAAGAGACTTATCATGGCAGAAGAAAGCCAACCAAGATTAATGGAATTCGCTACACCAGCATTGAATGGGACTCAACAAGGGATTATTCATCCTTCAGTAAATGCTAACCAATTTAAGATTAAGCCATCATTGCTACAAATTGTGCAAAATAGTATACAATTTTATGGATTGCCAAATGAGGATCTGAATGGTCAGTTAGCAAATTTTCTTGAGATATTTGATACTTTTAAAATCAATGGTGTATCAACAGATGCAATTGAGCTTAGGCTTTTCCCTTTCACTTTGAAAGATAAAGTAAAGCTTGGCTTAATTCCATTGCAATAGAACTATAAACACTTGGAACTAATTAGCACAAACTTTCTTATTAAAATATTCTCCTTTAGCCAAAACTACTAAGATAATCAAAGATATCAATACTTTTGTTTAACATAAAACTGAATCTTTGTATGAAGCTTGGGAAAGATTTAAGGAAGTTCAGCATAATTGTCCATATCACAACCTTCCAAAGGAGTTACTCATACAAACATTTTATAATGGGGTGAATCCTACAACTAGAGGAATAATAAATGTCGCTGCTTATGGATCCCTTATGCAAAAGACTACGAATGTTGCATATGAGTTATTTGAGGAGATGGCTACAAACAACTGTATGTGGCCAACTGAGAGGGTAAATGCATCACCTTCTTCTCCCATTAAAGGTGTTCATTCTATTGATTCTATTGTTGCATTGCAAACACAAGTGGCAACTTTGACTCATAAGATTGACAATTTGAACATGGGAGTATCTCCACCAAATTCATGTACTATATGTTGTCAACAAGAGCATAATAGTAGTGATTGTGGATTGAGAATAGCTAGTATGAAGGGGCAAGTCAGTTTTGTTTAAGGCCAAGGTCATAGAAACCCTTACTCTAACACTTATATTCCTAGTTGGCGTAACCATCCAAATTTCTGAGTGGGATTTCAATAGCCATAAGATCATTTTAGAGCATTAGAAGTGAAGATGGATAGATTTCTAGAGGGTATCAACTTGAAGATTAACTCTCAAGATGAGAACCAAAAGAGGCTGGGATAACTTACAAATGCATTACCTTTAACGATTCAAGGATGTCTTCCAAGCAATATGATAGATAATCCAAGGGAGCAAATGAAAGCAATAACATTGAGGTCGGGTAAAAAGTATGTTAATGACTTTGTTTCAATTATTGAGGGTGGAATTTTACAAGAGAAAGGACACAAAGAGTTTATAAATCCTTATATTACAAGCTTGACACCACTCACGGGTGCGACATAGGAGAATCCGGATAGAGTCACGAGTGTAATGGTCCAAATATTAGGTTAGTAAAAAATAGTATTTGTCGATGGTGAATAGTATCTCTTAGAGTCAAAAAATATTGTATTAGACTATTAGAAAAAGGAGATTAGCAGGAGTCCAATAATATAATTTGGACTAAAAATGAGATCAAATGAATCATCAAAAGTTAAAAATAAGGAAAAAGTCACAGTTTCAATTTAAATAGTATCCGGATTGACTAAGGTTTGACTAGAGCTTAAAAATAGAAAATAACCTCTAAAAATCACCAAAATTTCCAAATCTACATTAAATGAGAAGTAGAATCATACGATAAAGGAAAAGTAATTTTTTGGGTACATGAAAATTTAGGCTATCGGACTAGTAAAAGTGAACTAGCCCGAAAAACAGTTTCTGATTGACTCAAAAATATTTGTGGCGCCTAATGCATATATTTTGAGAATTATGAAAGAATTTTTAAGAATGTTTGAACACAAAAAGTAAGAGAAAAATAATAATTTCAGTTTAAATAGTAATTAGTTGACCATGGGTTTGACCGAGGCTTTAAAAATAGCAAAAGATCTCTAAAATTTGTAGAAAGTTTCAGTTAGGCTCTAATTAGTATTTAGAATTATTTGATAGTGAAAAAGTGATTTTATGATAATACCAAAAATATGTTAATCGGACCGATTTGAGTGAATCGGATAAAAAATAAACTCTGATTGAGCTAAAATTTTGCATAAAGACTTAATTTATTATTTTAAAAATTATGGAATTTATTTTGAATGTATTTGAGCTTGGTAAGAGAGAGAAATAATTTGGATTGCATTAAATGAGCTTAAAATCAATTTTGGACTTAAATTAGATCTAACCACTTTTGTTGAACTAGATCAGCCCATTAAACTAGGATATATAAAGCCAAAATATCAGAAAGTACTAAAGGGACCATGAAATTTTTCCTTCTTCTTCTTCTTCTTCTTCTTCTTCTTCTTCTTACTCTATAACCACCATTTTCTTCATCTCTTTTCCAATCTCTCTCCAAAATCAAGCCTTCTAAAATAATTTTGGCCTTTTTATCATATTGCAATAGCCTTTAATCTCTAATTTGAGAAGTAGAAGTGAGAGAATTCAAGGATTGATGTTTATGTATCAAAAATGAGGTATGAGAAATCAAGCTTTATAATTTGATTTAAGAGTTTATATAGATAAATTAAGGCATTTAAAGCTCATTTGTGATGTTAGATTTAATTTTAGAGCAAAGAAAATGATGGTTTTATACCTTTACATAATTGGCCATTTAGGATTTTTAAAGGAAATGATGACAATTGATGGAGTAAAACTAAGGAGAGAAAGATTAAAATGTGGAGAAAGTTAATCTAAGGTAAGTGGATACAATATCCCTTAATTTCCAATGATTTAATTTGATTTGTGATTATATATGTTAAGCATGTATATAATTAATGCATGAATAATTGAAATAGTTGTTATAGAAATGGTTAAAATGATTAATGATGATGTTTTAATTAATTAAAAATGAAAGAAAATAAATTTAAGGTGGAGAACTTGTGAAGGACGAATAAGATAATTAGGTTTACTCTAGTGATTTTTAATATGTATGATCATTCAATTGCAAAATAGTGATAACGATTCACAAATTGGATGGATTACGTGTTAAATGGATCAAAATAAATTATATGTTAAAAATAATTATGTTGTTCCAATATGTATATAAGTATACTTAATGTATATTTTAATTGAAAATGTATATTAAATGTATAATATTGATTATTGGTATGTATTGAAGTTGAACTGGTGAAAAAAAAACGAACATAAAATAAAATAAAAGGGAGATTTAAATGAAAGAAATTGAAAGTATAAAGATAAATTATAATTTTGTAAAACATTGATAAAAAAAAGGATAAAATTGTAATTCAACTGTTCTAGGAACTAAATTGTAGTTCCATAAAAGTATAATGAATTAAAAATATAAAATATAGAGCCGATTATAATTTTGCAAATAAGAGTGAATTAGAGGGATAAAATTATAAAGCAATGAAATTCAAGGACTAAACAGAAGTTTTTCCTTATATAAAAGTTTAAGTGTGAAAAAGAAAGAAACAATGGTAAATGTGAATGAAAAATGTAGAAGTAAAGTAAAAATAAAATTTAGAATGAAAAAATGACTAATTTGAAAAGAAATGAAAAGTTTAAGGGTAAAATGGTAATTTTTCCCAAATAGTGAGATTAATGAGTAAAAATGATAAAGTAATTATTAGAAAGGGTAAAATGGTAATTTAGCGAGTCAACAACCAAAAAATGAATTTTTGTGAAGTTGAAGGATTAAAATATAATTTTACATGAAAAAGTCAAAGTAAGGACCAATTGATAATTTGCATGCCAAAAATTGAATGTGAAGTGAAAATAAGTAAATTAGTGGCAAATTTGTAATTAATGTGCAAAAAAGGATAATTTTGCAATTAAATGAAAAATTGAGGACTAAACTGAAAAGTGTATTAAAGTAATGGTATTAATTAATATGGAATTTATATAAATATATTTGAAAACAAAATTGTTGAATTATGGTGAATAATTCATAAATGGATGGAAATAATGAATTATAATGAGATAATTCATAATATGTATAAAAGTGACAGAAAAAAGTCAATTGGTAAATGATTGAAAATGTAAAAGTATGTGAAAGTGTTATAAATGTGAAAGTGAAGTTAAAACAAGTAAATCACTCATGAAATGGGTGAGAATAATAAACAGGTCAAGTGATTAATGTACTGAAATGCAAAAAAAAAAGTGAAAAAGTCAAATGTGTAAAAGTGATAAAGAATCGAATTGAAAAGAAAGTATTGTATGAACAATGTACTGACATGATAAGAAAGTATTGTATGATCAGTATACTAAAATGAAATGAAAAGCAAATTAAAATGTTAGAAATATTAAAATGATTCTGAAATGAGCAAGATTGTTGCCCTTAGTAGTACAGTCTGGTGGTTTAATCTAGCTCGAGATATAATTAGCTAGCCATAAGGATACTTATACCGCGGTGTAAGTCATGGCAACTTGCTTTGCTATGGTGGGATCATAATGATCACCCATAGTATCTATTCTGATTGTTATGCTCTATTCTAATATGAGGTGGATTGGTTCTTCGAGATCATTCCCTACTGTACTGTACTATTGTGGGCCATATATCCAGTTTGAAAATTTCTGTAAGGAGTGTACTGGGGGCATAATGGTAATAATGGCATAAAAGTGCAAAATGTGAAATATGAATGGAAATGAAAGTGAAAAAGGACTGATATAAAAAGAAATAAAAAGTTAAGATCAAAATGATAATTTACCCAAATAATGAATTTAATGGGTAAAAGTGATAAAATAACGAAAGTATGTATGAGAATGATAAAATAATGAATGAAAAACTTAAGAGCAATCCCTTGTAGTCTTGGAGGTCTATAATGCAATTTGTCATGAAAATATTAAAATAAAGACTGATTGATAATTTGTATGCAAAATAAAGGATTTAAAGTGAAAATAAATGAACTGACAACAAAATTGTAAATAGAATGTAAAATGATAGTTTTAGAAATAATTGAAGAATTAGAAAATCTGCATACAATTTGCCATAAAATGGTGTATTTGAAATGAAATGATAAGTTACATATCAAATAAGCAAATTAGAGTGAAGTAAAGATAAGTAGTGTCATTAGTGTAAATAAATGATAAAAGAAAGCACTACTGTAATTTAACAAAAGTACAGAGACTAAATTATAATTTAGCAAGTAGAATGGTAATTGAACAATGAAACATGAATGAACCTTATTTTATGGTAAGGTAGGGATCAAAAGTGTAATTTTTACCTTTTAGTGAAAATAGCGATTAAATCAAAATTGTTCATGCCATAACATGTATTAAAAATGAAAGAAGAAAAATTAAACCTTAAGAGCAAGTGTGGCTAAAATAAGAAGATTCTTTTTAAGATAAACAATTGATTAAATGCCTAAATGACTAAGTGAATGAATGTATATCCAAACGATTAAATGACTGTGTAATGAATAAAAATATAAAGATAAATTCCCAAGTGGAAACGGAGTGTGAGCAAACGTATCGGTAAAGAGTGAAAACAATTGGTATTAAAATATAAAATGGCAAGAAAATAGTATATTAAGAATAAAAATTTGTAAATTTTGTAATGAATAGTAAATGAAGTGTGTATATAAGCTCAATTATTGATATTAAAGTGATTAATTATAATTGAAAGTTAAAATGGTAAATGAATGAAAGGTAAGCATTAAAAATGACAAGTGTATCCTTATGAATGATCAAAACAGT
Source organism: Excoecaria agallocha (assembly GCA_037975025.1). Taxonomy (NCBI): domain Eukaryota; kingdom Viridiplantae; phylum Streptophyta; class Magnoliopsida; order Malpighiales; family Euphorbiaceae; genus Excoecaria; species Excoecaria agallocha. Next base: position 98,439,601 of record CM075806.1, read on the forward strand.
TTCCATGTTAAATGCATGTGTGCTTGATTGTTTGATGCACCTCAAAAAGATAAATTGAATAATTAATGTTAAAAAATGCTCATGAAAGTGTGCATATGTGTATGTATATGTATGTGTGAATAATATTTTTTGAGAAAAGTTTGGGATATGTATCCACCACTGGGAATTTTGATGCTTAGAGCGTAGTTTGTTGATTGTGAGCAGGTTATAACGATAGAAAGATGGGAAGCCAAAACCACAGTGTTGATCAAGATCAAAGCAAATTTCAAGGATGTTAGTTGGCATGGCATGTATATATAGGTATATTAGACGTATAACGTATAAACTGTACTTGTGCAATATTTAATTGTAGTTACATTTTCATATGGATATGTTATATGGAAAGAATGTATTTATGATTTAAAAAAAAATTGGCAGATTGTTTAATGTACGCATTTTTCCTTATTACCTTTCTTTTTTGACATCTAATCACTGTACATTCGATATAGTGGTATAAGGCTGTTACATGGGTGTGACACCTAGTAAGGATGCAATAGTGGTGGCACCAAAGGCTAGAGTCTTCCAACCTTGTCCACCATTTCTACAAAGAATCAAGCAAAAGGATAAGGATAAGTAATTTTTAAATTTTCTTGATAAATTGAAAAATTTACATATTAATTTATCATTTGTTGAAACCATATCTCAAATTCCTAAAATTGCAAAATTTTTGAAAGATTTAATTTCAAAGAAAATGAGTTGGAAGGATATATCAACTATTTCACTTATGGAGGATTGTAGTTCCATAATTACTAATAATCTACCAACAAAATTAAAAGACCCTGGCAGTTTTACTATATCTTGTAAATTAGGGAATATAGAATTTTCAATGTGTCTTTATGATTTAGGAGCTAGTATAAATCTTATTCCATTCTCTATTTTCAATAAGTTAGGATTGGAAGATGACAAACCTACTTCTATGGTTTTACAACTAGCTGATCAATCCATCAAGAAATCATATGGAATTATTAAAGATGAGCTTGTTAAGGTAGATAAGTTTATTTTGCCTGTAGATTTTGTAATATTTGATTTTACATATGATGCAAATTGCTCTTTGATTTTGGGTAGACCATTTATGAATTCTAGTAGGGCATTAGTGAATGTTTCAAAAAAGAAGTTAACTTTGAGAGTAGAAGATGATAATGTTGAGTATCATATGGATAAAATACTTAAGTATCCTATGGATGAAAATGTGTGTATGAAACTTAACCTAATCGATACACATGTGTTAGAAATTCTGGAGAATGAGGATGATAAGGAAGTAGGCATTGGAGAGGAGGCTCAAGAGGAGGTGGAGCAAGTTAATTGTCGACTTGAGATTTTGCATAGAAGTGAGGAGCCATTTCCACCATCCATTGTAAGTCCTTTGGTTATTGAGTTGAAAGAATTACCAAGACATTTAAGGTACATATTCCTCGGTGCTAATAACACTTTACCAATTATAATTTCTAGCAAGCTTACTTTGATGTAAGAAAATTCACTTCTATAAGTTGTTAGGAGGAGAAATAAAAGCATAAGATGGCAAATTTCTAATTTGAGGGAAATTAACCCTAATGTAGTTATGCATATAATTCATATGGAAAATGGGTATCAACCTAAGGTAGATAGGCAAAGGAGACTTAACCCAAATATGAAAGAAATAATAAAATTACTTGATGCTGGCATAATTTATCCAATTTTGAATAGTGCTTGGGTGAGTCCAATTCAATGTGTTCCTAAGAAGGGAGGCATGACTATAGTTAAAAATGAGAATGGAGAATTAATTCCAACATGAACCACCACTAGTTAGAGGGTTTGTATAGATTATGGAAAGCTAAATTCAACAACTAGAAAAAATCATTTTTCTTTACCATTTATAGATCAAATGTTAAAGCAGATTGCTGGTCATTCTCATTATTATTTTCTTAATGGATTTTCTAGTTATTTTGAAATTTGTATATACTAGATCAAGAGAAAATAACATTTACTTGTCATTATGGAACATTTACATATAGAAGAATGCCTTTCGGCTTGTGTAATGCACCAGCAACTTTTCAAAGATGCATTACTACAATTTTTGGTCATATGATAGAGGAAATCATGGAAGTATTCATGGATAATTTTTCTATGTATGGTGACTCATTTGAGTTATGCTTGCATAACTTAGATAGAGTTTTGTCTAGATGTGAGGAGTCCAACTTGGTATTTAATTGGGAGACGTGCCATTTCATGGTAGAAAAAGGTATAGTATTAGGTCATAAAATTTCTAGGAACGATATTGAAGTAGATAGGGCTAAGACTGAATTAATTGAGGAGTTACCTCCACCTTCTACAATTATAGGTGTGCGGTCATTCTTAAGACATGTAGGTTTTTATAGAAGGTTCATTAAAGATTTTTCTTCGATTCTTAAACCTCTAACTAATATTGTAATGAAGGATGTGCCTTTTAATTTTTCTGTTGAATGTATAGAGGCATCTAAGAGCTTAAAGAAGGCTCTTTTGAGTGCTCCTATTATTACTTCACCTTATTGGAGTCTTCCATTTGAGATCATGTGTGATGCTAGTGACCTAGCAGTTGGATGTATTTTAGGTCAACGTAAAAATAAATGCTTGCATGTTATATACTATGTTAGTCACACATTATCAGATCCTCAATTGAACTACACCACCACAGAAAAAGAGATGCTAGCTATAGTGTTTGCATGTGATAAGTTTCATTCTTATTTGTTGGGGTCAAAAGTTATTATTTATGCTAACCATACAACATTAAGATACTTGTTTGTAAAAAGAGATGCAAAGCCTCATCTTATTTGTTGGGTCCTTTTATTGCTAAAGTTTGATATTGAAATAAGAGATAAAAAAAAGTATCTAAGAATTTAGTGGCTAATCATTTATCAAGGATGGAGAATGATCAAGGACCTATAGGGGATTCAGATGAATCAATGAAGATTTTCCTAATGAAACTTTAATGTTGGTAAGGCACTTAAGTACTCCTTGGTTTGCTAATTTTGCTAACTTTATTGCTACAGAAATTTGACCATATGATATGACTTATCAACAAATTAAGAAATAAGTTATTTTCGAATCTTAAGCCAGCATTATATTTGTAAGGAGCCAATCTTGTTCAATGTTTATGATGATAGTGTCATTCGGCACTGTGTAAGTGAGGAATAGGATATTAATATTTTAAACTATTATCATTCAACCTTGTATTCAGGTTATAATAGAAGCACTAAGATAGCAGCTCATGTACTTGAATGTGGTTTCTATTGGCCTACATTTTTTCAATATGCACATTTATTTATTGCTCGTTGTGATCGATGCCAAAGGATTGGCAACATTGGAAAGAGGGATGAGATGCTACTATCAAATATCTTATAAGTGGAGCTATTATATGTGTGGGAGATCGACTTTATGGGCCCCTTTCCTACATCCTATAGGCAAAATTATATCTTGGTTAGAGTGGATTATGTTTCCAAATAGGTGGAAGAAGTGGAAGCACCAACCAATGACTCAAAAGTTGTAATTAAGTTCTTGAAAAAGCTATTCTCTAGATTTGGAGTGCTAGGGGCCATTGTAAGTGATGGAGGTACACATTTTGTTAACCATTATTTTGCTTCGTTATTGCATAAGTATGGAATACATCATAGAGTAGCTACACCTTATGACCACAAACAAGTGGTCAAGTAGAAGTGTCTAATAGGAAGTTAAAATGGATGATGCACTCTTTATCTACACCTTAGGCCCATGAGTTTGATGATGCACTATAGGCATATCTACAGCATTTAAAATCCCTATTGGCATGTCTCCTTATAGGTTAGTATTTAGAAAGGCTTGTCATTTGCCGGTTGAATTAGAACATAAGGCATATTGTGTAATTAGAGCATTGAATTTTGATTTACAACGAGCTCATTCTAAGAGGTGTTTATGATTAACTAAATTAGGTGAGTTATGTCTTAGTTCTTATGAGAATGCAAAGATATATAAAGAGAGAACTAATAAATGGCATAATGAGCATATACATCATAAGAGTTTTAAGGTGTAAAAAATTGATCAATATCTAGTAAGTGTACTAGATTAGCTAGTAGTATAGAAAAATATGATAAGACTCCAAATATCGTACCCAAGGGAATATGGATTGCTAAGCAAAATATATATGTGTGAATTAAATTAATTTGAGATTATTTCCTAAGTTTTTGATTCAAAGGCAAGAACTAAACTAAACTAAACTAACAATAAAACAAAATAAAAACTAAAATTAGACTAACATGAATTAAAAAACAAAGCAATAGCTAAAACACTTATGCTAAAGGAACTATTCACCCCAACTTCTATTGCAATAACTTAATTTCAAAAGAATACAAGCGATTATGGAAAACTAAATAAATAAAGCTAGATATCTTAAACAAGAATATCATTCTAAGCATTAAGCCTTTTTGTTAGGAATAATCTAACACTTAGAATAAAAATTCAGTTTTAATCTCCTAGAGATTCATTAAATCCTCTTTCAAGTAAATTTAACTCTAACCTATTCTTAGTTCAACTTTTCTAAGTACTAAATCACTCTTACCAATACATAATTATATCTAAATTAGAAAATAATCATGCATCAAAACTAATGAACTAATCCAAGAACATGCATATCATATATCATACTTAAATCAATCATTAACTATTAATCAAATAAATTAATAATCAATCTCAATACAATCAAAGATAAAATTTGCCCAAAACTAAGAAATAATCAAACTTGCATTGAATTAAAGCTCAAACTAAGTCATCACAATAAAAGTGTAAGGGTTCAAGTTTCCCTCAGCAAAAAAGAAAACAACTTACCAAACATGATGAAATTAAAAGAAAACTAAATTAAAAAGATACAATACTCATAAAGCTTCAAACCTGCTCTTTATGATTTGTCAGAACACCAGTAAAAAGCTTGAGTCTTTAAGAGGATTGAAAACTAAAAAGAAAACTAAACTAAGCTGAAACTACTATAAAAAATTAACTAAAGAAAACTAAATCTAAAATAAATAAAAATTCATAATTAAGTGTCTCTAACTATCTCCTCTAAAGCTTCGTGCCTTAGACATGCTTTTATAGCCTCCAAAGAAGAAGTTTAGATGCCTTGATACTTCCTAATCTGAGCTGAAGAAGAGTTTTGCTCAAAAAGGAAGACTTAAATCATTACTTTTCCTAAAACATTCAGAAAAGTGTTTAAACATTCAGCCAAGTGATGAGCTGTTGTCCCTTATGACATAGTTCATCAACTTTTCCCAAAATTATAGACTTACCCCTAAACTTCTCCTTTCTTCAATTTAACCATTTTTCTCTTCAATTTAGCCCTGAAAAATATCAAAACTTATAATTAAACCTCAAAACTCATAATTTAACTATTTAAACATAATTCAACTAAGTTAAGATTAAATTAACTAATTTAAACACCTAAAATACACTAAAATATAATATAATTCACAATTATTAGTAGGGGATAAGGTACTTATTTATAATTCAAGATTAAAATTGTTCCTTGGGAAACTTAAATCTCGTTGGGATGGTCCATTTGATGTAACTAAAGTTTTTGATAAATGATACTTAGAACTCAAGAATGACAAAGAAGACTTATTTAAAGCCAATGGCTAGAGGTGTAAGGTTCACTTGAAAAGGTAATTTCCATGGTAGAGAGGTTTTATGCATATCTCTAGGTTTGGTTGATGAAATTAGTTTGAATTTTACTTAAGATAGTTTTTTCTATTTTAATTTATTTATTTATGATGCTTTAATTTTATGTGTTTTGCTTAGTGTTTATTGTTAATAATAAAGTTTGTGTGTTGTTTCATAGAATTTTTTTTTTTTTTTGTGTTTAGGTACATTAGCAGGATTAAATTTTATTGGATTTTCCAAATTTTTATCATTTAGTCTCTATCACGAGCGCAACATCTATCATGAGTGTAACCCTTTGCTCTTTCATTTTCATTTGGCATCTATTATGAGCATGACTTTAGTCGTGAACATGAACAAATAAGGGAGAAATAAATTTTGCCTTCTATCGCGAGCGTGATATAGGGCGGATCTTGAATTTTTAAGGTTTTTTTTACTGTTGCAACCTATTCAAACACTACAATAAATTGATTTTTACAACCATCCAACTTTATTTTCTTCATTTACCTATATATTCTTCTTTAGATTTTCCATTTTATCTCTTCTTCTAACATATTTCTCTCTTATTTTCTTTTATTTTCAAAATTTTTGAGTTTTTTCTTTTGTTTTTCTTTGAGAGTTTTTTATTTTGTTATAATTTCAACCATGGTTCGATTGAAAAAAGTAGTAGATTGAGGCAAGGACAAAGAAGTTTCTTTATCTTTGTAAGAACAAGTTACTACCGTTCTATCTTATTTATTTAAATGTCTTTTTCCTTGTTTTCTGAAGATAAGGGTAAGAAATATGATTTTTTTTGCTAAAAAGGAGATAGTTGGCATATGGCATATAGACTTTGAATTGCTAGAAACCTAGGCCTTTTGCAGGAATTTGGTAAATATTTAATATGCACGAATAGGAATCTTTTGTGCATTTGCAATTGCTTGTTAGAAGGGACTGGGCCTTAGAGTTTTTGTTACATTGCAATATGTAGATGATAGGAAAATTCAATTTAAATTTAGGCATTTTGGTACTTAATATACTTTTAGGTTTGAAGAAATGCATGATTGGTTTGGGTTTCCTTTAAATGGCAAAACTTTTATTCCTCAACAATTTGTGTCTTCTAACATTTGGAAGAAAATTATTTGGTTGCATAGTTTCGACATTAAAAATTCAACCAATAGGCTTATTAAAAATGAAGCCTTGCTTTTATTCCACAAATTTTTATGCCATGCTTTGTTTAAATTAATTGAGAGCAACAAAGTCCAAGCAAAGGATTTGTTTGTGTTGTCATTGGTGCAGGAAAAGAATACCATATGTTCCATCTCTTTCATTTTTGATGGTTTGTATAATGATTCTGTCTTGAAGACAAAATCAGTGGGGATGGGGCATATGGTGACTGGTATTATTTTAGATTATTTAGGTCAATTGGCTAGATTTGAGCCTGAGGAGAATGAAAAAGTTTGCCATGTTAGATGTTATCTTTTTTAGGAACTCTCAACTGCTAAAAAGAGGAGGTTGGACCCCAATTTTTTTCTTATACGGAGCGTAATGTGAAGTCCAGCATGACAAGGGCAAGGCACTAACCAGTGCTATTGAGGGTGGTCAAAATGACAATTTTGATGAGGATAAGGATGATGGCGATGAGGAGTCCGAGTCTAGGGTTAGAATAGGAGGAAGTTTAGTGAGTTGGCATCAAATCCTTACTCATTTGTATATCATAGATGCTGCAAACTAGAGTTTGCCTATAAGGTAGGAAATATAGAGACACACATGTAGGATTTAAGTAGGAGCCACCAAAGTATGGGTCACAAATTGATAAGCTTTTTTTGAAAGCAAAATGTTAAGTTCCAATCTTCTTCACCTGGCTCTCCAAGTGGCACTTCTTGAGGGCACTCTCCTTTCCTCCATTTATTTTTTTACTTTTATTTATTTTATTTATTTTATTCTATTTTTGTTGTTATGTTTTTAGTTTTGTATGTTTCTTACACAATAGGGACATTGTGCCTTCTAAGTGTGGGGAAGTTAGGTGTTTTTGTAGCATGTTTGGTATATTTGTGATAATATGTATTTGTGAGCTAGGTTATCTCAGGTTGTGTTTGTGGATCCTTTATATTTGATGATCTTTGGGAATATTTTTATGAAACTTCTTACTAGTTTGGCAATTGTTAGTCTAGTTGATGAAATGCTTGAGTAATATTGAAGGATAAACTTGCTTTAGTATTTTATGTGCACTTTTAAAGTGTTTATGATTAGGCAAAGCACTTTGATGTTGGTTCTTTTTATGTTGTTTTTCTTTCTATATGCATATTTGATTGCTTTTAAGTGAAGCATTGCTTAAAGTAATTAACATCCTTAACTTGTGAGCTTTTAAGCCTAATGATGATATATTTTTCTTGTAAGAGAGCCTTTTATATCTATATACTTTATAATTTGTTGTGAGTAAGTTTCAAGACTACATTTAGTATAGGTTGTGCATGAAACATGATGAGGGCATTAGAAATACCCACTTTAACTTGCTTAAAAAGCCACCCTTTTGACTCTAGGTAGCCAAGTTTGAGCCATTAGCCTTTTTTTTGTTTAATAAGCACATTACAACATAAATCCAATTTTGAATGCTTCACTTTTCTTTTGGCATCTTATAGTGGGAGGATTGGTGATGTTGTTGTCATATAAGATAATTAGATATATAGATGTACTACTCATTTGGTTATTTGACTGCTTATTATGCACTTGTTGTTCCCTCACTCTCTATATGTCCTAAAGAAAAAGATAAAAAAAATAATAGACAAGTATATAAGTTTTTTTTTTAAAAAAAAAAGAGAATAACAAAGAAAAATAAAATAAAATATGAAAGAAAAGAAAAGTATTGGACATGAATAAAGGGAAATGGAGTGAGCTAAAATCTTTAAATTCCAATAAGTAATGTTTTATTTTTATGCTTTGTAAGTCTCATGTGATGTGAACCTTTCCTCTCCACATTCTAAGCTACTTATCCAAAATTATCTTCACCTTAACCTAAGCCAAGTTACAACCTTTATTAACACCCTTTGATTTTGTGCATTAATTTATGCTAGTAGTATAGATTTTTACTCATTTACAAGCTATGACATGTATTAGTATATTAATGGATGAAGTGAAACATTAACCTAAATAATACTTGAGTGATGTGAGGAAAAGTGTTTGCTTTGAGAGAGAGTTACTTTAGGCAATGTGACATTTGCAATGATTGATACATATTGTAATAAATTTGATTTTTAAAGTACTTATATTTTTGTGTTTTTCATTCTCATAATTCTTTTGGGGATTGAAATTGCAAAAGGTAAGATTTGGCTATAAAGTCGTATTTCTGAAAAAAAATACTCAATTCCTAGATGAATTAAAAGATAGGAAGTAGGTACAAAGATTATATGGACTTGCCAACTATGCCAAATAATTTGCAAAAGATCTATCTAAATTCTTAAGAAAGATAGCTAAGAAAACATCTAATAAAAATCCTTAGTATTAGTATCATGAAGAAACTTAAACTATAATTCATGTAAAAGAAAAAATGAAAAAAATTACCTTGTTTAAATTTGTTTTCTATGGCAGATGAGTTATCTTAGAGACAAATGCTTGAGATAATAGTTAGGGTGTAGTTTTAAAAATAAAATAAAGTCTTGCAATGGAGGTCTGAGTTTCATGCTATAAAATAAAAATGAAAAATATAGTTTAGGAAGTCTTGAAATCCTAACTTCTTCATAAAAGGAGAGCATATTAAGCTCTAAAATTTCAAAATGTGACATTTTGGGTCACAAAGCAAGTGGAAGTGCTAGTAAACCCCAAGGGATTCTAAACCAAACTCATGAAGGGCTTGATAATAAGTATAGAAACTATTTTCTTGATGATTATTTGAAAGATTATCTTATTAAAGATGGTCCTAGAAAGGATACATTTCAAAAACCATCTTGTAAAAATAATTTCAAAGTAAAATGCTCAACACTAGAATAAGCTCAACAATCAAGCCTACATCTTGAGGGCAATTTGTAGATTCACAAATGGAATATGGTAATGAAAGTCATGATCAAAAATTTGACAAACCAATTGGTATTTTTAATAAATACCAAAGGTTTTGGTCCTTGAAAAGATAGATATATTTTATGTGTAGATTTGCTAGGATGACTCGTAAAAAAAGACTTCCAACAAATTGAAGATTTTATTGATAAAGCTTAATCCTACATCATAAAGCTAGAGAAGAATCTTGGCTTTTGCCAAGTAGAAGAAGAAGATTTCCTTCCACAAGTTTTAAAAAGAATGAGGCTTCTTGGTATATTAACTTAACTACTTATTGGAGATGTCAAGTATACCATTAAAAAGAAGATAGTTGATTTGATAGATCACTCACTATAAGAGTGTTTCGAGTTGCAGAAAGACTTGCATAATATATCCATTTCATCGAATTGGGCCTGGTAGAAATAGTCAAAGTTACCTTAAAAGATATTTTTTCATGTTTATTACTTTTAAGAATTGTACAAGTTGTAATGAACATTGTAAAAGATGTAACAAAGATTGTTTCATTTTAGATCCTTAGTAAAATAATGGAGTATCATAAGGATGTTAAGGTTCATTATCCTTATCAATTATGGGCTTTGCATCCTATTTTAGCACAAGGACTTGTAAAGCCCCGGGAGTTTAATAATCAATTTTTAAAATTAGATTGGAAAAATATGAAAAATCTAAGTTTCTTAAGTCTGTGCTATGAGTTATTACCTATCAAGAAGAATATATCCTTAGAGATGGTAGAATTTTTGTCACTATCTAGTATAAAGATCTTCTTTATCCTAAGAAACTTTAAGGAATGGTTTGAAGCAATCAAATAGTAAAGAAATTACTTTTAAGGCTAAAGAATATGAGTTTAAACCTGGATTTCAAGATTGAAACCTTCAAGACCTAGGAAAAAGATAGTCGATAATTATGAAAGGCAACTTAAAAAACAAATGAAGTTACTTTTAGGAGAAGATGATGAATTAAATTAGGATGTCTGAATCATAGAACAATAACGGAATGATACATCACCCATAATGTCACCCTCAACATGAATAATTGAGGCAATATATAAGGTGGCATCCTATTTTTCCATATGTCAATATTATATAGAGCTGAAGGATTGCTTTTTATCTTTTCTTATTATAATAAAAGGAATCTTGTAAATTATTGTACCCAGCTATCAATGTGTCTCTTTTAATTATTGCTTATTTTTTAGCTAGTAAACAATATTCGAGGCATAAGTTAATGTATCTATATATACCTTTTGATACTCAATTTTGAAGGGAGTGGAAATAAAATTTGAATTTCCATATATAAGCTTTACATCTTAAGAGTTACTCTACTACCTATTAGAGAGTATGCCCTAGAGCCCATATAATAGGGATATTTTTCATATGTATAAAATTTATATTCTTAATAAAAGGCATCATTCATTTAATAATGCTATGTTTAAATACATGAGTTTGTAAATCTTAAATTAATAAATGAAGTCTTAGATATTATAAACATAGTACAAAGGCAATCATGAAGGTGTTCATGATGTGAGATGTCTATTGCATGCAAATGTGTTAATATCTAAATATCCCTAGTCATAGAATTAACAATATAGGACATTGTTAATTCGGACAGACTAGCACATGTTATGCTTCTTGAATGGTTCAAGCAGTGGTTCTCATAACTGTGATTATGGAAGATAATCAAAGCTAACATGTGGATGCTTGTTAGAAGAACAAGTTCATTGGAGACCTGCAAAGAGAATCCTCACGTGGATATTAAATCTATGTCAGTGAGGAATCTCTTCATAGCGGTTGTGCAAGTATCCTTAGACTTGAGATCAACAAAGTTATCTTAAGTAGCAAGTGGTATGCTTTGACTCCATAACTGATTACTTCCAACTGGGAGTGAACATAGTTAGGAGATTGGGTATATCATGACCTACTTGAAGATAGTTGAGTGACTGACAAAGGATTCGCCATCCCAGATTTAATAAGGGAAGTTATCTCGCATGATTCTATAATTACCTTGTTCAGAGAATCTCTGGCCAGAGTAAAATGCCAATATGGATAGAGATCCATTAAGGGCATTTTGGGAACAAAGGTTAAATTAATAGAACATACATAATTAGATTTATATGAGTTGATAGAAATCCATACTCAGAATCTAATTGAGATAAGAATGGTGAAAGGAGTAATTGCACGGTAACTGTTTCTATGGAAGGGTATAGTCAAACCACATGACTTTCCTGACATTTGGATATTTATTATGCCTAGCTTGAGGCCAATCATGACTTGTATAATGATGTATCAAAAATATCAATGGGGATTGATAAAATGATTTGAAGCAGTTTAAATCATGTGAGTTTTGGATAGAACTCACAATTACATATTATACTGCCAACATGGACAGGAACCTAATAGGTCACACACATATAGAGAAAAGGATAAAATGGTAAAATGACAAGGATAATAATATTTGATATTATTATGAGGGTAGAGAAGTGAATAAGATAATAATTAATTAAAGAGTTTAATTAATTATGATCAAGTAAAATTGTCCGCGAAACTTTTGACAAATGTTCTGTAAATTAGACCTAATTACCTCTTCCTAGTGGATTAGTATTGGAATTAAATAATTGTTATTATGTTCTAGCTTTGTCAAAAAGTATTATTTCTTTCAGTTGTTTGATGAACGATTATGATATTTCTTTAAAGGACAAATGTTGTTACATTTTTAAGAATAATATGTTTTATGCAAAAGCTATCATTGAGAATGGTATATTTGTTCTTGATTTAATTAAAGAAGTACATAATATTGATACCAAGAGAATGAAACATGATAATCTAAATACCTCATACTTATGGCATTGTTGTTTAGGCCATATAAATGAAAAACGCATGACCAAATTGCACAAGTCAGGTGATTTGGGATCATTTGATTATAAATTATTTGATACATGCGAATCTTATTTATTGGGAAAAATGACAAAAGCTCCCTTTATTGGTAAAGGAGAACGAGCTAAAATGGTTTTGGACTTAATACATTCAGATGTATGTGGTCCAATGACTACACATGCCAGAGGAGGTTACTCCTACTTCATTACTTTCATAGATGATTATTCCAGGTTTGGATATATCTATCTAATGAAATATAAATCAGAAGCATTTGAAAAGTTCAAAGAATTCAGAAATGAAGTAGAGAAACAACTTGGCAAAAGTATTAAAACACTTAGATCAGATCAAGGTGGAGAATACTTAAGCCAAGAGTTTCAGGATTATCTTAGAGATAATGGGATTTTATCTCAATGGACTTCACCATATACACCACAACACAATGGTGTATCTGAAAGGAGAAATCAAACACTATTAAATATGGTTCGATCAATGATGAGCTGAGCGGACTTGCCTAAGTCCTTTGGGGATATGCACTAGAAACTGGTGTTTATGTGTTAAACATAGTTCCTAGTAAATCGGTTAATGTTACTCCATATAAGATGTGGAATAACAAGAAACCCATGCTTTCTCATATGAAAGTATGGGGTTGTCCTGCTTATGTGAAGAGGACAATGTCAGACAAAATGGATGTTAAGTCTGATAAATATTTATTTATGGGATATCCAAAAGAAATGTTTGGATATTATTTCTATCATCCCTTAGAACAAAAGGTGTTTGTTTCAAGGCATGTTGTCTTCTTGGAAAGAGAATTTCTCCTATGAGAGGATAGTAGGGTAAAATTAAACTTGGTGAAGTTCAAGATCCATAAATAGAAGATGATCAACCGATTGAACCTGAAACTGAATTTCATAATGATGAGATTGCAGTTGAACCTGATTATACACAAAATCTTAGAAGATCTACTAGGATGCATTCTACCCCTATGAGATATGGATTTCACATTGATTCGAATAGAGGCATAACTGTAGTAGAGGATAATGAGCCTACAAGCTATCAAGAAGTTTTGAACAGTTCAGAACATGATTTATGGCTTAAGGCTACACAGTCTGAAATGGACTCCATGTATGAGAATAAATTATGGACTTTAACTCAACCACCTGAAGGGATAAAACCCATAGGGTGCAAATGGGTCTTCTGTTATGGAAGGTAATATAGTTACCTATAAAGCTCGCTTAGTATCAAAAGGTTATCATAAAAAAGAAGGTATTGACTATGACAAAACTTTTTCTCCTGTAGCGATGCTCAAGTCTATAAGAATGCTTTTTGCCATTGCAGCTCATTATGATTATGAGATTTGGCAAATGGAGGTGAAGATAGCTTTCCTTAATGGAAATCTTACTAAGGATGTGTATATGACACAACCATAAAGGTTCACATCAGGAAATGGTGAAAAGGTATGCAAGCTTCAAAGATCCATTTATGGATTAAAGCAAGCCTCTAGGAGCTGGAACATACTATTCAATAAGACAATCAAAGAGTTTGGTTTCTAACAGAATGAAGATGAACCTTGTGTGTATAAAAGGGTCAGTGGGAGTGCAATTGTCTTCCTAGTTCTATATGTGGATGACATATTGATCATGGGAAATGACATTTCTCTTCTCCAATCTATTAAAATATGGTTATCCAAGCAATTCTCCATGAAAGACCTTGGAGAAACATCCTATATTCTGGGAATAAAGATCTATAGAGATAGATCCAATAGGTTGCTAGGTCTTTCTCAGAGTACATATATAGATAAAGTATTGAAGAGGTTCAATATGGATCTCTCTAAGAAAGGGTTTATACCCATGGTGCATGGGAAACACCTTTCTAAGTCTATGTGTTCGCAGACACTAGAAGATAGAGAGAGCATGAATAGAATACCATATGAATCTGCAATTGGTTCTATCATGTATGCTATGTTATGTACACGTCCAGATGTAGCATTTGCTTTGAGTGTCACAAGCAAATTCCAATCCAATTTTGGAGAGGAACACTGGCCAGCTGTCAAGAATATCCTTAAGTACTTGAGAAGGACTAAGGATATATTCTTGGTATATGGAGAGGGCAGTTTGGAAGTAAATGGGTATACAGATGCCAGCTTCCAATCTGATAAAGATGATTGTAAATCATAGTCTGGTTATGTGTTTATAATGGGAGGAGGAGCAGTTAGTTGGAAAAATTGCAAACAAGAAACAACTATTGATTTCACAATGGAAGCTGAGTATATTGCTACTTCAGAAGCATCCAAAGAAGCGGTCTGGATCAAAAAGTTCATAACTGAACTAGGAGTGGTGCCTAGCATTGTTGATCCGATTCTTTTATATTGTGACAACAATGGAGCCATTGTGCAAGCAAAGGAACCACGGTCTCATCAGCGATCCAAGCACGTTCTCAGACGCTACCATCTCATAAGGGAAATAGTAGCTAGAAATGATGCGAAAATAGAAAGGGTTCCCACAGATGACAATGTGGCGGATCCCCTCACTAAAGCACTTTCCTAGATTAAACATGATCACCATATAAATAGCATGGGTCTGAGACATATGAGTGATTGGCTTTGGTGCAAGTGGGAGATTGTTAGAGAGTATGCCTTAGAGCCCATGTAATAGGGATATTTTTCATATGTATAAAATTTATATTCTTAATAAAAAGCATCATTCATTTATTAATGCTATGTTTAAATACATGAGTTTGTAAATCTTAAATTAATAAATGAAGTCCTAGATATTATAAACACAGTGCAAAGGCAATCATGAAGGTGTTCATGATGTGAGATGTCTATTGCATGCAAATGTGTTAATATCTAAATATCCTTAATCATAGAATTAACAAGATAGGACATTGTTAATTCAGACAGACTAGCACATGTTATGCTTCTTGAATGGTTCAAGCAGTGGTTCTCATAACTGTGATTATGGAAGATAATCAAAGCTAACATGTGGATGCTTGTTAGAAGAACAAGTTCATTGGAGACCTGCAAAGAGAATCCTCACATGGATATTAAATCTATGTCAGTGAGGAATCTCTTCATAGCGGTTGTGCAAGTATCCTTAGACTTGAGATCACCAAAGTTATCTTAAGTAGCAAGTGGTATACTTTGACTCCATACCTGATTACTTCCAACTGGGAGTGAACATAGTTAGGAGATTGGGTATATCATGACCTACTTAAAGATAGTTGAGTGATTGACAAAGGATTCCCCATCCCATATTTAATAAGGGAAGTTATCTCGCATGATTCTATAATTACCTTGTTCAGAGAATCTCTGGCCAAAGTAAAATGCCAAGATGGATAGAGATCCATGGAGGGCATTTTGGGAACAATGGTTAAATTTTTTTTTTTTTTGCGAAATGCACGGGGTATCCTGGATGGGCTCCAACTGTGGAAGGCACCTTTAAGCCCGTACCACATCCAGACTAATCCTCGTTCGCACCGTGTCGGCCCAATTAAGGGGTAGTGTGCTGGCCAATGTGTTGCTCCGTACGTGAGGGGGATCGAACCCCTGACCTCACTTAAGGGATGAGAGTGCCTTACCACTCACACCAACCACAATTGGTTAATGGTTAAATTAATAGAACATACATAATTAGATTTATATGAGTTGACAGAAATCCATACTCAGAATCTAATTGAGATAAGAATGGTGAAAGGAGTAATTGCACGGTAACTATTTCTATGGAAGGGTATAGTCAAACCACATGACTTTTCTGATATTTGGGTAGTCATGATGCCTAGCTAGAGGCCAATCATGACTTATATAATGATGTATCAAAAATATCAATGGGGATTGATAAAATTATTTGAAGGAGTTTAAATCATGTGAGTTTTGGATAGAACTCACAATTACATATTATACTGCCAACATGGACAGGAACCCAATAGGTCACACACATATAGAGAAAAGAATAAAATGGTAAAATGACAAGGATAATAATATTTGATATTATTATGAGGGTAGAGAAGTGAATAAGATAATAATTAATTAAAGAGTTTAATTAATTATGATCAAGTAAAATTGTCCGTAGAACTTTTGAGAAATATTTTGTAAATTGGACCTAATTGAAATAATGCATTTCATGATTAATTATTATTGTCTTATAAGTGTTATAGGACTACTATAAGTGTTATTGGACTGATATAATAATTAATAAGTCCATTGGAGGAGTTATAAAGGGGCCAGAGGAATGGAGCTGGTGTGGAAGCCCTTCTGTAGAGGGCCACATGCCAACTCCATACAGAAGGCCTTAATGGCCTATTTCTTGGACCAAATTAATTTATATATGTTACATAAGTGTTATGAAACCTACATATTTAATTTGGTTGGATTTGGAATCCATTTGGGTATTTAAATCCAATTAGTTGCACAAAGGGCCTAGTTTGTGGGTTTTATGCATAGTCTTTTATGAAAAGGTTTAATTTGGATTTAATTAAGCCCAAATAATTATAATTAATTCCAGAGGCCCAATTAATAATTCTTCAGCAATTTTATAGAGCCTAATCTCATTAAGGAGTTGGAATTTTAACCTAACTATAAAAGGCCAACTAATGAGGAATTAGGGTTAAGTGATTAAACACATAAGAAAGTCTTATTCTTCTATTCTCTCTCTCTCTTTTGCGCCACTCCCTTGCTAGCTCTAGGGTTTTCGGCCACTCCTTGTTCTACACCAATTGTTGGTTCAATTTATCCTTCTCTAGTGTGGATTACTCATTGGAGGTGTTCGATTTTGGACACTGTGGTTTGCAACAACCTGGTGCGAAGTAAAATCAATTGTTCAACAAAAATCAAAGATGATTTTTCTTATTCTCATATAGTTATATTGTATATTCATGGCAAGATCAGTAATATTGGTTAAAAAATTTTAAAATTTGCTCATGTATGCGATGCATGTAACCAATAAATTCCAACACTACCATTTACCTTGATAATCTTTAAAACTATCTACAAGGAAGGAGTATTATAGTAAGACTTGTTAGAGAGTATGCCCTAGAGTCCATGTAAAAGGGATGTATTTCATATATATGAATTCATATTCTTAATAAAAGGCATCATTCATTTATTAATGCTATATTTAAATACATGAGTTTGTAAATCTTAAATTAATAAATGAAGTTCTAGATATTATAAACACAGTGCAAAGGCAATCATGAAAGTGTTCATGATATGAGATGTCTATTGCATACAAATATGTTAATATCTAAATATCCCTAGTCATAGAATTAACAAGATAAGACATTGTTAATTCGGACAGACTAACACATGTTATGCTTCTTGAATGGTTCAAGCAATGGTTCTCATAGCTGTGATTATGGAAGATAATCAAAGCTAACATAGAGATGCTTGTTAGAAGAACAAGTTCATTGGATATTAAATCTATGTCAGTAAGGAATCTCTTCATAATGGTTGTATAAGTATCTTTAGACTTGAAATCACCAAAGTTATCTTAAGTAGCAAGTGGTATACTTTGACTCCATAACTGATTACTTCCAACTAGGGGTGAACATAGTTAGGAGGTTGGGTATATCATGACCTACTTAAAAATAGTTGAGTTATTGACAAAGGATTCACCATCCCAGATTTATTGAGGGAAGTTATCTCGTATGATTCTATAATTGCCTTGTTTAGAGAATCTCTGACCAGAGTAATATGCCAAGATGGATAGGGATCCATAAAGGGCATTTTGGGAACAATGGTTAAATTAATAGAACATGTATAATTAGATTTATATGAGTTGACAGAAATCCATTCTCAAAATCTAATTGAGATAAGAGTGGTGAAAGGAGTAATTGCACGGTAACTGTTTTTATGGAAGGGTATAGTCAAACCACTTGACTTTCCTGAAATTTGGGTAGTCATGATGCCTAGGTAGAGGACAATCATGACTTGTATAAGAGTGTATCATAAATATCAATAGGGGTTGATAAAATGATTTAAAGAAGTTTAAATGATGTGAGTTTTGAATATAACTCACAATTACATATTATACTACCAATGTGGACATGAACCCAATAGGTCACACACATATAGAGAAAAGGATAAAATGGTAAAATGACAAGGATAATAATATTTGATATTATTATGGGAATAGAGAAGTGAATAAGAGAATAATTAATTAAAGAGTTTAATTAATTATGATCAAGTAAAATTGTTCGCATAACTTTTTAGATTTGTTCTGTAAAATGGATCTAATTAAAATATTATATTTTATAATTAATTATTATTGGACTATAAGTGTTATAAGGCTTATATAATAATTAATAGATCCATTAAAGAAATTAAAAGAGGCCTAGAAGATTGGTTTTGGCGTAAAAATCCTCCAGAGGAAGGGTTACATGCCAAACCCTGATAGAAGGCCTGAGAGGCCTAATTCTTGGACCAAAATAAATTAAATATATTTCATAAGTGTTATGGAGCCTTCATATTTAATTTAGATGGATTTGAAATTCATTTGGGTGATTAAATCCAAGTGTATGCATGAAGGGCCTAGTTTGTGGGTTTTGTGCATAGTCTTTTATGAAAGGATTTAAATTGGATTTAATTGAGCCCAAATAAATTATTAATAATTTTAGAAACCCATTTAATATTTCTCTAGAAATTTTAAAGAGCTCAATCCCATTATGAAGTTAGATTTTTTAACCTAACTATAAAAATTCAAGTGATAAGGATTTTGGGATTAAGTGAACATTAAGAGAAAAGAAACATTTTCTCTCTTAAAAACCCTATCCACCACCCCCTTGCTAGCATAAAAGGAAATTTGCCCAACTTTGTGGTTCCTCCATTGTTGGTTCATTCAATCCTTTTTTAGTATGGATTACTAATTGGAGGTGTTCAATTTTGGACACTGTGATTTGCGATAACCCGGTGAGAAGGAAAATTAATTGTTCAACAAAAATCAATGGTGATTTTTCTTATTCTCATTAATATATATATTGTAAATTCATGGCAAGATCAAATCTATCGGTTAAAAATTTTGAATTTCGCTTATGTATGAGATGCATGTAATCGATAATTCCCAACAAGACTCGTGAGAAAGTAAGAAAGGGCAACTATAACACAAAAAAACCTTTTATCCTTTAAGGTGTCTTCGGTGACAAGAAGGAAGAAAAGCTGAAGCCTTCAGGAAAACTTGGTAGACCTCAGTTCATAATTAGGGTATTTGTTCAACCATTTATAATTATATGTTTTCTAATATTGAAAGTGTTGTGGAAATATTATGTTTCATAGATTTTACCAATAGAAATAAGGTATTGTTCTTTAAAAGAGAACTAATATCCAATAGTACAAAAATTATTGACATACACGTAGTTAACCATACTAAGTATTGTGATTACAAGAAGCATATGCAAACTTTAGCCTTGTTTAATATTATTATTAGATTCTTAGATGAGCTATTAGTACAAAATAATTTTTGATATCTAGTAATTACCAAATCCCTGATTGTTTTCATTTAGATATTCACATAGTAGACAAGAACCTAGTAATAGGATTGTAGAATATTATAGTGAATCATATTAATTCTCTAGTCGAAAATTTTGTAAAATTTAAAATCTTAGTAGAAAGTTTTCAAGTTGTTTAAAAATTTGACTTTAAGAGATAGCGAGTTTGAAAATTAATTTTTGAAAAACAGGGAGCCATTGGAATTTGCTACTAGTTACCAACACTTAAATGAATATAAAAAAAATTAGAGAAGTCGAAAACTTTAGAACCTATTTACTTATAGAAAACTGCTCCAATTTTTCAGAAAAAAATTCATAAAAAATAAAAAATAGAAATCATATTTATTTTAGTCAATTTTTTAAAATAAAAAATAGAAAATGAATTTTTGAGTTTTCTAAAATAAAAAAATAAAAAAAAATATTTTCTAAATAATCTTAATACATATATATATATATATATATATATATATGTGTGTGTGTGTGTGTGTGTGTGTGTGTGTGTGTGTGTGTGTGTGTGTGTGTGTGTACATACATATACATATAGGGTAAACCCATCTCCAACCCCTCGAACTTGTCAACAAAGTTCATTTTGACATCTTAACTTCAAAGGCAACCTAATAAACACTTAAACTATCTAATTTTGGTTTTTTTAAACATAATTTGTAGAGGTGGCAGCGAGTATGATTTAGGCTATAAATACAACGCGTAAAAAGCTCAAGAATCCCTTAATCACCAGTAAACATTTTAGCCCTATCTTTATCTCACTTTCTCCCCAAATCTTCCTCTCCATTCTTTATGCATTTCTTTTTATTCTTCTCCCTTCTATCAATGGTAAGAATTTTAGAATAATTATGCATTATATGTTAAATAATCCTACTTAGGTCTGGAAGTGAGGATGATATGAAAATGATGCAAAATGATATGAAAATTTATATGAAAATTAAAGAATGGTGGGTAAAAATTCACTTAAGCATTTAGTCGAGCATTTGGTGTGCACTAAGTGTTTAAATAGAACAATCCAAGGAATAAAATCATTACTGCCTTTCAAGAATTTTCCAAATCAGAGACTTGCAATGATCTCTATTAATTCTAAATTTTTAATGACCCAATAGTTATAATCACAAAAGAAAACAAGATTACTAATAAAAGAAAGTACTAGTTGGTAGAAAACAAATAGGTAGCTAAGATTCTTGAAAGCTTCTAAGGCCAACAAATATGGGAATGAAATCAGTTGTAATTGGTCCCCATTTAGTTAGCAATAGCTCTCTTCATTTGCTGCCGTTATTTCAAGAGATGAATAATAAGTCAACTGCTAAGTTCCAACTCGCAATGACAAGCAAGTATGCGAGTGATGATGTGGTGAAGAAGATTTCAAAAGAAAGGGATCGTTTAGGGTTTTAAGTTGGGTCCGTTTTACTTTTGGTGTTGGAAAATGAGAAGGCAGAAGCAAGAGCAGTTGCTTGGAAGTTACGAAGCACTAGATGCAGTTATCGAGGGCGGAGCTAGTGTGGATCCTGAGGTGGCAGCAGAAGCAAGAGCAGGTCGGTGGTAATCAGATCCATCAACGTGAAGAAGACAGAACCTACAATTTTCAGAGAGAGAGAGAAAAAAAGGAGGAGGAGATCTATAAATTGGATTTTTTTCATCGTTTTACCAACACATGTCTGTTAGTCTAGCGATTGCAACTCACGTGCTACTTTCTACCTATTGTAGTTGAATTTTGTGTTTAAAATTATTGCAATCAAAGGGTTTAAGTGTTTATTCGGTTTTGATTATAGTACAAGTGTCAAAATGAACTTTGTTGACAACTTTGAGCGGCTGGATATGGATTTACCCATGTATGTATGCACATATATGCACATACATAAATATGTACATATATATATATATATACATATACATATGTATGTATGCACATATATGCACATACAAACACATACATATAGATGTATATGTATGTGTTTATATGTTCATACAAATATATGTATGTGAATGTGTATATATATATATATACCAACATACATATGGTTATGTATAGATATGTATGTACATACATACATACATACATAATGCATACACATATGTATGTATGTATGTATGTATGTATGTATGTATGTATGTATGTATGTATATAAAAAAGGGATAATAATAAGATCTTAACCTCAAAACAAAAAAAAGGGATATGGCGAAATTGGTAGATGCTACGGACTTATGTATATAAAAAGGGGATAATAATAAGATCTTAACCTCAAAAAAAAAAAAAAGGATATGGTGAAATTGGTAAACGTTACAGACTTAATTGGATTGAGCTTTTGTATGAAAACTTACTAAGTGATAACTTTTAAATTTAGAGAAATCCTGAAATTAGAAATGGGCAATCCTGAGCGTGTGCCTATATACGCATACATATGCATATATATATATATGTATATGAATATGGGCACATACATATATACATACATATACATATGTACATACATACACATATATACAAAAAATAAACACTCTAATTTTTTATTTGTTGATAAATAAATATATTTTTAAAATTTTCTATAAAAAATAAATATTTCAATTTTTTAAAAAATTAAAAAACATAAAATAGAATACTGTTTTTTTTATAAGTAAACACACTTTTAGAATCTCAAACTCCAAAAGAAAAAAAAAATTTAAAAGACCTTTGAACAACTTTGTATTTGCATTTAGGTGGGTTACAAATTTTTAGTGTAGAGTAAACTCAATTTGCATGATATCAGAGCCTTGGGTGAGAAAGTTTAGAGCAATTTTGCTCATTATTTTTAGCTAGATGCAATGTTATCGTTAAAGTTTTCATAATGGTGCAAGTTTATCGCTAAAGTAATAAAATCATTAATTTAACCGTATTCCGTCTTTTAACTGCTGACGTAGACGTCTTATACCATTTTGGCGAAATAACATTAAATTAATGGTCTCATTACTTTAAAAGCAAAATCGCACCATATTGATAATTTTATGAACAACACTACATGTAACTAAATATTAAGGATAAAATTGCTATTTTTGTTAAATATTATGTACATTTTTGTATATTTGGCATATAAAGAAAGTGAATTCTGGTAAATTAGAAATTTCAGAAATTAGGGAAAACTTAGGACTTGGACGTATAATCAAAATTCATAGACTTACATAGTATCTAAATGACAAAAAAAAAAAAAATTAAGAAGAAGAAGAACGAAAAAAAGAAAGAAAAGAAAGAGAAGTCGAGTTTTTGAGGTCCGTTTTTAATTTTTATTGTATTAAAACAATACATAGACAAGGATCAACCAAGCAAATAAGGATGGTCAAATTCCTTAGCGGGGAACTGTCATGCTTGTCTTAGCATGCAAAATGGCAGTTGTCCTTAGAGTAACCGCTTCATTCTCTTTCCCTTTCAGATTCTCCCCTTCTTCCTCAAAAATGTCTCTCAATCTTAATTCCACCTGCAACAACACTCAGATATCCTCCTTCGCCCCCGCACCCTCCGTCGTTACCTCGCCGAGTACTCATAGAAAACTACCCGTTTTGCTTTTCGACATTATGGACACCATAGTCCGCGACCCTTTTTACCACGATGTCGCTCCTTTTTTTGGGTATTTTCTTCTGCTTCTTTCTCATTCTCTTAAACATCACAATTATATAATTTAGGCATGTATCGATTACAAATGGGCTTGTTCGAATCTTATGTTCTTCACTGACCATTGAATTTCAATTTTCAGAATTCGGAACTGAGCTAATTGGGTTCTGATGCAGTTTATGTTATGTTTGTTGAGATTTATATTCTCAATGCCTTGCTTCCGCTAGTTTATTATTAGTCCAATATTGATGGCGCTCTAAATTAGTTAAAATTGTCATATTATTGCAACGAAATATTAATGTTAATCTAATGATTTTCACAGTGCAATTCTGATAATGCCATTAATAACATCATCATACCATTGTAAATAGCTTTTTGTTAACTGATCTTTTATGTGATGAGTTTTGAGTTTCCACCTACTCTTTATGACTTGTCAAGTATATTAGGAAAAAAAAAAAATTCTCTTGACGGATGGCTGATGCTACTTTAAATTTTTAGACTTTGAAAGCTCTATTTTTTTTTTTTGGTCTTTTTGGATAATGAAATTGGCTACTTTGTCCTCAGAATGTCTTTCGAGGAATTGATTGAAAGCAAGCATCCAACTGCATGGATTGAGTTCGAGAAAGGGATTATTGATGAGGTACTCTTCATTGGTTTAGAAACATTATTTCTTGTATAATTTTTATTGCTACATGAAGAATTTGCAAGTGGGTAAAATAGAGGTTAATAATGAGGCATCTCTTGAGATATTAAATATTGATCTGACCTTAAAATAAGGCTAATTGGTAGGGTTGTTTCCTTTTGTATTACTGGTGATGTTAAATCCCCAGGGCAATTGTAATCTTTTTTTTTTTTTTTAGTTATTATTATTATTATTACTATGCAAATGGGACTGCTTCATAAGGGATATATAAACAATACTTGGAATTTGGAAATGTGGCTAAGTGATTGCTAACAGGCAGGAAGTTGAATGGTGTAGAAATTATTTGAACCTAACAGGCAGGAAGTTGAATGGTGTAGAAATTATTTGAACCTACAAAAGGGATTAGCATGCCATATTATGATCAAACCATTTGTGTGGCGCTGAACTTTTGTTTTGAGCAGCTATTAAAGGCCACAGTGAACAAAACTTACCTTTAACAGCTTGTAATCCATCTTAGGATTGGTTTTTTACTCCCAAAGGCAGAGCACCAGAGACTAAATTTTAAAATTCATTAGATTGGCTGTAATGAGTTTTTCACTTGAGCTAGCATTTTCTATTTAGTTCACATGAACTTTTGAGTAATCATTTTTTCCCCCTTCAGATGGAGCTGTCCAAGAAATTCTTCAAAGATGGAAGACCATTTGATTTGGAAGGTTGAAGACTTGGTTGTAGGGGATTTTATGTTTTTAATTAGCACTGTGCTACTAACCTGAATGTGCTCATCATACAAGTATTATAAAAAATTGATTAAATATTCTGAGTTGGTAGATATTAAATAGTGTGCATTAAGATGTTCTGTTCAGCTTATGATGCTGTACCCCTTATTAATTGACAGCCATTGGTAATAAACTGATTTAGGATTTTCCTTGAGTAGTCTCACATGGTCATAAATCTTCTGTGCAGAATGGAACCTTTAGAAAGTTATTGTCCACCTGTGCTAGGAGTATTGGGTTAGTTGAACCAAATTCCATTTTATGTTGTTTCTTTGAAGTATATTTTGTTGTGTCATTCCCAGAATATGGTCTGATTCCTTGGTTGTTATGTTGTTATCACATGCTTTGGTTGATGGTGCTGTAAAATGCTGGATAGTAACATCTGCATATAACAAAAAATTTTGATGAATGCAATATACAGTTACGTATTCCGAATTCAAGAAATCAGAATAATCCTTACAATTATTGATATAGAAATTAAATGCTAGTCAGTAATCATTCTATAATAAACATACATTTCTTGGCTGTGTATTTTCACTAGAACTTATTTTACCATTTTTCCTTTGGTGAATTCTAAGGCCGATATTATAAATGACTGTGCAATGTCTTCAATCTGTGTCTTCCAATTCAATTTGTAAAATTAGCTCCAACATTGTTAAAATACAACAAGTGGCTGTGGTGCATGTTACTTGGGCCATGACATATGGAAAATTTATTTTGTTTTTCTTGTTCTTTAATATCTCAGCATCTTGATTTCCAATGAATGCTCCTTATTCTTGAGCTTTTTTCATAATAACTTTTTCTTTTTTTTCCGATGTCTATCGAGGTTCTAACTCAATTGGTTTGTTTTCATAGGGCTGAAAAATTGTATGAAGAGAGGGTATTCTTACATTGACGGTGTTGAAGAGTTGCTTTATGATTTAAAACAAAATAACTATGAAATGCATGCATTCACGAATTACCCCATCTGGTAAGACGAAGCAGATTTGTTATATTATTGCTTGAATGATGTAGTGGCTCATCTTGCCTTTCAGATTGTGATTTATAGGTATAAAATGATTGAGGAGAAGTTAAATATTTCAGCATACTTATCATGGACATTTTGTTCATGTATTTCAGGTATGTCTAACAGTTTGATGCTTGTCTACTCTTTACATGAGTGTGCTTGTGCATGCATGCACATGCTTTCTTATGATTGTTTATTTGATTTAGCAGCTGAGCCATGAATTTGGATGTTTTATATTTACTTCAATGTATTCCTTGTTTTGCAGTGTAATAAATTTATTGTATGTTTCATTCTAGCTTTTTACTTCCCAATTTATGGTTTATAATTTGTTCACTAAAAAGAGATATTGAAGTTCTATTTTTATGTCACAAAAGTGGAATTCTTTAGGTCAATTTGAGAATAACAAAAAGTAAAGAGTAAAAGAAACAACCAAGGAGCATAGGCACATACATATATTATTACATACATAAATAAATTTTAGGTACATGATAAATCTATAATACACTCACAAACACACTCACATATCAAGGATGATATAAGCTTTAAACTACTCCATTACTATTACAGTAGAATTGATTCCTCCAATAATAAGTTTTTAATCATCAAATTTACCTGACAATCAACTATTTTGAAGGAATAAATTACATAATTTAATTCTTTTCCTATCTTTTACTGTAGCATATGTGATATGAAAGTTGTAAAAATTTTGCCAACCACAGGGGTGTGCATTGGTTGGAACAATATATTTATACTTGACCCTACCCTAATAATAAGTTGGGCTCTGATGAAGAAAATGCTACTAATTAAGAGGTCTAAGGCCACAAGCCCACTGTATGGAGAGTTTATGCTAGGGGCCCAAGAAGCAGATAGGAGAAGAGGAGGTGGATGATGAGCTGGCACAAAGTTAGTTATGAGGGGAAAGCTAATAAAAGGAAGGTAGGGGTGTGGGAAAGGGGTATGTTGAGGAATTGCTTGAATTAGCTTGAGGAAAGTGAGGGAAAGGAGAGAACAGATTTGTTTGGCTGTTCGTCCTTGAAGCTGAGGCCCTTGTAGTTATTTTCCTTTATTTGTTCTTTTTTCATTTGAAATAGAAAATAGAAAAGCTCTGCTGTAATTGATTCGTTTATCCATCAATATACAATCCTTCTATTTTTCATTCTGGTTGAGTGTGTGGCTTGTTGAATATCAATATTGCTATCATTGGTCCGACCTGCCGGATCCACCACGAAAAGAGAGAATCACAATGGAAACTCGTTTGCAATCAGTGAATTAGATGAAACAAAAAACAAGGTAGGAGAATTAACCGCATGTGTGAATATTCGATTGGAAGAAACAGAGAATTAGGTAGGGGAATTAACTGCCTGTGTGAGTGAGTTAACCAAATCGGTCACCGAGATCCAAGCTCGTTTGGCAACTTCTGACTGTTGTTATCAAGCTGATAAGAAGCAAGAAGATGAATTCCGCAATCAAGTGCTAAATTGGATTAAACAATCAGATAAACAGCCTATTCATGCGGAGGAATTTAGCTCCCAGGGGGAAACGATCATGGAAGGAGGAGGAATTCGCCAGGAGCAAGGATCAACTCGGCTCATGGATTATCACATCCACACAAGCCATTTTGCAGACCCACTCGTTTCGTTGAAAAAGGTGAAACTCCCAATGTTCAACAGTACAGATCCAAGAGGCTGGACAATGAGGGTGGAAACCTACTTCCGATTGAACCAAATTCCTCCAAATATGTGTATTCCGTGGCTGAGATTTGTATGGAGGGACCAACCATAAATTGGTTTTCTATGTTACTCGATGTATCACCATCAATGATATGGGAGCAGTTCAAGGTGGATTTAATGCTTCGATATGGAGGTATCCATTCTTCCAGTCCGTTTGAGGAGTTGACTGATTTGCGACAATCAAGGAGTGTAGAGAAGTTTATTGAGTTGTTTGAGATGACAGCAGCTACTGTGCCTGGTCTGCCGGAACCGCAGTATATGGGGCATTTCATAAGTGGGCTAAGAGAAGAAATCAAAGGCTAGGTGAAAGTGCATAAACCAGGAGACCGGATCGAAGCTATGCAGTTAGCACGCACCATTGAAGCTTCTCTGCAAAAGCAGAATAGGGGGACTGAATTCGAAGAATCCAACGAAGAAGGAGGAGGGTACTTTTAAGACACAGTTGACTAATGGAACATGGGCTGGTTCTAATCGATTGGGCCTCTCTCCCAATACATTCCCAAGCCCAAATCAAAACAAGAACCCATTGGCCTTTTCAAACAGCCACCCACCAACGCCTTCACTGTCCTCTGATTCTAACAGATGGGGGCAGCAACGCCCAGGAGTACGGCACCTTACAAAGATGGAGTGGGAAGAAAGAAGACGGAAGAGACTTTGTTTTCAGTGCGGGTAGAATTATTCCCCACAGCACAAATGTCCTAGGGCACAATTGAAGGTTATGCTGTTAGGAGAAAGGGATGAAGTTGAAGAAGAGTTCTATGAAGTTGAGAACGAAGGAGAAGAAAACCCAACCGATGGTGAATGTAGGGTTCTAGAATTGAATCGCCTCCACCACAAAGTGGGAGTACCCAAAAAATTTGACAGGGAGTTGAGCACCATCAAATTGAGAGGGATCATCAACGAATTTTCGACTGAAATGTTAGTTGATAGCGGGGCCACACACAATTTCATTTCATTCCAATTAGACTCTGTTTTGGGATTTCAGGTAAGTCGCATTAAATCTCTGGGAATTAGAATGGGAGATGGGAATGTGATTGGGGTGGATAAGAAATGTGCAGGAATTCCCAGCCACGTAAACGATTACCACTGCTTAATTAATGCTCTTGTTATTGATATTGGAGGACTAGACTTGATATTGGGGGTGGAATGATTAAGAACTTTGGGAGATATCACTGCCAATTGGGCAACTGGACGTTTGAAGTTTGTTTTTCAAGGAAAAAAGATAGAACTGAAGGGAGTCAAGACAGAGCCTCATGAACTGCAATTGTTGCAACAATGGTTAGATGGACACTTGCATCAACTTACGGCTGAAGAATACAGTCTCCCTCAGGAGTCTTGGATTGCCTTGGACCACTTAGCCGAAAAACAAAAACAACAAATGGGTTCCCTACTCAACTAGTACTGTGCGATTTTTACTGAATTGGATGGTCTTCCGCCCAAGAGGGGCATTAAACATGTGATTACCTTGCAGCCTGGCCAGGGTCTTGTGTGTGTGCGGCCATATCGCTACCCTTACCACCATAAGGCATAAATCCAACAGCAAGCCTCTGAGATGTTGAAGAAAGGAATCATTCGACACAGCCAAAGTGCCTTCTCCAGTCCAATCATTTTAGTGAAGAAGGACCAATCTTGGCGAATATATGTAGATTATCACGCACTCAATAAGGTGACCATACTGGACAAATATCCGATTTCAGTCATAGAAGAATTATTTGACGAGTTGGAGGGGGCAAAATTTTTCACAAAGTTGGATCTCAAATCGGGTTATCACCAAATTCTCGTACGTGTTGAGGATATTGAGAAGACTGCCTTTTGTACGCATGATGGTCATTACGAGTTTTTGGTTATGCCGTTCCGATTGACCAATGCCCCAGCTACCTTTCACTCCACCATAAACGACATATTTAGGCCACTGCTACAGAAGTGTGTTTTGGTGTTTTTCGATGACATCTTGATTTATAGCCGCATGTGGGAAGAACATTTACATCATGTGGAGCTGGTCTTGGGAATACTGGCGACAAACCAGTATGTAGTCAATAGCAAGAAATGCAGTTTTGGTCAGGGATCCGTCGAATACTTACCACGTGATAAATGGCGCTGAAGTTTTAGTAGATTCAAGTAAGGTCAGCGCTGTCCAAACTTGGCCTATACCCACCTCAGTCAAAGGGGCACTTGGGTTCCTTAGACTCATCGGATATTATTGCAAGTTTATTGAAGGGTATGGGAAGATCGCTAAACCGTTGACTGATCTCACCAAAAAAGATGGGTTTAAGTGAAATTTAGAGGCTCAGAAGGCTTTTGAATCACTTAAGCACAAGTTGACCTCAGTTGCTCTACTTGCCTTGCCAAATTTCTCCAAGTCATTTGAGATAGAATGCGATGCCTAAGGGAGTGGAATAGGGGCTGTTCTCATGCAAGAACGCCGACCAATCGCCTACTTTAGTAAGGTCTTATCTCCCCAAAATTTCAGCAAATCTACTTACGAAAAAGAAGTTATGGCCATTGTGTTTGTCGTGTTACATTGGAGACCTTACCTCTTTGGACAACCTTTTATTGTTTATACCGATCAACAAAGCATACGCTAGATACTTCACCAATAGATTACTATCGTTGAGCAGTTGAATTGGCTTGCCAAGTTGATGGGGTACAAGTTCGAAGTCTGGTACAAACTTGGAAAAGAAAATCGAGCTGCTGATGCTTTGTCTCGGCTTAATGGAACAGTAGGGGAATTAAAGGCATTTGCAGTCACTCCCACTTGGCTGGATGTGCAAGAGCTGTCCCAAGAGGTAGCCAATGACCCGCATCTTCAGAAAATTATGGCGGCTTTGAAACAGGATCCTCTCACTCATCCTGGTTTTGCAGCACGGCATGGCACCTTGTTCTACCAAAACAGGTTTTGCAGAATGGTTTTGACCACCATTGTTGCAATGTTGAGTTTGCAGTAAGCAAGCAGGTTTACGTTAAGTTGAGGCCCCAGCGACAACACTTTGTCACTTCTCGAATCACTCCCAAACTAGCTCCACACTTTTATGGCCCCTTTTCCATCATCCAACGAGTGGGGCCTGTTGCTTACAAATTAGAGTTACCACCAGGGGCTCAGATCCACCCCGTATTTCATGTTTCCTTGTTGAAGAAATCCATTGGAGTTGTTCCCATCTCTCCCTCTCTACCAGCAGGTATCGAACTAGCCGAGGTACCTACTGCCCTTCCTCTGCGTGTCTTGGCTAAATGGGTTGTCAGCAGGCATGGAGAAATAGTGTCACAGTGGTTGGTCCAATGGCAAGAAGGAGGTGCCGACAATGCGACTTGGGAGGATGAGTTTGTGATTAGCAACCAGTTTCCTGATTTCAGTCTTGAGGACAAGATTGCTTTACCACCCGATGGCAATGATGAAGAAAATGCTACTAATCAAGAGCTCCAAGGCCACAAGCCCACTGTATGGAGAGTTTATGCTAGAAGGCCCAAGAAGCAAATAGGAGAAGAGGAGGTGGAGGATGAGCTGGCACAAAGTTAGTTATGAGGGGCAAGCTAATAAATGGAAGGCAGGGTGTGGGAAAGGGGTATGTTGAGGAATTGCTTGTAATTAGCGTCAGGAAAGTGAGGGAAAGGAGAGAACAGATTTGTTTGGCTGTTCTTCCTTGAAGTTGAGGCCCTTGCAGTTATTTTCCTTTATTCGTTCTTTTTTTCATTTGAAATAGAAAACAGAAAAGCTTTGCTGTAATTGATTCGTTTATTCATCAATGTACAGTCCTTCTGATGTTCATTCTGGTTGAGTGTTTGGCTTGTTGAATATCAATATTGCTATCATTGGTCCAACCCTAACAACCCGAAAATTTTCAGGTCTCAATGCTAACAACCCGAATTGTCTGAAGGTAATAGAGTAACTGTCTAGTGTCCCCAAAATCAAACCAGTTTTTTTCTCAAATTCACAAGAAACAAAATAACCGATATATAGATGGATCATTTCAAGGCAAAAAGATCTACCAGGAACAAAATAAATAAGGATGTTTAGGGATTTCAGTTGATCTTTTGATTATAATACAAAATTGTAGCCCTGTGTTTTATACTACATGCTTTGATTTTGTGCTTGCAAAGCCAAAAAAAAAAGCATTAAATAGCAAACAAAAATAGCTACACATCAAGAAGAAATAACAACAGAAATGGAAAAAATGTATCAAACAAATATGAAGGCTAAGATGGCTAAATTACCAAAGGTGAAACAACAACTTAAGCAAGCTAAAGAAAGCAACTACA
This sequence comes from Excoecaria agallocha, assembly GCA_037975025.1. Classification (NCBI taxonomy): domain Eukaryota; kingdom Viridiplantae; phylum Streptophyta; class Magnoliopsida; order Malpighiales; family Euphorbiaceae; genus Excoecaria; species Excoecaria agallocha. The sequence goes on from CM075806.1 coordinate 98,471,638, forward strand.
CAGTCCACCCTTGTCAAGGTACCGGAACAGGAAGAAGCAAAGAGATCGAGAGAGATAGAACCAAAGCAGAGAGAGACAGAGGGAAAGAGAGATCAACGGAGGGAGAGGGAAAGGGAAAGAGAGATCCAATGAGAGAGATAGAGGAAAAAAAAACACATTTATATAGATATTGTCAGTTGGGTCAAGTTTAGGAGGGTTTTAACCTGAATCGATCCAAAATTTACCCAATAGTGCAATTCGAACCAACCTTACTAATCCGAAAATCCCACTCGAGTACGTTGGATCGGATTTTTCAGATCCGTCGGGTCGGATCGGATTTTGCACATCTCTAATGCCAATCAATTAAAAGTACTTCTGGCAACAAAATCTAGTATCCTTTATTAAGAATTACTAAATTTGACAGAGTTAAGGCCTCGTACATATGTTCTGCACCATTCAACTGGCAGCATTATTGCATTGAGTTTTTCTTTTTCCCTTTGACCTGGCTTCCTACCATAGTCTGCATGTTTCTGAATATGGTCTTTATTCATTTTCTGGAAGTTCTTTTCTGCATACTTTTTTTATTTATATGATCTTATGGGGCATTCCCTACATTTGCCACCTTGATATGGTGTTCTTTTGTTTCTCCTTTTTTTTTTTTTTTGTTAATGTTCTATTGATTTTTTTGATTCTATTTCTATTTCTATTGAATATCGACGGCAAATTATTGAATTGATTCCAATAACAATAATGTTCATCCACTTCTAAATTTCAGGAAAGAGGAAACCTAATATTGATTGTTATCTGGAAGTGCTCAAACATCTTAAAGTTGATCCAACAAGCTGTTTCTTTGTTGATGACAGGTTCTTTTCCTCTTTCGCTCCTATTATTTTTATAGCTTGAGTGACAAATAAATATGCGGTTGTGATTTAGTGTTTATATAAGTTTTCTACATGTGCTTTTTGCAAAAAATCACAGGTGGAACACTAGGAATGTAACACCCAATACCAACACATTGGTACGAGCACTGAAGTGCCACTGTTGCTAAAACCATATTATCATTTATATGGTCCACAAGTCAATTTATTGCCTAGTATTTAAACCCAATTGAAATAATTATATTTGCATCAAATGTTACTATTCATTTAGTAAGATTTTGGACAGCATGATTGTAATACCCTATACTTGGTCCGATGAATAGACTGGTTAAGATTGTTACCAGCTGTACTACGGTCCATAATTAGGTTAATAATGTTAATTGTTTATAATGCCGGCAATAAAGGCTTAAAATTTTTTTCTCAATAATATCTTATTGAACTTTTATAGCATAATGTTCATCTCCTATTAACTAAATCAAACATGTATTGTTATTGTTAATGTCACTATTACACCATTTACTTAGTCAATTACTAATTTGGTTTTAAAAATTCGTACAGTATAATGACTATAATATTAATCTAGCCTCCTGCCAATATTCAAATTAACACTCCCAATAATGAAATCCTCTTTCTCCAAAATTATGACAATTTACGAGCATTTCTAATCAAGTCCATTCATCAACCAAACCACATTCTTAAACACATTCATCAACGAAAAGTGAAACTCTATAGGTGTGATGCATGGAACTATGGACCTCACAGTTCTCAATATAATCACATTTATCACAATTTTTGTATTATTGGTGTGGAACCTCTTTTGGTTTACTATGCAAGTTACTATGACTTGTTACCGCGGTTTTGAATACGGTGTTATTATGGCTAGCCAACTACATCATAAACTAGCTTCTCAACTAATACTAAGGGCAAAATTTGTACCTTATATTATCTCAATCTCTAAATTATCTATTCTCATAATATGCAAACCATGATCAGAAATTTTCACATAAATATTGGCATTTTTATGCCTATAAATCATTTCTCATAATTTCATATCAAATTTATGTTATCACAATTTTTAAAAAGCGCTATCATCAATCAAAAGCCATTATAATATCCCACATCAGACCAAGTAAATGAACTAAAAATTAGACATTACAAGTTAATCCAAAGGCACCCAAAAACTAAATTACAAAGTTCATTTAATTATCTAAATAAATCCTATTAATATCTTAACAGAAAAACGGCAGCATTTTTCCCTATACTGATCACATTTACCCCCTGTTAGCACAAGAAGATACACAGTTCTAGCTATATATTTTGATTCACACTATCCCCCAATCAATTCAAACTCCATCACACACATACATATATAAATAACAATTAATTCAAATGACTGCTTACAATTTACTTTCATAATCAATTCACATTTTGAAAATTCTGGCAACTTTAATCAATATTTAGCATAAATATCTGCATAATTACATTTTTGCTATTGAAATGTTCAATACAATTTAATGTTTCCTTATGAAGTAATCACCTAGTTACCAATTAATGACATGTTCCATTATCCAAACATAGGCTGTATCTTAATTTTTCACATATATAAGCATAGGCTATTTTCACTCGACTTGTTCAAATTCTAGCTTTTATAGGCTTAACTTCTTAAGCACATTCCCACCTAAATTATTTACATTTCCTAGGTCCAAATTCAATAACAAACCAATCAAGTGCTCCTATTAAATATAAATAAATTCAATCGCCAAGCTTAAATCACTAAACTGTCATTTTTCAACCTAAATCTCAATTCAATTCATCCCGTCTATCCAAATTTTTATTATTCTAAATCACTTCAGATTTGAATCACACTTTTAATCATACTCAACTTATTCAATGCTGGCATTTTATGAGTTTAGTTCTTTAAAACATCTTTAATCATAAGTTGCTTACCTTTATGCCATCCATTTTCAATTAAACAAGCAAACTAATATACCCCTGTTAGGCATAAATAGATCCAACTAAAGCATTCAAGTCTTCTTGCATTTAAATTCCTGAATCAGGCAGCAATGAGAAGGCAAAAACCTGAAACATATGTTTTTAAAATGGTACAAGTATGTCTAAGAAATATGATGCAGTGAGAAACTCAAAAATTCTAAACAATATTACTCTTCTATTTACATCTGATTAATACAATAAAAGTGTGAAAAGGTGGAATGCAGAGAAAAGTTTCAGCAAAATAAAGAAGTGATTTTCCCTTGATACTTATGAAGTACAGCAGTTGTGTTTCAACATAGCTTCACATAGCTCAATATATGCACGTATGCCTACTTTATATAATTCAAATTGAGATTTTTTCTAATTATCATGATTAATAACTCAAGACCACACTGATTCCAGCTTTTAAACTCATTTAAACATTCAATGCCTAACTACCTTTAACTTACAAAAGTACATTCTTAACCCAAGTTGAGTTTTATATGTATGGAATGTACTTGCTTCAATTATACTCATAAATCCTTTCATATATATATATTTATCTTTAATTTATTTTTTCTTAATAATACTCGTTAATTTAGAAAATTAGGATCCCTTTCTCTGTCTCATTTACATGCATGAATCATCAATATACGATTTCGGATAATATTCATCAATTAATCAAGTAAAAGCTCGATTTCTTATCTTGATCATATTCATAAACTATCATGTATAAACACACACACACACACACATATGTATACATACATACTAGTCAAATTGAACAAGCAAAGACTCCTCAACTCTTTCTCTATAAGATTTGGCTATCGTAGACCAATTTCACATATCAAATTTATCATTTAAATTACAATTTACATGCCAATTAACAAAATCCTAAACTAGTTTGTCAAACATCTCATAGGAATAGTAATTTCAATGCAAACATAACCCAAATAAAATTAGGGAAAATGTAATTGGAGGTCTACTAACCTTGTTGATGCCAAAATAATTCCCCAAAAGCCTTAAAATCACCAAAAGTGTACTAATTCAAGCTTCTACTTCTTACCCTTCTTTCTTCTTCTCACTGCATCTTTTTTTTCCAAACTCTTAATCCCTATAGTTCAAGTTCTAGGAATTCGAAATCCCTAAAAGAATTTCAGATTTCTTCTCCTTTCTTCTTGATTCACGTTTTTTTCAAGCTACCTTCATTCTCCGATTTTAATTTATCTACTGAAGGAATGGCGACTCATGGTGGCCAGCGGAGAGGGAAACGACAGAGAGAGAGAGACGCAACGTGAATATTTCACAACTACTATGAGAGGCAGAGGCGATGACTGGCCAGTGGTGGAGGTATAGCGATCACAGTGTGAAGGCCATGACCGGCGTTATAATTTAGGAAGGTTTAAGGCCACTAGAATCCGTAGCAAACCTAACCTTCCATTCAAAACTAATATAAGTTATCAAAACAAAAATATATCTAAAAAACGATACAAAAATAAAACATTTTATACAAGTACTGTGGAAATCTAGAATATCAAATATTGCATTGCATGAGTTCTAACAATTACATTTATAAAGGCTGAGTGGTAGGAATTCGAACTTTTGAACAAGGATTTAAAGGCTAACTAGATCTTGACAAAAGAAGTTGAAGGGAGTTAGATCTCGTTGAGTGAGTTAATATCGTATTATATTTTAATTTTTATAAAATATGTATATGCATGCATCATAAGCATGAATGTTGGTATATTGTTGTTGGCTGGTACCAGTACCATGTGCATGGATAATATTTTGTATGATGTATCATTGATTTGATTAATTCTCAGTCGAGCAATGGTTATGGTTTTGTTTATTGGACGTGAGGCTGGCGGTTGTGTTTGGTTGTGCTATGCTCTCGTTTCCCTAGCTAACTGGGTGTGTGTTTAGTTGAGCAATGCTCTCGGCCCCCCAGTCATTGGAGTTCATAGAGCTTTTTGGCTAATAGATGTTGACTTAAGGTTTAGGTTTCTAACATGTCCACTTTGTCTACCTATGCTATTTGCGCTCAAGTAGCAACTTGTGCCTCTTGGAGAAGGGCCTTCACATCATCATTTTCTCTCTATTGCCCATGGTGTTTGGATCTGATACCCAATTATTATGGTTCCAAATTGTGGATCAAAACATCGGGCAATCAAGCTCATCAAATGGAGCTTGTACCTTTGAGCTTGTTACCTTGAACTTGTTGGGGAATTGCCTATCTCTTGTACTTTTGCATTGGAAAATTTTGACTTATTTTATTGATTAATCTTTTTCCTTCTTAAATATAGGTTACAGCTCGAATAGAAATTCTTTTCAAACTAGAACCTATAAATTCTTTTTAATTAGGAAATACTAAAACAGAAAGGTTTTAGAAAAACATAGAAATAAACTACTAATATAGGAATCATGGTATAAATAAAATATTGGCTAAAGCTAACCCTAAACTAGAACTGACGCTGTCACATCGTACTTCTGAGATGTCCTTGATCTTCATGATCAGAAGACATTTTCAAATAAAAAAGAAGCTCCTGCCATGATTACAAATTCATTCACCAGAAAAATAATCATCTATTAGGGGGAACGTTATTATATTTATCAAAGAAATAGGTTTGGAAGTCCTTCACCTAAATAGATCCATTTTTTCTCGGAAAAACTGTCCTGAAACTATACACTTAGCTTCTAACAATGCCATTAGCATTGCTTATAGACATGAAAATCGTCCTTAGAAATCTTGAAAATAGCCACTACGAAGCAAGTGCTTAAAAGTCTTGTCTGACAAAAAAAAAACGAGAAATTCTGAAAAAAAGTTTTCTACCTCTTTTTACTAATAGAATTACAATATATAGACATCAAGAATCAGCAGATCCCTTAATCCTAGGGTCCAATATAGTAAGTATGATCAGATCCCTTACAAATCCCTTAATCCTAGGGTCTAATATAGTAAGCATAATCAGATCCCTTAATCCTAGGCCTCTTATAGAAAGAAACATAGAAGTAATTACAGCAATAATATATATACAACAATAATGAAGAAACTTAGAGAGGTACAACTATAAAGAAACTAAATAAGGAAAGAAGAATATATTGATATTCCGCCTCAAATTGATGCGAGTAAGTCGTTCAGAAGCAATTTGCTACTAAGAAACTTGTGTCTTTGGCATGTCAAAGCTTTGGTAAAGACATCAGCAATTTGAAGATCCGTAGTAAGATGAGGAAGAGTGATAACACCATGAGCAAAATCCTCCCTAATGTAATGACAGTCCACCTCTATGTGCTTCGTGCGTTCATGATATATTGGATTCGCAGCTATTTGAATGGCACTAGTGTTATCACCATGAAGCGGAGTAGGATCAGTTTGAGAAAATTCAAGTTCAGAAAGACCACGTTCCGTGGAAGATTTAGAGACACAATCCTGTTTATTAAACTTCCAAGAAATTAAGGCATCTCCAAGAAAAATGCACCAGCCTGTTGTAGACTTTCGAGTATCCGGGCATCCAGCCCAATCTGCATCTCTATATGCTGTCAAATGAAGAGCAGATCTTCTAGGAAAAAACAACCCATGAGTAGGTATCCCAATTAAGTATCGAATAATGCGACGAACTGCAGCAAGATGAAGATGTCGAGGCGATTGCATAAATCTGCTAACGATATGGACAGCATATGAGATATCAGGCCTTGTAATTGTTAGGCAGATAAGATTACCTACAAGTTGCCTATATAAGAAAGGATCAGGCAAAGGCTTGCCTTCATCTTTTCGGTATTTCACATTCACTTCCATTGGCCTATCAACAGCAATAGCCTCCTTTAAACCAGCTAGTTCAATGAGATCTTGGATATATTTATGCTGATTTAAAAACAAATCATGATCGCGAGTGTGAACTTCCAGCCCCAAAAAATATGTGAGATGCCCAAGATTCTCAAAAGAAGAATAAAACTCTTGGATTGACATACTCCCTTGACTGAGTTGACTTAACTCGAGTTCCAATTGAAACTTTCTTGCTGTGTTGCTTTGGTTGTAAATTTTCTTCAAGTAACCCCACATTTCTTGAGATGTCTTATGAGGCTTGAGATTGAGAAGTATGGAGGGTTCTATACTTTCAAGGATCCAAGACATAATCTGAGCATCCTTTGCCTCCCATTTTACATATTTCGCCTTCTCCTTACTGTTAGGTGCAGGATCTGTCCCATCAATATGACCCCATAATTCCTTTCCCTTTACAAAGATCTGAAATTGGAATGCCTGGACAGAATAGCTCTTGCCATTAAATCGAACAAGAAAATGTTCAGATCATTCCAAATACATGATTCAACCAAAAATAAGAACTAAGAAATCAGGTCCAAGAAGGCAGAATAGAACGTAATAAAATCAAGAACAAAATACTTAGATTTCAGAGCTAGACAAGGAACCAAAAACAAGATGAAATGATCTCAGAGTTTTGGCTCTAATACCATGACAAAAATAAACAAGAAATTCTGAAAAAATGTTTTCTACCTCGTTTCACTAATAGAATTACAATATATAGACATCAAGAATGAGCAAATCCCTTAATCCTAGGACCCAATATAGTAAGCATAATTAGATCCCTTACAGATCCCTTAATCCTAGGATCTAATATAGTAAATATAATCAAATCCCTTAATCCTAGGCCTCTTATAGAAAGAAATATAGAAGTAATTACAGCAATAATATATATACAGCAATAATGAAGAAACAGAGGTACAGCTATAAAGAAACTAAATAAGGAAATGTTAGAGAATCTTACATTTTGTACAGCTGTAAAATTGATAGTTTTCCTAATTTATTTTTAATCACTGATTTTTAGGATTAGTTTGTTACCTAAAATAGGATAATAATTTTGTATATATATGTGTATTCATCTATGGAATAAATAAGAAGGAATTAAGGTTTTTTGTTCATGGTATCAAAGACTTCTTTACGGCTTGTAAAACCCTAGAATTGTTTTTTTGGGTGTTGGTTGCTGAACTCACCTCCGTGGCCACTTGCTGTTTTTCGCTTTTTCTTGCGTGACCACGTGTTCTCCTTCTCTGTCCTTTACGTGCCCACTTGCTATTTTACTCTCCTCTTTGCATGGCCACGTGTGTTCTATTTCTATCCCTTACACGCCCACGTGCCCACGTGCTCTCTTCTTCTATCTCTTACGTGTCTTCATTTCTTCTTTGCCCGCTCGTGTAACGTGTGTTTTTCATTGGAAGTCTCATCATATTAAATTTATTTGAAAGTCAACCGGCTACAATCAATGATGATACTAATGTTCACTCATCTGTGACTCCAAATGAGTCAAAAGGAGAACTACAGAACATTCAATCCTTCTATAGGCTCAATGGTCGGAATTACCTTCAATGGTCACAAATCGTCAAGACCTTCCTCAAAGGAAATGGAAAATTGAACCATCTTACTGGAACTGGACCTACTGTTGAAGATGCCACATTCGCTAAATGGGACGAAGAAGATTCCATGATCATGTCATGGCTATGGAACTCTATGACACCTGAAGTAAGCCGAACTTGTATGTTCCCAACAACTGTTGCAGAAGCTTGGGAAACTATTCGTCAGACCTATTCAAAAAAGCAAGATGCCGCATTAACTTACGAGATCTGAACCAGAATCAATACCACGAAACAAGGTAATCTTTCTGTCATTTAGTACTATAGTACTATGAAAGGCTTATGGCTTGAATTGGATTATTATCAAAACGTTAAAATGAAGTGTGGAGAAGATGCTGCCACGTTCCAGAAATTTTTGGAAAGGGAAAGAATCTTTGAATTTCTTGCAGGCCTCAATATGGACTTTGATCAAGTTCGAGTTCAAATCCTTGGGAAAGAAACCCTCCCATCTTGAGGGTGTCTTTTCTATAATACGGGCTGAGGAGAGTCGCCGAGGAGTAATGCTTGACAATCCAATAAATGAGGGATCAACTATGAATTCGGTAAAGAATGGGCATACTGCTGAGGCAAATAAACATGAAAGGCAATTCAATCGAGGAGTCTGGTGCACTTATTGCAAGCCACGTCACACTAAGGACACTTGCTGGAAACTCCATGGAAAACCTCCAAATGTTGGAGGAAAGGGAGGTAATCGTGGAGGACAGTCACGAGGACAAGCCCATATGACAAATACTGTGGATGTTCTGAATGAAAGATCAAATCAAGATGGGTTTGAAACTCTTAAGGAAGAAATAGAAAAACTGAAATCTATGTTGAATCCAGTTGGGACACCTGGAAGCTCTTGTTCCTTGGCTCAATCAAGTAAGTTTTCTAATTCTTATGCTCTTAGTGCCTCTTTTCCAGTCCAAAACAGTACTTGGATCATAGATTCAGGTGCCACTGATCATATGGTTTTTTCACATCAACCCTTTGTCTCATATAAACCTTGTCCTAGCAATCAAAAAATCAAAATTGCAGATGGAAGTTTTGCTACCGCTGCTGGTCAGGGAACTATTCCTCTTACTTCCAAAATTGTATTAAAAGATGTCCTACATGTCCCTAAATTAGCTGCAAATTTGTTGTCCATAAAACAAAGTACATCTGCTTTGAGTTGCAAAGTAACTTTTTATTCCACTCACTGTATTTTGCAGGACTTGATCTCGGGGAAGATGATTGGATTTGGAAAGGAGAGGAATGGGCTCTATATCCTTGATACTAAGGAAGACACAAATTGTTTCCCTTCAAAAACCTATTTGTCTAGTCTTTCCACCAATAAAGATGACATTTTGTTGAACCATTATCGTCTTGGTCATCCACCATTTAGTTTGCTTAAAACTATGTTTCCTTTGTTATTCAAAAATATTGAAGTGAATAATTTGCATTGTGATGTGTGTGAACTTGCTAAACACAAATGTGTTTCTTATCCTTTGAGCAATACTAAAAGTATTGTTCCTTTTTCATTAATCCATTCGGATATATGGGGTCCTTCCAAAGTCTTGAACATTACAGGGGCAAGGTGGTTTGTTACATTTATAGATGATTATACAAGGGTATCCTGGATTTATCTCATGAAACGCAAATTTGAAGTTGGTGAAATTTTTCCAAAGTTTTTCCAAATGATCAAGAATCATTTTGGGGTGAGAATAAAAAATCTAAGGAGTGATAATGCAAGAGATTACTTCAACCAAAATCTTTCCTCTTTTCTTCAAAAAGGGGAATTGTTTATTACTCATCTTGTGTTAATACACCGCAACAAAATGGGGTAGCCGAGAGAAAAAATAGACACCTCTTAGAAGTCACACGAACATTATTATTTCAAAATAATGTTCCTAAGTGTTATTGGGGAGAATCAGTTCTTACTGCAGCTCACTTGATAAATAAAATGCCCTCTAAACTTCTTGGTTTAAAGAGTCCAATAAATGTTTTTCATGAGTATTTTCCGGAGTCACAAATAGCCTCTAAATTACCACCAAAAGTCTTTGGTTGTGTGGTTTTTGTTCACATTCATAATGCTAACCGAGGGAAGCTTGATCCAAGGGCATTAAAATGCATTTTTGTTGGTTACTCTCCTACAAAAAAGGGTTATAAATGCTATCATCCTGCTTTCCGGAAATTTTTCACTTCAATGGATGTTACTTTTGCTGAAAAACAATATTTCTATTCAGATTCTTATCTTCAGGGGGAGAGGGTAAGTGAAGATAAAGAACACGAAATGTTTTTCCCTGATTTACAGGTTACTAGTTAACCTGAAAATGTTCAGCCACCAACTCAGCCAACTGTTCAGCCACCAACCCCATCATTTGTTGATTAGCTGCAAGACCAAGACCAGCTCACTGACCAGCCACATTACCAGCCTCTTAACACATCAGAATCAAACTGCAATATACATCCAGTTGCTGAAAAATCTATCCTAGTCTACTCAAGGAGAAAAGAGCCCACTTTTACTCATTTGCAGGTTCAAGCTTCGATTCCTGAACCAGGCTTGTAGTCACATCCTGAATCAGGTATGCAGTCACAATTATCTTCTCCATTGATTCATGATTTGGACGTTCCTATAGCTATTAGGAAAGGAGTTCGAAACTGTACTCAATATCCTATTTCTCACTGTGTCTTATGATAAAATCTCTCATAAACACCGTTGCTTGCTCACTAATTTAGATACAGTTTCTATTCCCCAAAACTTAAAGAGGCACTTAGGGATGAGAATTGGAAAATTGCCATGAATGAGGAAATGAATGCACTCAACAAAAATAATACCTGGGAAATTGTTGATCATCCAAAAGATAAGAAACTTGTAGGATGTAAATGGGTGTATGCAATTAAATTTAATGCAGATGGATCTTTGGAGAGATACAAGGCTAGATTAGTAGCCAAAGGGTACACTCAAACACATGGAATAGATTATCAGGAGACTTTTGCTCCAGTAGCTAAGATGAACACAATCCGAATTCTTTTATCCTTAGCTGCTAACTTTAATTGGTGTTTACAGCAATTTGATGTCAAGAATACCTTTTTACGTGGTGATCTTGAGGAAGAGGTGTACATGAAACCTCCACTAGGTTTTGAGAAATACTTAAAAGATAATCAAGTATGCAGATTACGAAAGGCACTTTATGGGCTTAAGCAATCACCACGGGCTTGGTTTGGAAAATTTACAAAAGTGATGTTGGGGATTGGCTACAAACTAAGCCAAGGAGACCATACTCTCTCTCTTCTTTAGACACTCAACAGTTGGAAAACTTACAGTCTTGATAGTATATGTTGATGATATTATTATGACAGGTGATGATGAGGAGGAAATTCTGAAGCTTAAATCCAGACTTTCAAAAGAATTTGAGATCAAAGAGCTTGGAAAGCTTAAATATTTCCTAGGAATTTAAATAGCTCGATTTAAAGAAGGTATTTTTATTTCCCAACAAAAATACATTCTAGATCTCCTACGAGAGACATGAATGATGGGATGCAAGCCAATTGATACACCAATCGAAAAAATCATCGGTTGAGTGAAGCAAAAGATTATGAAGCTGTTGATAAAGGAAGGTATCAGAAATTGGTTGGAAAACTAATCTACTTGTCTCACACACGTCTTGATATTGCATATGCTGTAGAGGCGATAAGTCAATTTATGCATGATCCCAAGAAGGTTCATATACAGGCTGCATATAGAGTGATTCAATACCTGAAATCTACTCTTGGAAAAGGAATCATATTCAGAAAAGGAGCGGATATAAGTGTAAAAGCCTATACAGATGGAGATTATGCTGGCTCACTCACAGATCGACGCTCAACAACAGGTTACTGTACTATGATAGGTGGGAACTTAGTAACATGGAGAAGCAAGAAGCAGGCAGTGGTATCTAGATCAAGTGCAGAAGCTGAATTTCGTGCAATGGCTCAAGGAATTTGTGAACTCTTGTGGATAAAGAAAATCTTAGAAGATTTACAGATTAAATGGCGTGAACCTATGAAGCTGTATTGTGACAACAAATCAACTATAAGCTTTGCACATAATCCAGTTCAACATGATAGAACAAAACATGTTGAGATAGACCGGCACTTCATCAAGGAAAAGATTGAAAGTGGAATGAGTTGCACTCCTTATGTTCCTACGAATGGTCAAATGGCTGATGTGCTCACAAAAGAATTGGACAGCTCAACTTTCAGAAATATTATTAGCAAGCTAGGAATGGAAATAATTTATTCTCCAGCTTGAGGAGGAGTGTTAGAGAATCTCAGATTTTGTACAGCTGTAAAATTGATAGCTTTCCTAATTTATTTTTAATTGATAACTTTCCTATTGTATTTTATCAATCACTGATTTTTAGGATTAGTCTGTTACCTAAAATAGGATAATAATTTTGTATATATATGCGTATTCATTTATGGAAGAAATAAGAAGGAATTAAGGTTTTTTGTTTAGGAAAGAAGAATATATTGACATTGTCCACAGTGCTGTTTGCAGTTGCTGTTCATTGATGCTTTTCAAGCACCTGTTCACAAACCCTAGGTTACTTCTTTTCGTATCATATTTAGCATTTCTTTAGAAGTTACCTAGTTTGGGATTCTTAATTTTGGTAGTAATAGGATTAGTAACTAGCCTGTAAATACTTGTTTAGATGTTTACTCTCTAGGCTATACAATTGTTTGACATATCAAGATTTCAATCAAAGTTTGAGCTTAGTTCTTTCATTAGCTGTTTGGTATAAAAGTAGGAGGGCAATTAAGTAATTTTATAGGGGTAGTTAATTGGTTAATTTTAGTTGTTTTTTTATGACTTTTCTATTTTATTTCCTAATGGTAGAAAACGGCTATTGTACAGCCGCATTAACACGATTGTTAGAGGAAAGAGAGTGTGCATACTCCTTTGTCCTCTAGTGCAGCCAATCATTGGCTGATTTCCTTATTATGGAACAGATTCTCCTTATGGAGGACCATCAGAATATTGAATATAGATTTCACACATTCTCTCTCTCATTCTCTCCTCTGTTCTTCTTGTTCTTCTTTTATTTTGTACTAATCTTAAACCCTGCATTTCTAGAAACTAAATCCAAAAATTATCCATCCATTATCTAAGTTAGGATTTAGTCCTAACAAACCGGTATTAGATCTTCCTTCGATCCACATTCTCTCTGCTATAGGATGGGGAAAAACCCAAATATCCAGAAACCTTCAACCTCCATTGAAGAGCTGGAGGAGCAGCTTAGATCTCTTAGTTCAAAAATGGAGGCGTAGAGAGATACTTGCATTCTTCAGATGGAGTCCTAACTTAGGAATATGGAGACCATAATGACTAACTTCCAGCAAGAGCATCAACAAAGGATGGATGCATTAATGCAGGATCAACATAACCTAAAGCTAGAGCTTAAGCAGGAGAACTAGAAGTCTGTGGCTTATCTAGCCCAACTTATCTAGGGTCTTCAACCTCCAAATGCATCTAACAGTCGAACCATCACCCAAACCATCCAAGTAGCAGTACTTGCATTCTTCAGATGGAGTCCTAACTTGGGAATATGGAGACCATAATGACTAACTTCCAGCAAGAGCATCTACAAAGGATGGATGCATTAATGCAGGATCAACATAACCTAAAGCTAGAGCTTAAGCAGGAGAACTAGAAGTTTGTGGCTTATCTAGCCCAATCTCCAAGGAGCTCATTCTCCATTTAGCCAAGGCTACCCCAACTACTATTACTGTGGTAGATGGGAGGAGGGTCATTATATGGGAAAAGTGCAGCCAGTGTAGTTGGAACATGCAAGGCTATAAGTTTGTGTTTGACTTGAGGGTTTTTAAACTAGGGGACTATGATCTCATTCTAAGGGTAGTTTGGATAAAGTGTCATTCATCAATCACATTTGATTTTAAGGAGAATAAGTTAAAGATCAAGAGGGAGGAGGAGTCATAACTCAAGGGACTGAGTGAGAAAACCAACTTGAAGCTCATTACTGCCAAAGCTATCAATAAATTAAAGATCAAGGTGGAGAGGAAGGAGTTAGAACTCAAGGGATTGAGTGAGAAAACTAGCTTGAAGCTTATTACTGCCAAAGCTATCAATAAGCTGGTATTCCATGGATGGAAAGGGGTTACCTTCAAACTATTCCTCATCATCCTTCACCAAAGAGCAGCCCAAAAGCAGGACCACCTCCTACTCAAATATCACAAGAGTTACAACAACTGCTCAACTCCTATGCTGATGTATTTCCAGTTCCCAAGGGGCTGCCTACTCCTAGATCCCATGACCACTCCATTTCTCTCAAACCCCACTTTGAACCTTTCAATGTTAGACCCTATAGATACTCTCATCATCAGAAGAATGAGATAGAAAAGGTGGTGGATGAGATGCTAACCAACTCCATTATCTAACCGAACAACAGTCCTTATGCTTCTCCGATGCTATTGGTCAAAAAGAAGGATGGAAGCTAGAGGTTTTGTGTGGATTATAGAGAGCTTAACAAGCTTACTGTAGATGATAAATTTCCCAGACCCCTCATTGAAGATTTCCTAGATGAATTGCGTGGAGCAGTTGTTTTTACAAAGATAGACTTGTGGTCAGGTTATTTTCAAATCAGAATGAAGCTGGAAGACACTTACAAGACTGCATTCAGGACTCATTTAGGGCACTATGAGTTCCTGGTGATGTCTTTGGGCTTACCAATGCACTTGCCAGATTCTAGTCCCTAATGAACACCCTATTGAAGCCCTATTTGAGAAAGTTTGTCTTGGTTTTCTTTGATGACATGCTGATCTATAGTCCATCCATGGCAGCTCACATCTAACACCTTGAAACAGTGTTATAGCTATTGAGGGAGCACCAACCATATGGCAAGGAGTTAAAATGTGGGTTTGGGCAGCAACAAATTTCCTACTTGGGTCATCTGATTTCAACTAATGGGGTGTCCACAGACCCTAGAAAAGTAGAAGCTATGACTTCTTGGCCCATTCTTAAAAACCTCAATGGACTAAGGGGGTTCCTAAGGTTAATAGGATACTATAGGAGGTTCATTTTTGGCTATGGAATCATTAGTAAGCCACTCGCACACCTCCTAAAAAAGGACCAGTTCAAGTGGAATCCAGAGGCATAGCAAGCCTTTGAAAAACTCAAAGATCTGATGACTAAGGCCCCCAATCCTAGCATTGCCCAATTTTACTCAGCCTTTCATTCTAGAATGTGATGCCAGTAATGTTGGTATAGGGGTTGTACTCTTGCAAGGTGGCAAACCACTTTCATACATCTCCAGCCTACTAAGTCCAAGGAACCAATGGCTTTCAGCCTATGAGGGGGAGTTGCTTGCCATACTGTTTGCTATTACCAAGTGGAGACACTTCCTAGAGCAAGGGCACGTCATTATTAAGACTGACCATGAGAGTATCAAGCACTTGTTGGAGCAGAGGTTACACAATTACATCCAAGTGAAGGGAATTAACAAATTATTGGGTTTAGACTATAGCATTCAGTACAAGGGGCTAACAACAAGGTGGCAGATGCTCTATCTAGGAAATTTGAAGGGAATTCTTTATCCAATGGCCATTTGCTGACATCCACCACCTCCATTCTCACTCCCCAATGGATCCAGGAAGTACTCAATTCCTATCGAGGGGACTTTAAGGTCCAGCACCTCATTATTTCCCTCTCTCTCCCCGAGCTCACACCCCAACCATTCACTAACCAATGGCATCCTCAAATACTAGGATAGGCTATATATAAGGGCTGCTACTTCTCTACGGTAGCAACTAATTGCCTTATACTGTGACTCATCGATTGGGAGGCATTTTGGGATTAAGGGAACTCTTTACAGGCTGCAGAAAACCTTTTACTGGCCGAAGATGTAGAAGCAAGTGATCAACAGGATCTCTAATTGTGACACTTGATAGAGGTGCACACCAAAGATAGTATCTTACCCTAGACTTCTCCAACCTCTTCCCACACCTTCCCAAATCTGCATTGACTTAGCATGGATTTCATTCAGAAGCTCCCTAAGTCTGAAGGTTATGATACAATTTTGGTGGTGGTTGACAAGTTTTCAAAAATAGCCCACTTCATTCCTCTCTCTCACCCTTTTACTGCAGCTACATTTGCCCAATCTTTTTTGGATAAGATTTTTAAACTCCATGGGATGCCTCACTTTATAGTTTTTGATAGGGACAAAATCTTGATTGGGAATTTTTGGTAGGAGCTCTTTAAGCTGCTGGGCACTCAACTCAAATTCAGTACAGCCTATCACCCTCAAAGTGATGGCCGAACAGAGGGACTCAACATATGCCTAGAAACCTACCTCAGGTGCATGACATTCCACAAACCAAATTACTGGTTCAAGAGGCTTAGTCTGGTAGAATATTGGTACAATACAAGCCACCATTCTACCATTAATCTCAGCCCATTTCAAGCTATTTATGGCTTTCCCCCTCCTCTGCCAGTCCTTACCTAACTCCCTTCTTCAATTGCTGCAGTGGAAGACTTTCTCCTATCAAAGGAAGACATGGATGCTTACCTCAAGGAGCAATTGGTAGAGGCTTAAAATAGAATGAAACAAGCTGCAAATAAACCCAGAACTCCTAGTAAGTTTTTAGTTGGGGATAAGGTTTACCTCAAGCTGCAACCCTATAGCTAGCTCTCTTTGCCTGCCAGAAAATCCTTGAAGCTTTTTCCAAGGTACTATGGGCCATATCCTATCATTAAGAAGGTTGGAAAGGTAGCCTACTATCTCCAACCTCCCCCTGAATGTAAAATCCACCTTGTTTTCCATGTTTTCCTGCTGAAAAACAGGTTAGAGACCAAATACTCATCTCTTCTAAGTTCCTTTAGTGGATGGTGAGTTTCTTATCTAGTCAAACAAGATTCTTAATACCAAGAAATATCTTAGTGTGTGACACACACGTCCAACAAATATTTATTAAATGGCTAGATCTACCCTCCATCGATTCCACTTGGGAATACCTCACTTACATGCAGTAGCAATTCCCTCAATTCATCCATTCTTGGGCACAAGAATGCTCTCAAAGGGAGGGGGGGTTTGTCAGGTCTAAATGTAGGAGGGCAATTAAGTAATTTTAATGGGGATTAGTTAATTTGTCTAATTTCAGTAGTTCTTTATGAATTTTCTGTTTTGTTTCCTAATGGTAGAAAAAGGCTGTTGTACAGCTGTATTAGTAGGATTGTTAGAGGAAAGAGTGTGTGCATGTTCCCTTGTCCTCTAGTACAGCTAATTATTGGCTGATTTTCTTATTTTGTAACAGATTCTCCTTGTGGGGGACCATCAGAATATTAAATACAGATTTCATTCCTTTCACTCTCTCTCTCTCTCTCCTTCCTCTGTTCTTCTTCTTCTATTTGTACTAATCTTAAACCCTCCATTTCTGGAAAATAAATCCAGAAATTATTCATCCATTATCTATGTTAGGATTTACTCCTAACATTAGCTTTATGAGCTTGTGGTTGTTCTTTCCTCATGTGTGTTTCTACGTCAATTTGGGGTTAGAATTACTGTGAAATTCTATTGTCTAAATCAACCATGTGAGCCTTCTGCATTCATGCTTGTGTTTATGCATGTAAAGAGACTTGCCATATATAGCTGTGTAGTTGATTAGGAATTACAGCTGTAATATTCTTGTATAGTTGACTTGCCTTAAATAGTTTTATGTACTTAAATAGGTATATATCTTATGTATAAATACCTTGAGACATAGAGAATAAAAAGGGACTTTTTTTGCCTCTCAATTGTCAATTTGGTATCAGAGCAAAAGAAAAATTCTTCCGCTGTCTTTCTTTTGTTCAAACCCTAGCCGACATCAATGTCTACTAAAACTGAATGAGATTTCGGACAGCAAAAACCTTGATGAAAAAAGCCTTCCTGCTGTGACTATTCATGAGACATCTTCTCCAATCCATATCAAATTGGATGGTACTAATTATCATGTTTGGTCCAAGATTCTAGAGATGCATATTGCATATTGGAAGAAAGGCTGCTCCTGCAGAGGATGATCTAGGCTATGACGAATGGGAAGCTGAAGATGCTCTTGTCAAGTCTTGGCCAATTAATTCCATGAATGATAATCTGATGTCACACTTTGTCCCAGTCTGGGATGCAGTTAAGAGGAGCTATCTTGATGTTTCAGACTCTTCTCAAGTCTATGAATTGATGAAAAAATCCTTTCAGTTGCGTCAGGCTGGCCGATCTCTAGCA
Organism: Excoecaria agallocha; assembly: GCA_037975025.1. NCBI lineage: Eukaryota > Viridiplantae > Streptophyta > Magnoliopsida > Malpighiales > Euphorbiaceae > Excoecaria > Excoecaria agallocha. The sequence continues at coordinate 98,490,104 of CM075806.1, forward strand.
AAATATTACAATGAGTTGAATTCAATTTTCATGGAACTTGATTATTGAAGGCCCAATGACATGACGTGCCGCTGATATTGAGAAATAGAGGCAACGTATTGCTGAAGATCGAATCTATATGTTTCTTGTAGGTCTTGACTACAATTTGGATCAAGTTTGTAGTCGTATTTTGGCTATTTCACCTTTACCCAGCCTGGAGGAAGCTTATTCTTTAGTTCGTTGCGAAGTGCAGAGACAAGTCACCATGGGATCAGAAAATTATTCTGAGGCATCAGCTCTGGCTGTCCAAAAGAGCACCCCTCAGACTTCCTCTGTGGATTCTGCCACCTCTAATTCTCGCTTCTACACCCATTGTAACAGCAACCAACATACAGTAGATGTTTATTGGAAGAAGCATGGTTATCCGGAGTAGTATAAACTTAAGCAAACTGAGAAGAAAAACAAAAAATTTGCACAGATAACTATTACTAATACTTCTCTACCTTCTGCTTCTCATGTCTCTCAAGTGTCACCTCAAGCAAGTAAGTCTAGTTTGACATGTGCTTATATTGCGTCTAACACTTGGGTTATTGATTCAGGGGCTACTTACCATATGACTAGTAATTCTTCCATACTTACCTCTCTCATGTCGTCTAATGTTAAGTCTGTACAAGTTGCTAATGGGAATTCTGTGCCCATTACAGGGGTTGGGAATGTCTCAGTCTCTCCTACACTCTCTATGTCATCTGTTTTACTTGCATCCGCCCTCTCTAATAATCTTCTTTCCATTAGTAAGATTACCAAAAGTCTGAATTATTCTGTAACGTTTAATTTTTCTCACTATGTATTCAGGACAATCATACGAAGATGACGATTGGCATTGGTAAGGAAAGAGGCGGCCTTTATTACTTGGAGAGGGTTAAGGAGTTTAAATCTAAACCTAGTCATGGCCTTCAAGTAGAGAGAGAGACGTTTGACAGAGAAAAGATTCTTTTATGGCACTGTCATTTAGGATATCCATCTTTTACTTATTTAGAACATTTATTCCCCAAGTTGTTTCGCAATGTTCCTACCTCTAGTTTAAAGTGTGAAGAATGCATTTATGCAAAAAAAAAACATCGTGTTTCTTTCAAAAATAGTTTCAATAAAAGTTTTATTCCTGTTTAATGTATTTATACTGATGTGTGGGGTCCTTTTTTTACTTCATTTGCTTTGTGTCACAAATGCTTTGTCTTTTATTGATGACTGTACTAGAGTGAGTTGGGTCTATTTGATGAAATCTAAAAGTGATGTTATACATGTGATTCCTTAATTTTATAAAATGATTGTCACACAGTTTCATACTCAGGTTCAAGTCTTTCATTCTGACAATGGTCGTGAGTTTGTTAATCAGTCTCTCACTAATTTCTTCCTAGAACATGGCATCCTCCATCAAACTACCTGTGCCTATACACCTCAACAAAACAGTATAGCAGAACGTAAGGATCGTCACATCCTTGAGGTTGCTAGGGCTTTAAGCTTTACTATGCATGTTCCTAAATGTTTTTGGGCTGAGGCTGTCATAACTGTTGTCTTTCTTATTAATCGGATGCCTGCTTCTATCATTGATTTTCAAACTACTTTGAGAATGTTGTCAAAATTTCACTTTATCCCTTCTGCTCTAAATATTTGCCCTAAGGTTTTTGGTTGTGTATGTTATGTTCATGTGCACTCTATCTATAGGGATAAACTTGATCCACGTGCTCTTAAGTGTGTTTTTCTTGGTTATTCTAATTCTCAAAAGGGCTACAAATGTTTCCATCCTCCTACAGGTAAATATTATGTTTCCATGGATGTTCAGTTCTGTGAACAGGTATCTTATTTTTTTGGAGATGTATCTATGGTTCCTTTTCAAGGGGAGATTAGTAGTAAGGAAGAGGAACAATTATGGTTAGCAGAGAAGAAGTTATGGATGTCAGGAAAGGGGGAGAATTCAGGTAAGGGGGAGAATTCAATTGTTGTGGGGTATAAGGAATCGTTAGATGATACTTGTCCTATTGAAGTTGAGTCTGAACTTGAGGAGATAAAAAATGAAAGACCAGCTCAATTATTCCAAAAAAAGGTATACAAGAAGAAAAGAGACTCCTAATTCTAATGCCCCTCTTGATGACATTACCATGCCATCAAATGATTCTTCTACCATTAATCCTGAGGTATGTGTTCCCTCTCCTAAAATTTCAACTTCAGATATTGATTCTAGTCTTGTCACATTAGAGAATGCTGTTGTGAATCCACAAGTTACGGATCACGATCATGGTAGAAGATATCCCCTTCGTGAACATAAAGAACCTGATAGGTTGGTCTTTTCCAAATCATCTTCTAATGTCGCTTATCCCATTTCTGATTTTATCTCTTATCATCGCTTGTCAAAAACTCACCTAGCTTTTGCTCTTCAGTTGTCTTCTGTGTCTATTCCTAGTCATTTTCAGGAAGCCCTTGGAGATATTAAGTGGAAGGCTACCATGGAAGAGGAAAATGAATGTTCTCCAAAAGAATTCTACTTGGGAGATGGTTGAGTTACCACCGAAAAAGAAGACAGTAGGTTGCAAGTGAGTGTTTACAGTGAAGTACAAGTCAGATGGGATAGTTGAAAGGTATAAGGCTAGATTGGCGGCCAAAGGTTACACTCAAACCTATGGGATTGACTATCAAGAGAGTTTTGCTCCTGTGGCTAAGATAAACACCGTTCGAGTCATTTTATCTCTTGTGGTCAATCAAGACTGGCCATTACGGCAGTTTGATGTAAAAAATGCTTTTCTTCATGGTGATTTGATAGAGGTGTATATGGATCCTCCTCCAGGATTTCCATTAGAAGAAGGTAAAGTATGCAACCTGAAAAAGGCATTATATGGACTGAAACAATCACCAAGGGCATGGTTTGGCAAGTTGAGTTACTCAATAAAGGAGTATGGTTTTAAGCAAGCTTTAGCAGACCTTTCTCTATTTTATAAAAGAGATCATGATGATATTACCTTGGTTATTGTTTATGTCGATGATATGATTGTTACAAGTAGTAATGCTAGTGAGATAGAGAAGGTTCGAAGCTATTTGGCAAATGAATTCGAGATAAAAGACTTAGGGGCTCTAAAATATTTCTTGGGCGTCGAAGTCTCTTGGTCCAAACAAGGCCTTTTCCTCTCCCAACGGAAGCATATTTTAGATTTCTTAGCTGAAACTGGGAATTCTGCCTGTGAACCTATAGATACTCCCATTGAAGTGAATCATGGTCTATCTATCTATTCTGATCAAGTTCCAACTAACAAGGAGAGATATCAAAGACTAGTGGTAAAGTTGATCTATTTAACCCATACTAGACCCGATTTATCATATGTAGTTAGTGTTGTCAGTCAGTTTATGCACAATCCGAGTGATCGACACATGAATGCAGTAAATCGTATTCTGGCTTATCTGAAGTCCTATCCGGGAAAAGATATTATGTTCTCCAAACATGGACACTTAGATATTGTGGGTTACACAGATTCTGACTTTGCTGGCTCTATATTAGATAGAAAGTCAACTTCAGGATATGTGTCATTCGTTGGAGGTAATTTGGTGACTTGGAGGAGTAAGAAACAGAATGTGGTGTCGTTGTCTAGCACCGAAGCTGAATATCGGGCTCTCCATCATGCAACCACAGAACTTACTTGGTTAAAAATTCTTTTAAAAGAACTTGGATTTGGTCCAAAGAAACCTATGGTACTTTATTGTGATAACACTGCAGCTATTGAGATAGATAATAATCCAATACAACATGATCGAACTAAGCATGTTGAACTTGACAGGAATTATATCAAGGATAACCTGGATTCTAGTATGATAGAGGCTCCTTACATTAAGAGTGCAAATCAGCTAGCTGACATGATGACCCATGCTGTTGCTAGTGGTCAATTTTATGCATCATCAGCCAAGTTGGGCATGTGTGATATCTATGCACCAACTTGAGGGGGGAGACATGGCATATATAGCTGTGTAGTTGATTAGGAATTACAGCTGTAATATTCTTGTATAGTTGACTTGCCTTAAATAGTTTTATGCACTTCAATAGGTGTATATCTTCTGTATAAATACCATGAGACATATAGAATAAAAAGGGACTATTTTTGCCTCTTAATTGTCAATTAAGAGGAATGAGAAACTATTTCATCCTTGCTGCATTTGATATACTGTTCGGCTTCAATTGAGATTAACTTAAATTTCTTCCTCAACAACATATTTTGTTATGGTTATAGGGTTTGAGTTTATTAAGGCAATATTTTAGTTTTGATATATTTATATTTATATTTAGTTGTGGTATTTTAGCTATAATAGGATTCGATTTTAATTAGTGATTTATTTTCTATTTAGGAGGATTTTATTTTCTAGTTAGAAGGGATTCTTATTTTCTAATTCGAATAAATTTGTATTTTCCTAGTTAAATTTTAATTCCTATTTTATTAGATGTTTCTAATCTTGTAATTTCTATTTAAAGAGACAAATTTAAATAATAAAGCAAGTCAGAAATTTTCAGTACAAAAATACAAGAGATCGGAGCTCTCTCTATTGAGGTCCAAGGTTTCAGTCTCCCTTTTGACGAGCTGAGAGGTTTCAGTCTCCCTTTAACAAGCTAAGCTATCATATTAGTTGTTTGGTGTTTCAATCTACAATTTGGGACCTCAACATGTTTCCAGTTTCACCATTCAAGTCACACCAAGACTCAATTAGTGACAACTCCTTTGAAAATAGTTTTTTTTGGCTCGTACAACACCCAGACCTTGTACCGAAACTAGAGGGATAATATACTCACTGTTTTAGATGTAAAGATGATGTTATGTCAATTTGATCTAGTAAATGCCATGGGTGTGGAAAGAGTTTCTCCTCTTATCCTGTAAGATAAAAGAATTAAAAATATCAACATTTTGGATTACACTAAATGCATAAAGTAACTATTTTAGTTACTCAAAATTATGGTTCTAAATGAGCTAACCTAATCTGGCTATGCAACAGTTAATTGTAGGAATGATTGTTATCGCATGGTGTTTGGAATTTATAGTAGCTGATCTGCACTATGGAATTAATACATTACAGATTGAAAAATGTGGAGGCTGCAAATGAAGTTGGGATTGTTGGGTTTCACTTCAAAAATTCAGATTTGCTACGTCAAGATCTCACTAAGATGGGGGTTATCAGATCCAATGATGAACCTTCCAAAAAGGCATGATTACCCAATTTGTAGTCTAAATATTCATCAACATCTTCAATTTTTTTTTTTCCTTTATAGTTTTTAAAACGTTTTGGCGCAACTCAGCCAAGTGTACAGACATTTGAAGAAAAAATTAATTTGTTCTGTTTGAATATCATATTTAAGCTCTTTTTATTTTTTTGCTGCATAACTGACTATTTGGCCTGATGTTTCCAGTTTGAGTGTTTTCAGTTCATCCACCTCAGTGCTGCAAGTAGAAATAATCATGGCCAGACTTGAAAATGAGAAATGTTTAAAAAACCAAATAAGTCCGCTAAGAATTCGGCCTACGAACACATCTGGCAGAAAGTTATACGTTTAGGTGTCTTTTATTTTGAGTCTGGCTGCAAGTTATACATTGAGGTGTCTTTTATTTTGGGAGGCAGACGAGGATTTGAACTCTTGTAAAACAAAAAAAACCATTTAAGTGATTCTAACTGTTTATACATTTCGATTTTCTTAATAATACTATATTGTAGGCAAATAGGATTTGGAATTGAATGATCTTTTAAGAAAATAATTCAACTTTGAACATTAATCTTCTCCTATATAGTTTTCTCCAAATTTACTAAGATTGAAAAATTTTTCATTTGCGGTAATTAATCACCATCATCATTACTATTATTATCAACCAATATTTCAACAAAGAAATTAGACAAAACGTATCTTCAAGTTCCTTAACTTTTATGTTTTTTTTTTTTTTGTGCTATTGAGCTTTTAAATTTTTCATTGGTTACATTGGATTTTTAAACTTTTATTTTCATCCACATTAAATTTAGAATTACCAAATTTAGATAAAATAATAATATAATTTTAGTATGCATTGAATCTTGAAATTTTTATTTTTATTTTATTAAATTCTTATTTGGATCTAATGTGTATTAAACAAAAGTTTAAGAATCCAATAGTATAAAAAATGTAAAATCAGAGAGCCGGGAATGCATTTCTCCATGAAATTATGATTTTTATTTTAAAAGTTTTTGCTATAAAGATGTCTAGCTAAACAAAAAACATTTACAAGGGCTTGTTTGGCCAAAATAGAAACCACCCAAAATCTTTTCTAGGTGTAGAAAAATTAACCAACATTCAATTTAGAAGGGTTAATTACATGGATGCTCATCCAATTATAACCATTTTTCGTCCATGATGCTAAAAAATTGATTTACAACATAAAAGTAACCAATTTTGATTTTAGGAAGAAATGATCTTCAAGTCCCTAGACTTTTAGGTTTGTCTACATTAAACCCTTCAAGTTTAAACTTCTCGAACTTTTGTCCCGGTAGAAGTATGAGAAAAGAAGAATACAGGAGCAAAGGAAAATTGAAAGAAGAGGTTGGATAGACCTTCAAGGTTTATCAAAAGAAGAACAAATTTTAGAGACAAAGATAAATAAAAGCATTCAAAAGGAATTATGGGAGAGAACCCAAATGCCCCAAAGGAAAACTTCTGAATAGCTGTTATTGCTATTGAATTTATGACTCAAAAAGAATATGCAAAAAGAAAATATATATGAGAAAAGTGTTTATGGAAGATGAAAGTCTGGTCTATGAAACTGATTTAGATGAATCTAATTTATGGACAACTCAGAAATATTCATAGATGAAGAGTCAGTCCCATTGGACAATACTTCTAATACGATCACCCATCTAGGGGTGGCCTAGAGTGAAAATTGCCGATAAACATCAGCAATATTTATAGTAAGTCCAGGTTCAATTTCAAATCAATTGTAAATGTCTCTCAGTCTGAGTTATTAGCTCAAGTTTCTACTCCTGAACGAGAGATGTTAGATGTGTCCCTAATCAATTTAGCCAAAATTAGAGAAATGGTTGGCAAATCCAAAAGTGAGTATAAATATATTCACATAAGGCTCGTCCAAGTAGGACCAATCCCGCTGTTCAATTTACCAATCGATAGTTCTTATGATAGAAATTATTTAAATATATGATGGAAAGAATTCAAGATATTAGGAGTGCAAACTAACCTAGCAAATTGTCAAGTATAGTTTCAAACCTATCTATATATTTAATGGCTTTGAGTGATAGGTGTTTGGGTAATTCATCGGCTCTTAGGATTAAGTCTCTAAAAATTAATAGAACGAATAATATTAATAATATGTTGCAAAGTGCCATCAAAAAGAGGAGAAGGCTAGACATCTGTGAATAATATGTTGCAAAGAGTCCAGTTTACCCATTTGTAAGAGCAATGAGACATATAACCATAATTCCTAAGGTTGTAATAGTTGACTTAGAAAAAAGGCTTTTAGCATTGACAAGGTACATCTCAACACATACATTGAGGTAACATTTAAATTTCATAATTATTATGACTATTCCATACATGTATTAGTTGACACAAGATCAACAATGAGTAGTGTAAGACCAAATGAGTTGCCTGATGAATGGTAGCCAAACCTATATTTTTAAAAATGGCAGGAGGTAAGGTAAATGCATTTTTAAGAGGGCAACAAAAAAATTGTCCTTTCGTGCAAGATGACACTTATGTTTCTTTTGCATTAACATAAATTCAGATCCTCAATAATCCAAAATGTAAATTAAATTTTGGTTTTTATCTAGTAAAAACTTGTGATTTGTAGGGATCTATGCCTTGTGAACCTGCTTTTAGAGTACAAGCATAGAGTGGTGAAACTTGGGTAAATCGGTTGTTTGAGTCTAAGTTTAGAGATGAGTAGTGCTTTAAAACACAAAATGAATTGTCAAAACTCTTAACACAAAGTATTTAGGTCGTAGGAACAAAATGGGAGAAGTTTTGGTCAAGCTTACTGATAATTTTAGTGATGATCCATTAAAATTATAGATCCTATATGGCTTAATTGCCAAATTAGAACTAAAAGATCCTAATATGATCATTAGGAGTGGAAATATAACCTACACAAAGGAAAATGATTAAAAAATTTTACAAACAGATTCTTGAATTGCTTGAAAAAGGTTTTATTAGAGATAGTGTGAGTCCACATTCTAGTCCAACTTTTATGGTAATTAACCCTGCAAAACAGGTGTTAGGAAAGGTAAGGATGGTTATAGGCTGAATCACCAGTTTTGCCCTTTCGTTCCATGACTCGCCATCTTTGCCACTTTTGCATGCAATTCATTTATTTGGCCCTTTTACATCCTTTTGCATGCATATTTATTATTTTATGCTCCTAATTCTTCATGTGCACAATACTGCATCCATTATATTTCATTTGTGTTTTTTTTTTGTATAATTTCTTTGTTACATTAATCTGCTTTATTTTCTATTTACGTATTAAATGTCTTATATCATTATTTGCTATATTTTATTAATGTTATTTATAATTATGTTTATATCCAATTATATTTTATGTTAATTATTGTATTCAATAATTTGCAATATTATATACATATTTTTATATTTATTTTCTTTTAATTTATTATTATATATATATATGCATATACATATTTCTTTCTTTCTTTATTCTTTTTATTATTTATTTGCAATTTATTTAATCGCTTTAGCATACATGTGTTTATGCATGATACGTGAATTACGGATGCATCATGCATTTTTATCTGTGTATTTTATTTATGTTTTTATTCGTAATTTATTTTAATTGTTTTAGCATACTCATGTTAATGCATGTTGTATGAATTGAGGAGGCATCATACATTTTTGCCTGTTTTATTTCATTTATTTTACATTATTTGAGTTAATTGCTTATTATTTATGTAATCACTTAACAATTAACCATTAGTACTTTTTTGTACAATTTTAATATTCATCGACACGCACACCTATATATTCCAGGTCGAGATGGAGTAAATTAGAAAATATGGTGCGGGAGCTTTATTTCTAATTATTTATTGCTTTATTATTTTGGGCATGTATCCCTATCATTTTATTTATTTTCCTTTTATTTCTGCAAAGTCTGTAATAATAAAGTATTTTTGATTGCTTAAATGGAAAAATTACATAAAAATGTTTCTACTAATTAATTGGAATTTTTCCAATAAAATAGGACCAATATCCTATTTTTGTGCCATAAAATTACATACAAATTATAACCCTTTTTCTTAAAATGTAAATCATTTTTGTATATAAATTAACATGGATTTTTCATGATAAATAAGATCCATTGTCCCAATTTTCTCAAAATACATGCATAAATTATGTTTTTTTTTGTAAAATATGCATGCAAAAATCAATGTTCTCACCTAAAATGATATCACAACAAATTATTTGTTTTATATATAATTTTTTTATTTAAGTAGATATAATTCTATATAATAATTTTACTGCCATGCTTTATCACTTTCTATAACATACTTTATCACTTTCCATACGTGCTTGAGTGCGCCTTTAATTTATTCTAGCCTGATAACTTGGATAAAAAAAGAGATAAAATACTTTTAAAATCCATTTATACAATATTAAACAAGGTATAAATAAGAGTGAGATCCCGAACTATCCTTTGTCTTGATTTCATAAGGTTAGAACTTATTTCCTAATGTTTTATTGGGTGTTGACTTTATGATACCTATCTTGTGGTGCCCAATAGATTTCCTCATAGATTTATCACTAACAATGGAATAGGGGTACTTCAAGACATTATCTCATGCCTTTTCTAGGGTCGAGACTTGTCAAATTGGGTTTAATCCCTATTTATTGGGAAACAATAAGCCTTTATGAGTTAAATGAATCTTTATCTTATCTCAAGCCTTAAAAGCAGGTATTCTAGGACCAAATAGGATAGCAAGGGTTCAGCATGTGTCACAGTGGTGACTCCGTTGTGGACCTATGATACTTGGCTTTGAAAGTAATTTTGGTTAATTTAATATTAATGGGTTTAAGATTAAGAAATTTTCTTTTTTCAAAATAAGTTGCATTAGAATCATACTAGAATATTAAAATAGGTTAGGTGTCCCTCTAGGTTCTTGGGGGCATCAGATGATCAATGCAATCTATGAAGAAGTAGATTATCTTAGGCGAAAGCACGACAACAATAGATTATCTCTTTTGGAAACAAGAAGAAAGACCATAAGGAAGGCAAGAAAGAACAAACTAAAGGAAGATGCCCAAAGGAAGCTTATCAGAAGTCCACTTGAAAATAAAGTTTTAAAGGGTACTAAAAGGACAACATACAAATTGCACCTACAACTGGATCCTATAACCACCTAGAATATGGTCTATTCATTTTTTGCATGCATTCTTTTGACACATAATTTTTTGCAAATATTTTGACACTTAATTTTAAACCAATATTTTGATGCATATAATTTTTTACAAACATTTTTACACATATTATTTTCACAAATATTTTTGCACATATAATTCTCGCAAATATTTTAGCACATACAATTTTTGCAAATGTTTTTATACATATAATTTTTGTAAACATTCGTGTACAAAATTTTTCACAACTATCTTGTATATAGTTTTTCACAAATATTTTTACACATAATTTATCACATGCGTAAAAGAAGATTGTATTAATGATTATTATGAAGATGATATTCTCAAAGATGGTAAAGAATGGAACACATTAGGAGAACCATCTAGTAAATATGATTTCAAACTAAACGTATTCAACAATAGAATGGGCTCAATGATCAATCCCAATATCTTGGGAGCAATCCATAGATTCTTAAAAGGAATCTGGTAATGAAAGTTATGAACAAGAGTTTGACAACCTATTGATCAAATTCTTGAAAAACAGACCTAGTATTTTTCACAAAGTATCAAAGGTCTTAGTCTTTCAAAAGATGAATTTATTCTATATGCAAGTTTACTAGGAGGACTCATAAAAAGAGATTTCCAACAACTTGACCATTTTAAAGATGAAGCTATTCTCTAAATTATAAAACTAGAGGAATAGCTTAGTTTATGCCTAGCAGAAAAAGAAGACTCCCTTAAACAAATTTTAGAAATAATGAGGCTTATTGATAAACTAATTCAACTACTTTCTGAAGATGTCAAGTATACCATTAAAGAGAAGATATTTGATTCTATAGGTGTTTATTGCAAGAGTGTTCTATGTTGCATCCTCATCTGCATTGGCATTCATATAGAAAACCAATGTTAAGGATAAATGCAAAAAGAGTTGTAGATAGTATCCATTTTATGGAAGTGGGATTGGCATAAATAGTCAAAATTGATTTAAAAGATATTTCTACATGTTCATTACTTCTACGGATGGTATAGGTTGCTATAAACATGGTGAACGGTGTAATAAAGATTATGTTTTTCCATATCTTTAGTACAGTCGTGAAGTATAAAAAGGATTGTAAAGTTCATTTTCCTATCTGTTAGAGAGTATGCCCTAGAGCCCATGTAATAGGGATGTTTTTCATATGTATGAAATTTATATTCTTAATAAAAGGCATCATTCATTTATTAATGCTATGTTTAAATACATGAGTTTGTAAATCTTAAATTAATAAATGAAGTCTTAGATATTATAAATACAGTGCAAAGGCAATCATGAAGGTGTTCATGATGTGAGATGTCTATTGCATGCAAATGTGTTAATATCTAAATATCCCTAGTCATAGAATTAACAAGATAGGAGATTGTTAATTTGGACAAACTAGCACATGTTATTCTTCTTGAATGGTTCAAGCAGTGGTTCTCATAACTGTGATTATGGAAGATAATCAAAGCTAACATGTGGATGCTTGTTAGAAGAATAAGTTCATTGGAGACCTACAAAGAGAATCCTCACATTGATATTAAATCTATGTCAGTGAGGAATCTCTTCATAGTGGTTGTCCAAGTATCCTTAGACTTGAGATCACCAAAGTTATCTTAAGTAGCAAGTGATATACTTTGACTCCATAACTGATTACTTTCAACTGGGAGTGAACATAGTTAGGAGATTGGGTATATCATAACCTACTTGAAGATAGTTGAGTGATTGACAAAGGATTCACCATCCCAGATTTAATAAGGGAAGTTATCTCGCATGATTCTATAATTACCTTGTTCAGAGAATCTCTGGCCAGAGTAATATGCCAAGATGGATAGAGATCCATGAAGGGCATTTTGGGAACAATGGTTAAATTAATAGAACATACATAATTAGATTTATATGAGTTAACAGAAATCCATACTCAGAATCTAATTGAGATAAGAGTGGTGAAAGGAGTAATTGCACGGTAACTGTTTCTATGGAAGGGTACAGTCAAACCACATGACTTTCCTGACATTTGGATAGTCATGATGCTTAGCTAGTGGCCAATCATGACTTGTATAATGATGTATCAAAATATCAATAGAGATTGATAAAATGATTTAAAGGAGTTTAAATCATGTGAGTTTTGAATAGAACTCACAATTACATATTATACTGCCAACATGGACAGGAACCCAATAGGTCACACACATATAGAGAAAAGGGTAAAATGGTAAAATGACAAGGATAATAATATTTGATATTATTATGAAGGTAAAGAAGTGAATATGAAAATAATTAATTAAAGAGTTTGATTAATTATGATCAAATAAAATTGTTCACGGAACTTTTGAGAAATATTCTGTAAATTGGACCTAGTTGAAATAATATATTTCATGATTAATTATTATTATCTTATAAGTGTTATAGGACTACTATAAGTATTATAGGACTGGTATAATAATTAATAAGTTTATTGAAAGAATTATTAAGGGCCAGAGGAATGAAGCAGTTGGCGAAAGTCCTTCTATAAGGGCCACATGCCAAGTCCAGAACAGAAGGACTTAATGGCATATTTCATGCACTAAATTAATTTATATATGTTACATAAGTGTTATGGAGCTCACATATTTAATTTGGTTGGATTTGGAATCCATTTGAGTATTTAAATCCAATTAGTTGCACAAAAGGCCTAGTTTGTGGGTTTTGTGCATAGTCTTTTATGAAAAGGTTTAAATTGGATTTAATTAAACCCAAATGATTATAATTAATTCCAGAGGCCCAATTAATAATTCTCCAGCAATTTTAAAGAGCCCAATCTCATTAAGGAGTTGGAATTTTAACCTAACTATAAAAGGCCAACTAATGAGGAATTATGGTTAAGTGATTAAAATAAAAAGAAAGTCTTTTTCTCTAATCTCTCTCTCCTTTTTGTGCCAACTCCAAGCTAGCTTCTTGGAATTTCGGCCAGCCCTAGTTAAACACCAATTTGTTGGTTCAATTTATCCCTCTCTAGTGTGGATTACTCATTGGAGGTGTTCGATTTTGGATACTGTGGTTTGCGACAACCCGATGCGAAGTAAAATCAACTGTTCAACAAAAATCAAAGGTGATTTTTCTTATTCTCATATAGTTAAATTGTGTATTCATGGCAAGATCAGATCTAATGGTTAAAAAATTTTAAAATTCTGCTCATGTATATGATCCATATAACCGTTAAAATCCAACACTATCAACTATGGGCTTTGCATCCTATCGCAGCATGAGGAATTATGGAATCCCAAAAGGTTAATAGTCAATCTTTAAAGTTAGAGTCAAAAAAAATATGAAGAAACCAAGATTATTAACCAAGTGTTTCAAATTGAGTTTTTTTAAGTCTGTGCTACAAGGAGTTAGTCCCTGTCCGGAATAAGGTATACTTGGAGATGGTAAAATTTTTGTTAATATCATGTATAAAGATCTTCCTTGTCCAGAAAAGCTTCAAGGAGTGGTTTGAGGCAAGCAAAAGCAAATGAATTCCTTCTGAGGCTAATGAAAAGGAGTCCTAACCTGAATTTCAAGTCTGAAACCTTCAAGACTTGGGAAAAAGGTAGCCAACAATTATGAAAGGCACCTTGAAGAACAAATGTGAATAATCTTAGAGGAAAAAGATGTTGGAATTGGAATATCAAAGTTAGAGAGCAATAATAAAGCGATACGTCATCTATGACATCAAACTCAGCAAGAATAATGGAGGCAAAAGATAAAGTGGCATCCACTTTGCCACATGTCTACATTGTATGGGTTTGTAAGATTACTTTTTATCTTACCTTACCTATAAAAAAAGAAATTTTATGAATTATTTTATACAACTATAAAATAGGATTAGAGACACTAGCTATTAGTGTTCCTTTTTTAAATAATTTACTTTTAAGTTAGCACAAAATACTAGAGATACCAATTTTGTATCTATAAATACTTTCTTCAGTATTCAATTTTGAGGGGAGAAAAAATAAAATTTGAGTCTTCATATATGAGCTTTACATCTTGAAAAAATTCTGCTACCATGTACCTTAAAAAAAATTTCCAAAATGATATGTGAGAAAGAAGTGTTGCAATAAGACCTGTGAGAATAAGAGATTAGGAAACCATAAGACATAATAACCTTTTAACCTTTGTGGTTTCTCTAATGATAGGAGGGGAAAAAAGTTGAAGCTATTGCTAAAGCTTGGTGGACCTTGATTAACAAGTAAGGTATATGTTATGCCCTTTATGGGTATATGGCTTATAATATCTAGAATATTGTAGAAAGGTTGTGTTTAGTAGATTTTACTAATAAAAATCAGGTGTTATATTTTCAAAAGAGAATTAATATCAACCGATAGAGAGATAGTAGAGATACACATAGTTAATTATAATAAATTTTGAGATTGTAGAAACCATATATGGAAGCTAGCTTTGTTTAATGTTATTATTATATTCTTAGATAAATTGCTAGAACAAAATAATTGTTGATATCCAATAATTGTTAATTTCTTGATTGTTTTCATATAGATCACAGAGTAGACAAAGATCCAGTAATAGGTTTGGTGAACACTATTACAGATCGTATTAATCTCTAAATGAAACTTTTAAAAAATTTAAAAGCTATGTTGAAAGTTTTTTAGAATGTTTAGAAGAATTGGCTCTAAGATGGCGAGTTTGAGAATTATTTGTCAAAAATAAAGAGCCTTTGGATTTTGTTTCAAGTTCTAGGTATTTCAATGAGTATGAAAAATTGAAAGAAATCCATAACTTTAGAATCTAGTCTCTAAAATAGATTACAGACTAGCTTTATAATTTCACCTAAGTGAGTTAAAATTCTTAGTTTATAGAGGCTCACTTCGATTGATATCAGAGCCTTGTCAAAACATTTTGGAGCTCATTGGATATGCTTGAAAAAGAAAAACAAGTTTTTAAATGAAATGAATAGAATTGGGGAAACACTTGAAATTCAAAGAATTCAAAGAATAAGGAGCGACCTAACAAAAAGAAATTTAAAAATTAAAGGATCCAATATGTTTTTTTTAAAGTACAAGAACCCAATAAAAAATTAAATAGTTTAGGGACCCAAAAATGTGTTGTTTTATTTTATTACATTAATGGTCATAATGACTAAAATTACAATTTTTCTATGCCTGAATAGAATGGGGTCATGCCAAGTCATTGAATTTCTCCTAGTAAGTAGTCATGTTGGACCAATCCATGTTCAACCTACCACATGGCATGTTGATGTGTACTGAACGACAAAAAAATGCAACTATTCCATAAAACCAAATGAACCTCTTTTTTTTATCTTTCAGAATCCACTAGTGGATTTTCTTTAAACCTGTTGTCTCATATTTGATCCAAATTTACCATTTTTGTCATTACTAGTACTTTAGAATTTTGTTTTCATTGTTTGGAATGAGGGCCAAAAACTCTAATTTTGCAATTTTAAAGGTGAGACAAGTTACCCCGATGAAAAAGGACCGAAGATGTTGCCAACATCTATCAATTTTAACTTGAATTCAATGATTCGATCCAAGTCCAATCAAAAAAATGACCCAAATTTGAAAAGAAAGGCATGATCCAAACCGATAAATTAAGGATCAAACTCGATCCAACTCAAAACTTGAATGGATCAATCTAAAATTTACTCTTACAAGTCATGTTACAATGCAACCCAAATGACCATCTTTTTATAAATTTCTTTTTAATTTTTTTGAATTCCAATTTTGCATATGTTATTTTATTTTGCTAATATATAAAAAAATTTGTAAAATAAAGTCGTTTTGGGTGCATACATACAAACATATATGGATACATATATACATAAACACACACACACAAACACACACATAGGGGTGAGGAAACTTTGGTTAAAATCAAAAAACCGAACCAAACCGATCGATTTTTTAATTTGGTTTGGTTTTTCAATTTTTTGGTTCTGTTTTGGTTTGTATTTTTAAGAATATTCGATTATTTTGATTCGATTTTTGAAGACAAAAACCATATAAAAATCGAACCGACCGAACTCTCTCCCTCTTTATTTAGCTTTTTCAACTATAAAAATCTAAGAAAAACTTAACCATATCAACCGATCTCCAAATCCTCCTCAAAACCCCAGTTCCCACCGAAAATGGATAGTTTTGGTGTCTTAATGACCTGTCCAACGTACAAGTACCGAGAGCAAGAACTAGAAAGTCGATTCGATCTCTTCAAACTCTGGCAACAACACCACAAAGCTAAATTCTTGAAAGCGAATCAACACAGAATCAAAGTAGTTATGTGGGATACCCAAATCGGCGCAGATGTTGAGCTGATTGATGCATTGCCATATTTGGAGATTGTTGATTTGAGAAAGTGTGAAGAGAAAGGGATTAGGGTTATAAATACGCCTGATGTGTTGACTGATGATGTTGCTGACCTAGCTATTGGGTTGATTTTGGGGTTTTGAGGAAGATTTGTGCTTGTGATGTTTATATTAGAAATGGCAGATGGAGAGATGGTGATTTTGAATGGACAAAAAAGGTTTGTGCTCCATGATTTTGTTCTTCTCTCACCCAGATAATCGGAGTCTTCTTAGTCGGCCACCAATCAAAGCACTCAATACGTTGAGAGACAAGACTTACGGCCCTAGGGTCAGCTCGAACGAGTGGCTCCACAGAGAAAACAAGTTCTTGCATAGAGATTTGGGTCAAGAAGCAAAGTCCAGATCTAGCACCATCAAGAGATCTCGAAAACAATGGAAATATTATCAGATGTATTGAATTTAATGGAGATGTGCCAAGAGCCAGTAAGAAGTCTCACCATACTTCCACTGATAGCTCCTCCACCGTTCGTTGGTTTTTTACATGTATTTTTTAAATTTTTATTTATTGGTTGGTTATTGAGAAGAATCGCTTGAATTATTTGTTTGATATTACTTGGTTTTTATCTTTTTGGGTTTCTTTTGTCTGGGAATTTTGATTGCATTATAAGAATATAGTGGGTTTTGTTCTTTGGCAACGATATATCCTTGCAGGTTTCATTTTGAATATAGTGGGTTTTGTTCTTTTTCCTTGTTATTTAATTGGATTGGGTTTTTTACAAGTATCAAACGAACAATTTTAAATTTTGGGTTTTTGGTGAACTGTTTGACTCAAAACAAAAATCCCAACTCTCTTTATTTGTAGATTGTATTTGATTCTTAAGCAAATGATGCATTTGAGTCATCCATAACATAATATCTCTTAAATGATCAATTTTTTCGTTTAATTTTTGATTGATTTTGTTTTACGTTGAATGTTTGGAGGTAAATCCCTTGCCTTGGA
Organism: Excoecaria agallocha; assembly: GCA_037975025.1. Lineage (NCBI taxonomy): Eukaryota > Viridiplantae > Streptophyta > Magnoliopsida > Malpighiales > Euphorbiaceae > Excoecaria > Excoecaria agallocha. Next base: position 98,507,799 of record CM075806.1, read on the forward strand.
TTGTGTCGCCCTGTTGCTCTTTCCAATATATACTTTTTAAAATAAAATTAATTTTTCGATTTTTTTGGTTAATCGAATTAAACTGACGGAAAAAACCGGTTCGATTATTGTTTGGTTATTTATATATTTTGGTTCGGTTCGATTTGATAAATTCTTCAAATTTTGGTTTCGATTATTTTGGTTCGATTCGATTAACCGAACCGACAGTTGCACAGGCCTACACACACACACACACACATATATATATAAAGGGGGTGAACTCAGGCCACCACCTTAAAAATTTTAACTTAAATTTTTATCCATGAATTGAAATTTGATATTTTTTTCCAAAAAAGAAATAGTATTAGCCCCCTTTAAATTTATAATATTATATTTTTATCCATAAAATTTTACACTTTTTACAAAAAAAGTAATATTAATCCCTAAAATTGTATATAATTTCATTATGATATCTACATACACGCACTTCAAATTAGATTTTTTCATACAAAAAAAAATACTTCACATTCATTTTTTGCCCCCCAAATATAATTTTCTAGTTTTTCCCTCATATGTACACACACACATATGTATATCTAAATATCTACTTTTTGGCTCAATAGATTTTTTTTCTTCTATATAATCATTTTCATTACTTAAAAATTTATTCTATTCTTTTTGAAAAACTGAATTGAAGCCCCTATCTCACTAGTTGCACTCCACAACCACCACTTAGTCTTTTAAGAAAATATTTTTTTTATTTTTATGAAAAATAAATCATTTTTTAGAATTTTTATAAGTTATTAAAAGTGATTGAAATATAATGGATATTCAAAAAAAATAAAAAAAATTAAATTTAAATCAATAATTTAAAAAAATTATGATTCAGAAAATGATTCGAGATTTGATTCGAGAACTCATTCGATTTGACCTGAAACCTAAAGTAAGCTAATTCAGAAAGGCTAAAATTTATGACCCTAAAATAACCTGACCCGGGGACTGATCCAAACTTGCCTCGACCTGATTCATTTAACGAGTCGACCAACTATTGACAAAAGTGATGGCATAACTTGTAATACGCTATAATCATTTTATTGATTGGTTGCTATTTGTTCTTTTGCCATTGATTTGCTCTTTGGGGGTTGTGAGTAAGTGTTCTTTAGGCTATGTTTAGATTAGGGTGAGGGAGGGCTAAGTAAGAGTAAGGAAGCTTATTTGGGAAGATGGATTGGGTTTTATTTTTAGCCAAAATATTTACAAGGGTGTCAAACCTTCCTTGCTAAGATTCTTTCTTTTTTTTTAGTGCACTTCAAAGTACTAGCCCTCCCTGGGCTTTTGGATATATGTTTTCCCCAATCGAAAACACTATACCCACCTAAAGGGTTTAAATTTTGCCAGTCAATCTTTAATGCATCATCTAATTGGATATATTTGTTCACTTTATCCATCAAATCAACAAAATTGGTTGGGGTCTGGTTATTAAAGACTTAAATAATGCTAGGTTTCATTAAAGCATACATTACAATCTCTAAGTAGAGGTTTTTAATTTTGAAAACCAATGTTTAAAACATGTCCACATAATCTCTGAGGCTTTCATTTAGTCTTTTCATCATATTGCATAAATCATTCACTACATTTGTTGTTCTGACCTGAACTACATACTTGTGGTGAACATTTCTTATATTTACTTGAAAGGCAAGATCGATTATAAAGGAAGATCATGAAACCAATCTAAAACATCTCATGTTAGTGTCGTAGGGAACACCCGAAACAATATTTTGTCATCAAAAGAGTACATCTAAATCTAAGTGAAATACTCTTGATAAGTGACGTATTAAATCCATTTTACCGATATACCGTGGCTTTTTTTTATCTCTTTGAATCTTTGAGGAAGCTCTACTTCTTTAATTTCTAAAGAGAAAGGGGAAATGGTATTTCTATCAAACATGGGCTTTTCAGGATGACTTAATTCGAATTTTAATCATTTTAAGGGACCATTTTTCATCTTTGCTTGCAACTAGTTTGGTTGGCCTTTTTTGCATTTTCAATATCTTTATTTTGGAAGTGCACATGAACAAAAAATCATATGCCAAAGAAAGAAAAGGAGAACATAATGGTACGTAAGTCCCATCATATGCATCATTAGCGTCACTTCAAGTTCAAGAATGAATTACTTTCTCTTTACCTTTCCCTTGTAGGAGTGTTTATGCATATCTAATTGAGTACTAGAGTGAGTTCTCCCCTCTTTAATGCTGATAGCTCGAGGTCTTACTCTTCTCTCTTTTCATCTCATACTTTTGACCTCAAAATCCCTTATAATGGGTTACAACCTATTTTCCTTTTTGACTGAGTGCATGATTTTACCCATAGCTTATGGCCAAAACCTTTCATGAATGCCTTTAAAACTTTTATAGGTGTCGGGGTTGCATTATCCAATTGACCATCAGTGTCGAAAAGATCTTCGTCATCAAAAGCATGTAAAAGGTTTTTTGGAGTTCATGCTATTAATTGTCAATTGGATGCATTGGCTTTCTCGATCTTCAAAACATTGTGAATGTTGGGATCGCTTTTGAGAATCCTCTATAGTCACTTCTCAATAAAAACACTAAATGATAATGTTAAAAATATTAAAGAAAGTAAAGTTAGATAGGAAAGATTGATTTATCCTAATTGGATATGGCTGTGATAGTAGATCAAATAAGAATCTATGCAAGTAAAAGAAGAAGAAACTTAGCCTTGGCTAGCAAGGATAAACACTCTGAATTTTAAGTTAGATAAGGCTTAGAAGGAGAAAATATATAGAGAGAAAATTGAAGATTTGCAGAGAGTTTACCTTTAAAATGAGTAGCTTGTTTATAAGGTTCCACAGGTTGCTTGTTGGTGTAATTTCCATTGAGTAGCTATTAATGCTATCCCAACAATAGAATGGTTAGGTCTGCTAATTTGTCAAGATTAACTAAATCCTAGTGACAGATCCGCAGGTCTACCACTTAATAGCCTTAGGCCTTATAATCAAGCTTTTTTGCAATGATATATAGAGCATTATCAATTATTATTATTATTATTATTATTATTATTATTATTATTATTATTATTATTATTATTATTATTATTATGTCAAAATAAACTCATGTATACTAGTACTATGGTCAATTTTGTTTTAAATTCATGATCGTATAAGTAAAGTCTTATTTTTTATTATATTTAATGAATTCAAAAATCAAAATTTTGTTTTAAAAAATAAAATAAATTATTACATTCTACTTATATCTTATTAAATCTTAATTACATCATAAGAGTATTTTGGTAGGTTGAATATAATTCTATCTTTTTAAACCTTTATTTACCTTCCCTTCCTTCCAAATATCATAAAATGAAAACTATCATTACCTTACTTTATTAAACCCTTATGCACCTCTTCCAAATGTAGTTTAAGGTGAGGCATGGTTATTGTAGTGTTTTGTGACTAATTTTAAAAGTGAAAGGTGTTGGATTTTCATATGGAGAAGCATGAATGGGTAGGCTATGGTGGAGATGGCACAAGGTTGGGAAAGATGAGGAAAGTTAGGCCATATGCCATAGAATAAAAATATTGGGGGATGGGGACACTTTTCTAAGTAAATAGGACTTATCCATTAGAGACATGCATTGAAGAGAGTTTAGTCATTTTACTTATCCTTAATCTCTTTTATATGGCTTCCAATAGAAAATTGTCATGTGGCAGCAATTTAAAAAATGTATATATATATATATATATATATATATATATATATATATATATATATATATTATGAATTAGCAAAGTTTATGCATTATTTTCTAATTACAAAATGTTACATTACATTTATGTAATATCTTTCATTACATATTACCACTTATTTTTATGTATTATATTTAATCACTGCTATGTAATGTATTTTATAATATAATATTTAAAATTATGAAAATGTTGTTCTTAATAATAAATATTTATAATGAAATTTTTTGTTGGTTTCAGGAGGCACAAAGAGAAAGGAAGGAATATTTTATTTACTATAACAATAAGATTTTTTGGAATAATGAACTATTTATATACATGTTCTGCAATTGAAGAAGATATATAATAGCAGCAAAATATCTTTAAAATTTGTTATTAAAATCTGAACAGCTAAGGAAAATAAAAAAATTAAATCAAATCTCCTTAAAACTTTGCCAAAGATAGCTTGCAAATTTATTGGCAACTACTGATGCAGTCTCTTTTAACACTCCTTCTTACATCAATAGATGCAAACTCTATGTTTTCTCATTGGTCTTAACATGCTCCTCCTGCAATGGATTTAGAAAGAAGCTTTTTCCCCACTCATCTTAATTATGAGAAGTTCTTTTCCTTTATGTTCCCTAATTAGGCAATATTTATTTTCAAAGATGACTTTAAATCCCTTCTTAAGTAATTATCCCACACTGAGCAAATTTTTTTTAATTTTAGGTACAAAAAAATTAGTAATTAATTTTTTACCTATGCAACTTTTGATGGAAATAGTTTATATTCCTTCAATAGAAAGAAACTTTCTATCACTTATCCTAATCTTTGATATTTTATATTTATTCAGATCCTTGAAGAACTCCTTATCATAACTCATATGATTGGTAAACCTACTATCTACCAGCCATCTATCACTTATCCTACTATCTTCCTCATTTTTTACTGGTCTGCAGCTTGAGCCTCATTGCTTTGTTAAAAACTACTCTTGCAGATCCTTTTATAATGCCACAGCTTGTTACATTTTACACACTTGGCATCTGGCCTTCTCTAGCACTTGAAAGGAGGATGGCCTTTTCTCCCACAATGTTGATGTGAAGGAAAATCTATCTTCTTCCTTTCTCTTTAATTAAATTATTTTACCAGTAGTGTTCCTCTATTGAACCTTTAGTTTTTATTAATCTTCTCTATTTTTTAGCCTTGTTAACAATGCCTAGAACTCTGTTAGCATACTATTTGATTGTTTCTGACTCCTCCATTCTTTGCAACTCAAATTCTCTAACTAAATTCAGCACTTGCATTGCTTTAATCCTTTCATTTCCTTCATATTAAGTTTTAAGAAAACTCTAGATTTCAAATTCTGATCTTAAGAACATAATTCTAGTAAAAATTGATAGTGAAATAACATCAAATAAGGAAGTTTTGGCCTTCAACCTTTTAGCTTTCCTCTCTTTATGAAGTTTCATTTATGCCACTGTTGTATTATTAGACAATAGAAGAACTTTGTAGTCTTCCTCAATAGCTTCTTAGAGATCATTTGCCTCTAAATAAGCGTCCATTCTAGCTGTTGAAACTGAGTAATTTTGTCCATCATACATAGGTGGAGCAAGTGCTGTAAATGATATTTCAAAATCCATTTTTTTTAGGATTAGAGCTTTCTTTTTTTGGTGGGTTCACAATTCCTTCAAGAAGAATAGCTTGATAGCACTTTGTTGGTTTCAGGGAGGCACAAAGAGAAAGAAATGAACATTGTGTTGCTAGAACCATAATATTTTATTGGAATAATGATCTATTTGTATATATGTTTTGTAACTGAAAAAGAGATATAATAGCAGCAAAATATTGTAAACATTTGCTATCAAAATCTAGACAACTAAGGAAAATAAAAAATCAAATCAAATCTCCTAAAAACTTGGTCAAATATAGCTTGTAGATTTATTGGTAGCTACTAATGCAAACTCTTTCAACATTTAAATATTAAAATATTTTTATCCAAACCATATATTTGCTATTTTATTTATTAAAAATTATTTTTACAAATAAAATAATTATAAAAAATTATAAAATATTAAATTTTATACCTAAACCAAAAATTAAAATAATAATTTTAAATTATTATAAGAATTATTTAATAAACAAGTTCATTTGTTTATTTCTTTTAATAAAGCATTTATGTAAGACTCAAAATGGGACTCAACTTTTTCATGAGAGTGTAAACAATGGTACACTTTGGGAGGGGATCAGTTCCTCTTTTATTTAAATGTCAAGATCATTTGTTGGCTTCAATTAGAAGGAGCTGAATAAATACCAGTCCATCTTAAAAGGTCTTTGGACCATTTATTACAAAAAATAAAAAATAAAAATAAAAATAAAAGAAAGAAGGAAGGAAGATTTATTCACTTTGGCTGCATAATGTAACCATTGGCCATTTATTAATTATATTACAAATTTCTTTATATTCTCTAAATGTAAAACTTAGATGTAATTATAAGCATATTATACACTTAATGTAAAGTGGGTTAAAATTTATTTGTTGTTTTTAATTGTTGATAAATTTTTATAACCGTTGGGAAGTTTATAACTGCAGTTTTATTTTTTAATTAATTTTCAAAAATTTGACTATAAATGTCCAATCCTTCCTAAATTCTTTACATGAAAAAATTATATAAGAGCATCCATATTTTTGCTAAAAAAAGGCCAGTGGATCTAAACCAATTTAATTATTGTTTCGTTTCTTATTACTCATAATTTTAATTTATTTTAAAAATAAAATTTCCAAAATTTCCAACATTTAAACTTTAAATTCTAAATTTCAATTATCAAGTTCCTTTTTTTTACAGCCACCAAATCCAAAAAATTTAAATTTTTAAGCTCCTTATTTTCAACAACTCTCTCTCTCTCTCTATATATATATATATATATATATATATATATATATATTCTAGTGTTTTTAACCCATCAATGACAACAAAAACATTGTCTTCACAATTTGAAACCTGATTCGGGTGTTTAGGATCAAGATCGAGCAGTATTTATGGTTTATTCACCCGACTCCTTAATTAAACACCTATAGGTTTGACTCCAACTTCACCATTTACATAATTATCCAACCAAGATGGTTTAGAAGCTATTAACCTCAACATTGATGAGGTTAAAGTTGAATATGTGCGACAACATATAAGTTAATGGAAATGGGAAGAGGATGGACTCCTCATAAGTGCATGGTTGAATGTGTTAAAGGACTATGTGGTTGGTATCAACCAAAAGGGCAGTGCCTATATATAGAAAAACTCATCAATATCCTTCATTTTTAACAAAAAAGACTGATTGCGATGAAAAAAAGATGGCATAGAATCAATTATGGGTCTCAAGGATTTGGTGGGTGCTATGATCAATCATATCACAAAATAGTGAGTGGTTCAAACATAGATGCTATAATGGATTTGGTGCATAAAGTATTTATTGCTAAATAGAAAAAGATATGCAATTTTGAGAAGCACTAAAGTGAGTTAAGAAAGGAATCAAAACGACAAAACTAAAGGTGGCAAAGTTGACCCAAACCCAAAATTCAATCTAAATCCGTCTAAAGAAAATGATCCAAACCCAACCTAACCATATCCAAATAAATACCCATTGGATCAACTAAAAACTGATCCATTTTATTTTCAACACAACCTAATACCCGTTTGGTCAACCCAAAAATGACACTTTTCATTTTTTAACCCATTAAGTAAGTACCCAATGGGTTCTTTCAAAAATTCATTTTTTCCTCCTTTTCGTCTCTTCCCAAAATCCTAATTTGTCTTCTCCTTGTTTGCTTCTCTTCTCTTCATCTTACTATTATTTGATTTTCGTAAAGAAATTTAAGTGAATTGTAACTAAAATTGAATCGTAATAGAGCTATTGCGAATATGTACGAGCACTTAATGCTGCCAAATTGGATAAGGTAATGTGTTAGTAACTTGAATTGTTTTAGAATTTTTGACTTTGTTTTCTCAAAGCTGTTTATTTTTTTTTTTGTATATGTAAACAATATATTTTTTGAAACAGACATAATATGCTGATGTATAAATTATTTTAGTATTTTTTATATTAAAAATTTAAAATAATGAGAAAATGTCATTTATTTATGGCAATCAATTAAAAAATGCCGGAAATACAAAATTATTTCAATTGTACAAGTTTAATTGCAAATTTTCTATATTATAAAAAGTATAATGAAAAAATCGCTTTAATATGAAAAGCATGATAACATATTTTAGTTAAAAAATAAAATATAGTAATATATGCTGACTGCTTTAAAAGTTGTAATAGAAAAAAAAATCGATGATGACCATATCTTTACTTATTTTATTATATCTTTAATTAAAAAAATTCCAACGGTTCATTATCTATCTATTTTTTCTAGGGACATTATATACATCATTCTCATAAAAAAATTAATTATTATCAAATTTGTATTATTTATATTATATTTTTAATTGAGTATTATTATTATCAGATTAATTAATTAATTTATAAAAAATTTTATAATAATTTAATTAAATCTATGGATCGATCCAGATTCGTCCAATCTATTTGGATATTGACCCATTTATAATCCATATTTTTGATCCATTTATGATCCAACTCATTAGTGATTCGTCCATTAATAATCCAAACAAATCCTTCCAACCCGCTCATTTGCCACCTATATAGAAAAATCCTTTAATTGGAAGTGATGGTTCCAACATACTTAAAGCTATTGCTTCGTCTAACCTATGGATATGGCATGCATTTTTTGAAGTGGTTGGTTTGAACAATGAAATCATTATATTGAACTGTCGATTGGTGTTCATGGAAGTTCTAAAAGGTAGTGGTCCATAAGTTAATTACATTGTTAATAGCAATACTTATAATGAGAGATAGTATTTATCATATGGCATCTATCCTAAACAGGCAACATTTGTGAAAACAATCTCTCGACCGCAAAGGGATAAGAGGAAGTTGTCTCAAAAAAAATTATATATATATATATCAATGAAGGTTATATTAAGCAAGCATTTGGAGTGTTAAAGGCATGCTTTCCAATGATATGTGGTCCTATATAATTTTTATACATAGAGGACTGCAAAAATTATAAGAGCTTGTAGGATTATTTCTAACCCCCATATGACATAAACGCTCTTGAGTAAGCTGGACCATTCCATCAAATCTTTGAGAAAGTGCCGAATCTCGTATTTGATGGTCGGCGCAGTCATAGACTTTGCTACTACGATTACCTCCCCATCCACAAAACTGTCCCCGCATGATGAAAGCTAAAAATCTTGGTCTTCATCCGAGGCTCTTTTGGATTTCAGAGAATTCCCTTGTAGAAATCGGATCGACGGGGATCCTAGAGCTAAGAGCTCTTCTTAGGCAGACTCTCTCAAGTCCTAATTTTCTGGGAATTTCTTTTGATCATCAGGTCAATAAGCTAGTCCAACATCAACATCATATTGTATAATATGATTGTTGAAAATGAGAGATACACATATTCTACAAACATTATTAAACTCTAACCTTATGACGATGTACCGAATAGCTGTGATTGGTATATCCAAAATAATATTCAATTTCGTGATAGATAAAAGTATCAACAACTTCAAGTGGACTTAGAAAACATATATGGCAATTTCACAGTATGGATTAAATTAACGCTTTTATTTATGCATTATTTTTATTTATATAATGTTGTTTGCCATATAATGTATTTTATAATGTAATATTTAAAATTATAAAATGTTGTTTACTATATAATTTAATATATTTTATAATATAATGTATAATATTTAATTTTCAATTAAAATAGACACAAATATTTAAACCTTAAAATATTTTATAAAACCCATTAATTGTAATTTTTTTGTGGAAAATTATTTGTACAAATAAAATAATAAAATATTATAAAATATTTAATGTTTCATCCAAATTCAAAATTAAAATGCATAATTCAAAATTGTTGTAAAAATTATTTAATAGAAATATTTAAAATGGAACTCACCATTGGAAAGAAAAGTTTGACTTTTTTTCAAATCTCACTTCATGTGATGTGATATCCACATGGCATAAAAATGAATTCCATTCAAGTCATTGGGGTTTTCAATTTATTTTTTTTTTTGCTTTTCTTTTTGACTTTTTACATTTTCCGAATAAGTAAAAATAAAGAGGAATTTTTTTAAATTTGATGTTATTTAAAATTATAATTGGAAAAATAGGGCTGTTTTTTTTCAGTATTTGGGGAATTGGGATCTGTCATCCCATTTTCGCAATAACCCACTACAAAAATGGAAAGGTGGGGCCAGCAAGAGAAACGAAGCTGAAGGTGGTGGGGCTCATTTCAATTCTCGCAACAGTTGGCAACGGAAATGGAAGACAGTCAAACGATAGCACGACGTTCAAGGATGTCGAGAGACCATCCATTTTCGCAACAGTCCACTGCGGGAATGGATGGTCTCCTACCACCCAGTAGGACCAATCACGTGTGAGTTCCAACTCTATAAATTCATGGAGTTTGGTCTCCAATTTTTGCCTGCTCCACATTTTCACCATCTTCAAGCAATTTGAAGCTCCATTTCCAGCATTTTCAGCAGTCTCAAGCTCCTATATGTCAAGTAATTTTATTGTTATAAATATACATTTGTTGAAATTCTATGCATACGTGTATTTATATTTTAAAATATATAAAAAAATGTTAAGAAAAATATTACTGTAAATTTTTTTATCAAAATTAAATAATATGTTGATATATTAGTTTAATGTGTTGTTGAATAATAGATTTTATTTGTTATAAATTTGGATGTCAAGGAGAAAATTAAGATAAGTTATTTGTTGTATTTTTTAAAAATTTTAATATGATATTGCAAATTTTTGGCAATAATTTTTCTATGTTTATTATAATGTTTACATTAGATATATATAGAATGAGATAATAGTAGTATTATAAATTTTTGTTTAAATATTTAAGGTAGTAAATTTGAGTAAATATATATTATAATTAATTGAATAATTTAAGTAGTATGATGAATTAATTATTTTATACGATATTTAAAATAGGAAACTATTGTTTAGTTAGTGTAAGTAGTTAAAAATAATATTTAAATTCTAAGATATGTTAAATAGTTATCAATTTGTTATAATTATTAAAATTTAAAGATAGGTATTAATTATATTCTCTGGTGTCATAATTAAATATAGGATAAAAAAAGTATGGATCCATTTCAGAATCAATAATTTATAAATCGAGGACCCCGTATAGATAATCTCCTAATGTTAAAAGAAAAATAATGTGTTGATGCAGTTTGGAATAATACGATAATAATTTTCTTATGCTAATTATTGAAATACATATTTCATTATATAAGTTTATATTTATTTAGTTATTTGTGATGTATATTTTATATGTGTCAGTTATCATGTAATGTATTATTTGATCGGAGAGCTAGTATGGAGTCCCACTATATGAACATTGACAAAAGAATTATACCATATTTGAGGATGGCTAGGTTCTATAAAGTGTCCTAGATAGGGGTAATGCATGTAGATATAAATTTAATGACTGCCCTTGTGGAGAGATGGAAGCCAGAGACGCACACTTTTCACCTTATTATTGGTGAATCAACCATAACTTTGCAAGATGTTCAGATATTGGTTTACCAATTGAAGGTCGTCCGATAACTAGATCAGTGGGATATGACTGGAGAATTTTATGCAACCAGCTTCTGGGACAAATCCCACCCGATGATGCTTTTAAAGGAAAATCAATAAAAATGACTTGGTTGTCGAGAACTTTTGATATTCTACCAGGTGATGCTACTGAATATTAAATTCAATGTTATGTGCGTGCATGGCTTTTTAGTGGGTTATTTTGTCCATCTCAAGCTAATAATTATATACATTTAATGTGGCTACCCCTAATAGAGGATTTAGATGAGATCGACAATTACAGTTAGGGTTCAGCTTGTCTGGCATGGCTGTATAGGGAGCTATGTCGTGGTACACGGCCAGATGCTCATGGTGGATGTCAATAATTGTTGTAAATGTGGGCATGGAAAAGATTTCCCAAATTTCGTTCTCATTTTACAAATGAAGTTTTCCTGGAACAGAGTATGCCATATGGTTATATGTACAATTTTTTTAATTTAAAGTAATTAATTATTTATCAAGTAATATATATATATATATATATATATATATATATATAATATGAACATTTTAAATGAAATTTAAGACAATTTTATTTTTTTAAATGAAATTATACGTATCGGCCTTGTACAATAAATTTTGTATTGTCAAATTTTTGTGATGTATGTTATAATCAATAACAAAAGGATGCAAACATATCATGTGAAATGCAAGAGGTTCCTTCCAACCACTTCTTTCATCACGAAACACAACCATTATTCCAGCATGTCGATCTGATATGAAAGTAATCCTAATTCATTGTGTCACATATTTTCGAATTAATATCATGAACCAAGCCCAACTGGACTTATTCTCAAACTCTATAATGGCAAATGCAATTGGGAATAACATATTGTTGCCATTGACCGAGCTAGCAACTAGTAATGTCTGATGGAATTTTCTTGTCAAGAATGTTCCATCAATCAACAGAATTGGCTTGCAATGGCTAAACCCATCGATTGCAGGTTTAAAACTCAAAAATACCCTTTGAAATTGCTTTGCAGTTGGGATATGAGTATCTTGTAGCACAAACTCATAAACTATTCCAGAATTAAAAATTTTTAAAGCATATAAAAAAACAGGCAACTTTTCGAAAGACTGCACATAGTTTCCAAATATGGCCTTAAGTGCAATCATTTTTACATACCAAGCCTTATAATATGAGACCTCATAATGAAATTGTTCCTTAATAGCAGCAATTACCACTTCAATAGGAAGTATAAGATTTTTACTTACCATCCCCATTATGCTATTGTGAATAATTTGAGACCCCAGTTGCCTGTGATCTTTAGATAGGTTATCAGTTGAAAGGTAAGAATGTTCTCCCTTATATTTTGTGATCATCCAAAAATGAATTTTGTCCTTCTTTATAGCTCTTAACTTCCATTGGGAGCTAATATCGGCCTTCGCATACTGAACCGCCCACTTTTTTGCTTTTGATTCAAGAACTCTAAAGTTTACATTTCGCGAGATTGAATATTTTTTCGTACATGACTTAACATCATCCTTACTATTGAATACCAAGCATTTTGACAACTCTGATGTACCATCCCATGTATCAAATTGGACCCCAACTAATAAGGCAACTTGTGCTACATCAAAGTCAATTGCTGTATAGTGTTATGATGGAAAGGTAAATACGGCTTCAGTTGCCTCATCACTTCCATGAAGTGATGCTATAGGACTAACATACTACGTACCAGAAGACTCATTTCCTTCACCAATATCAAATTCATCACTTTCCACACTCAAGTTCGCTGTAACACCCTAATCATTGTCATTCGGTGAGATGTAATCATTATTAATTATCCCTTTATCAAAGTAATCCATGTCTGACAAATCAATTAAAGGTTAATTCCTGACATCTTAACCAAAATAAATTAAAAGAATGAACATTATTACCTGATATGGTAGGATTGTTGGTAGGAGTGGAATGTCCAAGTAAATCACCATCTCGTTGGCCAGTAGAGTGTCTTCCATGAGTTGCCCCAAATTCTGACCTATTTTCAACCAATTGTCGATAATAGTTTTGTTCTGTATTTTGACTCACTAGTTGAACAATACTCCTGTCAATCATGTGCCCCCGTGATCTAGTGCCAAATATGATTTGCTGAGAAAGTCACTAACCTTACTACTGAATGACTGCCTTGGCTGACTTATAGGATGTTTGATACTTTCATCAAGCATCTCACTAACTGACAACCTAGGATGATTCATTACCACATTATGGGGCTGTGGATATGACCTTATTGGCTGACTCATTGCATCAGGGACATGGCTATTTGACCAGTGCATACGACCTTATCCTGAACTATCAAACACATCCCTAACAAGTAAGTCACCATCGCGTCGAATGACATGATGGCTAAGTCGACTCGAACCGATATCTTCTCGGTGGCTAACTAGTCGTTGTTGTTCAATTTCATCCAAATGTTGTACTTCATCTCCAATATGCTGATAATCATTTGATTGAAAAAAATGTCAATACCCTACCCACTGCCCGATTGCCTCGGTTGAGTGGTGGCAACATCACTTTTAAAGAATTGTTGAGTTGTCTCAACATTTTCCATGTATAATGCATCATTTCTAACCTAATGACCAACTCCATATGTTATTATATTTGTTCCAACAGCCGCCTCGGTTACTTCAATAATTAATTCCACCACTGTGTAGTTCGAGTATTCCATCAATTTTTCATAAATCATCTTTATGTCATCATCATCACATAAATCCACTGATGTCCAGCATAATGATCCTCGGTTATACAATGAACTCTTGTATATAATTCTTGAAATCACGTGGTTCACACCTAAACCAAATTTAACATGAATTTTATGTTTCAATTAAGGAAGAGTTGGTTTATTTTTGAGTTTTAATCTCTTGGTAATCGCATTTGGACTAGATATATCATACTGAAAACCTGCAACTTCATAACTTATTTGACCACCGATGTGCAGATAAAATTCAGTATGCGCTGACATCTTGAAATTAATTGTAATTTATAATAAACTTAAATTAATTTTTTTACTTTTTATTGAATATTTATTAACTTATTATAAAAAATATATTTAATTTATATGCTTTTATAAACAATTACAATCATTTATGTGACAACATTTAAAAATTAATTATAGATATTTATGGCACACCTTTTTTTTTTATTAATCTTGTATATAACTATTTTTTTTTTAAATTTCTCCTTTCTTAAAAATTAAAATTTTTCTATTATACTTTCTAATTTTTACATGTACTAATATTATGATCAAATAATAGAGTTTATTTTAAATTATTCTAAATATCTATCGATTAAATATAAATAAATAAATACATTAAAACTAAAATATTACCGTTTTAAGTTCTTCAATTTATACGCGTTTAATTCTTTTGATAATTATTCGTGTTAGTTTATATATGCAAAATATATAAAATATTTACAAATTTAATTTATAATAGTATATAAATATTTTTTTAAATTAAAATTATTAAACAATTTATACTTATAGAATGCTTAATTTTATCTGACATAATTTTCATCCTTTGCTCTCGCTCCTTATCATCTCATTTCTAATTTAGCTATATTAATACAATCCAATGGCAAATTTTTGGTGAAAATGAAATGAATGTTCTAAAATGTAGGAATGTAGTGAAAATGACATACAAGACCGATTTTTATATGGACTCCAATAATTGGATCTAACTATTTTCGCTGCCTATTGTTGCAGGAATGGATCCTATTTTTGCTGGCATTAGTTGCGGAATGGGCCTGCACCATTCCATTCCTGTTATATTTTGCTGCAGGAATTGATTGAGGGCCCCACCCTTCACATGTCTCTATTATCTGTAAATCTTCACCACAAAATTGGGCCCTACCTTTCCATTTTTGCAGTGGGTTGTTGCGGGAATGGAATGACCGACCCCAATTCCCTAAATAATGAAAAAACAGCCCGCTCCAAATGATGCAAGCACCGCTCAAGAATAGTGGTTATATCAGCAACACTCTTCATTAAGTTCTCAGTCAACCCCTTTGGGGGCATCAAAACCTTTGAATATGCATCAGCAAGTCCAGTAAAAAATGTGAACATGCTATAAGTTGGATTCAAAAAGTGGAATTAGGGGTTGTTCATCTCTCTGTTTGTCAATTCAATCAAGAATGTTTGCCCATTATATGCCACGAATTGAGTCGTAAGCTTAATAATGTCAAGTTATTCTCCTGTGATCCCTTCCGAAAGACGAACAGTATATTGCTTAGATTTTGGGGGTTCAAGAACCTTATAAGGAGGTGGTCTAAATTGGGTAGCAGGATCAGGCTTTGGAGCTGTTTCACTGCCATCAACCGCAAAAGGAGCAGTTTGTACAAGATCAGTGCCAAAAGAGTCTACAGGCTCAGAAGAAGGCTGCGGGGATGATGACTAATTCTGGGCACGAAGTTCAGACAGACGATGCTGATAATATGCATGGTATGGATCTGAGGAATTCAAAAAATTGAACTTCGCATTGTTAGTATTATTGGCGATGATCCTTTTTTCAAATTCAGGTCCATTTTTTGCAACAAATTGTGCTGTTTTGTCAACAATATTCTTGATATTAGGAGGATGATGAATGATGCCAATATTTCTTATATGGGATGCAACTGGGGCTTTGTTCTGCTCCTCATTTGCCAGGTTGTCTTCTTTGGTTAGCTACTATTCAAATGCATGAGAAGGGGAAGCAGGGCCATCTTCATTAGAAATAGGTGCTGGAAGAGGCAAGATTGCTGTGCCTGGCATTCTTTCTTCCCCTCAAAATTTAGATGAGGATCGAGAAAGCAACTCAAGTAAACAACAGATTATATTCAAATTCAGCAATGGAGACTTAATACTAAAATAAAAACCTGCACGTAACAAAATGCAAAGATGAAAGAATGTTTACTACGACCAATTCTCGATTTCATTCATATTTTCTATTAGGTAAAGACGATAATATCAAAAATTCAACGAAGATGTTAATTTTCATTAGCACTCTATAGGCCAAAATAATTTTTTTAAACAAAAAAAACAATGAATATGTAAGATAAATGCATAATTATACTTTCGCAACAATACAGGACAACTTACATAAGAGGAGATGATGATGGCCGCGGTGATTATGGAAGAATCGAGCGCTTTTGATGGCCAGTAAGCTTTGCCGCCATGAAAATGCCGCCGACGATTGATAAATTGGTGGTGCCGGAGAAAGTATATAACAAAATTTTATATTAACATTTAACTATTTAATAATATAAAAAATCTATCTCGCTAAATCTCTTCATTTTTTTTAACGTTGTACCAAATTAGACTTATGTTATATTTTATAATTTATATGATATTTATTTTATATGAATGCTTTTTTTTTATTGGAGGATTTTTAATGCTTTTTAAAATATTATTTTAGCTGTATATTTTTTAATATAATTTTGATTAGTATTTGTTATGTACATAATATAATAAATTTATGTATATTATAATTTTAGTTATTTTAAATGGTTTTATTTTTGTGAATATAAGTTAAATTTAATTTATGGATCCATATAGGTTAAAAGTCCAATAAAAATAGCCAATATTGACCCTGAACTGAATAGAACGAATTGAATTGATCGAAATTAGTTTGGTTTATTTGGTTTCGGTTATATATATTTTAATTTTTGGTTCGGTTCTTTTTTTCTTGAAATTTGATTTTCAGTTTGTTTGGTTCGATTCAAAATTGAATCGAACCAACCATTTGCACAACCCAATCTAATTAATTCCTTGTAATTGGCTTTTTTTTCTTTGTTAGTTGATTGGATTAAAATAACACGTAGTTTTGCAAAGATCCAATTTCACCACACTAGAAAACTAGTTTTAAATCCACTACCAAGGTATGTTAGGTGGTGAACATTATGATGATACCTTTAAAATTGATAAAGATAAAATGCATATCTCATGATTTCACAATGAGGCAAAGAAGTTGGGTTGTTTCAGTGTTCAAGGGTTTGCATACACTATAAATAATAGTGGTTCATTTCATATATTAACAAATGATATTGATGTATTAGAAATGATAAATAAACCGGCAAGTGGAGATTTATTAAGTGTGTTCTTAATGCATGTAGTTGACAATCCTATCTTTAGTGAATTAGAAAGTAACGGGGAAACTGTTGTCCCATAAAAAATGAACATATGGAATTTGCTAACTCCAGAGACTATTTGATTAAGGTAGCAAATGCTTCTAAGAGGGGTATAAGTAGAAGAGATTAGGGCAAAATAATAGGCAAACAAATAAAGGTAGGAAGGATAGCCTGAATGAAAAGAATAAAAGTGAGAATGGGAATAACAAATTTAAGGGTAAAGAGAGTCCAGTAGAGGAAGGTAGTAAGGGGAAAGGGAAGAGTTGAAATAGTATATCTAAGGGTAAAGGGAGTCTAATAGAGAGAATAAATGTGTGAGATTTGATGTTTTCTTTTTATCAAAATGGCTAAGAAGCTATCTACGTCCATTAAAAGATAGATCCACTTTTTTAACGAAAGACCATTGGTCCCTTTTATGGTAGGTAATGTGGTGAAATATGAATTCTCTTACAACACTCATCCAATTATGTTTTTTCATTTGATAGCAAATGAATTAAGGGCTTTGGCTCTATTTTATTGATGATATTTCTATCACAAGATGACATAATTTTATTATTTAAGAGAAATATTCTTTTTATTTCTTTCTTTCACAAAATCATTTATTTTTTTTTTAGAAGTGTTTATTGTTTAAACTTCATTGTCAACGTAAATATATCAATTATTACTCTAAATCCTTTTCATGGTGTTATTTATTTTACAAAACATTAAAAAGATCGAAATATAAACATACATTCCTGATAATAGCTCAATTTTTGGATTGCTAGTTAGGAATGACCTTAGACCAAAATATCTATAGCCTACTTTTCTAGGAAAGAGAGAAATTACTTGAAAATAGAGAGAATCTGGCGAAGATTTTGATGAGGAACATTCTGACGGTCAAGTTAGAGAGTATTTGGGGAAAACTAGATTATAATGCTAGTGTAGAGGAAAATCATGTCTGACTTATGAATTGTCGAGCTATTAATAAGACTCATAGTGTAAGGCCCTAACATATACCCTAATAGTGGCACTAATGCACTAGCCCTTCTTAAAGTTGGGGATGACTATAGACGCTGGGTCCTGAGGTGGCTCTTGATTAAGGTTACATAATAAGGAAAATGCTTCTCATAAATAGACAATGAACAAAAGTGCTAGGCTTTCTCCTAGATTTTATGGTTTCAAAATATTTTTTGACCCCTCCTGTAGGTTTTAAATGTTTTAAAAAAATCTCTTTTAGGGTTTTTTCCTCTTTTCCCTCTACCATTAAGGTCAAAATTGATTTTAAGGGTTTAAAAAACAACGATCAAAGTTAGCAATCAAACGGCATGAGTCACACCTTTAACTTACGGGTCAAGGCCATGACCCATCCTAACCTCTTGACCTACTCCAGAAACCCATTCTGGGTCATGAAACAGAGGATGAAAATGGCAAAGATTTTTGTCCTTCATCATAGTTATAAATTTAATGCTTATAGGGATATTTAAGCTAAGAAAATACACATAATTTTCTATGATGTTCTTCTTCTCTCTCTGAAAAACACAAACACACATAATTTTTAAGAAAAAACCAAGAATAATGATCCAAAAAATGGGAAAGTGAAGCCAAAAGCACTTACTTTCTATTTTTTTCAAGGGACCAACATTGAAGGTAATATTTAAAGCCCCTAAAATCAATTAAATCCAGTGTTAGATTAGATTTATAGAAACAT
Source organism: Excoecaria agallocha (assembly GCA_037975025.1). Classification (NCBI taxonomy): domain Eukaryota; kingdom Viridiplantae; phylum Streptophyta; class Magnoliopsida; order Malpighiales; family Euphorbiaceae; genus Excoecaria; species Excoecaria agallocha. The sequence goes on from CM075806.1 coordinate 98,527,026, forward strand.
TCAATTTATTTTTTATTTTCTCTTATTTTTTCTATTTGTGTGATTTATTGAATTTAAGCTTGTAATTTTTTTGTTATTTGATTTTTATGTTTATTTCATTCACTAAACCATGTTAACAAATTAAAACCATGTTAAAATTGAGATTTAATGTAGCACCCATACCCTTTAACCTATACATATCACTTTATCCTTCTCATTACAAAGGTTTTACAATGCAACTTAAACATAAACCAACTAAACAGAGAACATATATTCATACTTAATCCATAAGAGTGCTATATGATTAAAACTTTATAATGTACATTAGATTCATATTTTCATCAAAAATGGGATAAAGGATTGAGGCTCGAGGCATGCTTTCCAGGGTTATAGAACTTTGTTTTTTGAGGGTAATATTCTAAGCTCCAACCTTTTCCACTCTCTAAATTCACACCATGTTCATATAGTTGTTTAAGTTTATGTTTATGATGCCATGATGTATGCTCTTAATATTATTAAATCTATCTTTGCTTAGTGTTATGGCATAATGATTTTGGTTGTTTAAAATGTTAGAATGGCATATTGGGATCTCATTTTCTTCCATTGAAGTATGAGGATATCTTGATCTAATTCCTATTTTTGCATGTTCCCTTATTGTTTTAGCATGGTTTATTTATTTATTTAGTGTTATAATTAGGCTTGGCATATTTTAGGATCATAAAAATTGCATGTTTAGGATCTTAGATTGATTTTCCTATTTTTGGCTTGAAAATCCTACATTCTATCTCTTCATTAAGTGATAAACGGAGAAAAGATGAGGTAGTGACAAAAGAAGAAGCCTAATGTTAAAGACATGCTAGCTAGTTTCATGAATAGTCAACAATAATTTATGAATAGTCAGTAGCAATTTATGGATAGTCAAGAGACGAGGTGGAAATAACAAGAATAGTTAAACCAAAATCAAGATGCTTCCATAAGGAACCTCGAAACACAATTAGGCCAGCTTGCAAACTCAATATCTAATAGACAATTGAGGACTTTTCCTTCAAATGTAGATGGAAATCCTAAGGAGGAGGCAAAGGCAATTACATTGAAAGTGGTAATGAGTTAGCATAAAAAGAGGAAAAATGTAAGTCACCTTCATCATCATTTAAATTGAAGGAGCCGAAACAGAAGTTAAGTGACTCTAAGCCTAGGGTAGAGGTAAATGTAGATGCTCCTACAATTAAAAAGGGTAAAAGTATCATGAACCCTAACATAGAGAATCCTGACATAAATATGTTGTCATTTCTTACTATAGCTATAAAGGAAAAGAAAAAATGATCAATTAGCTAGGTTTCTAAAAATGTTCAAGAAATTGCACATTAATTTACCTTTTGCTGAAGCCTTAGCTCACATGCCCATCTATGCTAAATTTATGAAAGAAATTTGTTCTAATAAAAAGTAATTAGAAGGGTGTAGGACCATGCAACTCATAAAAAATTATAGTGCAATAATCATGAATAAGATTCTGTAAAAATTAAAGGATCTTGGTAGCTTTATTTTACCCTATGAAATTGATAAAATTTTATTGGAAATTCCTTATGTGATTTAGAGGCCAACATTAATTTAATGCCATATTCAATGTGCAGGAAACTCAATTTAGGTGATCTCGAGAAGATAGGAATGAGGCTCTAGCTTACAAATAGGTCAGTGAGAAAGCTATGAGGGCTAATAGAGGATCTGCTAGTGAAGGTGGGAAAATTCATTTTTCCTATGGACTTTGTAATCATGAAAATAGAGGAAGATAGAAAGGTGACACTCATTGTGGGGAGACCATTTTTTAATACAGCAAAAAGCTTTGATAGATGTTCATGGTCAAAAGGTTACCCTATGATTTAACAATTAAAGTAATGGACATGAACAAAGCTCTAAAGCATCCATCAAGTTATTTTGAGGAGTCAATCTATTTTGTGGATAAAGTGTATGAGTGTGTTGAGGAAATTCAGGAGAAAGTGTTGCTAGATGATCTATTGAATTTGAGTTTAATGCATTATTTCGAAAATGAAGAGTTGGATGAAGGAAGAGGAGATTTGATAGCAGCATTAGAGAAGGAATCAAAGCTAGAAGGGACTACTCCATAAAAGGGAGATTTAAAATTTGAACTTAAACCCCTTTCTCCTCATTTAAAGTATGTATTTTTAGAGCATGAAACAAAACAAGTAATTATCTCTTCTATGTTGTCAAGTTTTAAAGAGGAGATACTGCTTGAATGTTAAAGAAGCACAAGAAAGTGATTAGATGGGAGACAACAGACCTGAAGGGTATCAACCCAAGTTACTGCACTCACCGAATTCCTATAGAGGAAGAATAAAAACCAGTGGCCTAACCCCAAAGGAAGCTTAATCCAGCAATGCAAGAAGTGGACAAGAAAGAGGGTTCAAACTACTTGATTCAAGTATAATTTACCCAATCTTTGGTAGTAAGTGGGTTAGTCCCATGCAATGTATTTCTAAGAAAGGGGAAATGACAGTTACTAGGAATGAGCTTGATGAATCATTCCAACTCTTACAGTTATGAGTTGGAGAGTATGTATAGAATATAGGAGATTAAACAATGCCACTAGGAAATATCATTTCCCATTGACATTTATTGATCAAATGTTAGAGAGGCTATTAGGGAATATATTTTATTATTTCTTAAATGGATATTCAAGATATTTGCAAATCTCATTTCCCCTTAAGATCAGGAGAAAATGACCTTTACCTGCCCTTATGGCATATTCGCCTATAGGAGAATTTTGGACTATGCAATGCTGTGGCTACATTTTAGCGATGCATGATGGCAAATTTCCATGACTTTATAGAGAAATTTATGAAGGTATTCATGGATAATTGCACCATTTATGGGTGAGACTTTGAGAACTGTTTAAAGCATCTTTATTTAGTGTTAGAAAGGTGTGAGAAAACTAATTTATTATTAAATTGGGAAAAGTGTCATTTTATGGTAAGAGAAGGCATTGTGTTAGGGCATAAAATTTCAAAGAGGGGAATATAGGTGGATAAAGCCAAGTTAAAAGTCATAAAGAAACTTCCAGCCCCAATTAGTGTCAAGGGAGTTAGGAGCTTCTTAAGGCATGCAGGTTTCTATCGTCGATTTATCAAAGACTTTTCAAAAATTGCAAAACCCTTGTCCAACTGGCTTATGAAAGATGTTCCTTTCAAATTTACTAGTTAATGTTTATTGGCATTTGAAACGTTGAAATAAAGGCTTATTTTTGTCTCGATGATTATATCTCCGAATTGAAATTTTCCCTTTGAACTAATATGTGATGCAAGTGATTTTATAATAGGAACTGTACTCGAACAAAGGCAGGAGAAGGTATTCTATGCAATTTATTATGCGAGCCACACCTTGACAGGAGCCCAAGTTAACTACACCACAATCGAGAAGGAACTTTTTGTAATTATCTTTGGCTTCGAGAAGTTTAGGCCATGTTTGATAGGAACTGAAATTGTGGTATGGTCTGACCAGGCGGCATTGAGACATCTCTTTGCAAAGAAGGACTCAAAGCCAAGGTTGATAAGATGGGTGCTTCTCTTTCAAGAGTTTAACTAGGAGATTAAAGATAAGTAAGGGGCAGAGAATCTTATGGCGAATCACTTGTCTAGATTGGAGCACGATCATGTTAAAAAGGGGAGATTTTAGACTTATTCTCTCATTAGTGTATATGTGCTTTCTTTTTTATGTGAGATTACCGCTGCTTGGTTTGCTAATTTAGCTAATTATCTTTCAGGCATATACATACCGAGAGATTACACATAGTAATAGAGGAAGAAGTTAAAGGCTAATGAGAAGCATTATAATTGGGTTGATCGTTATCTTTTTGTATGTATGTTGATCAAGTGTTGAGAAGGCACATTTCAAATAAAGAGAAAGGGAAGATTATCAAAGCATGTCATAGTGAAAAAGCTAGTGGACATCACAAACCCAATAAAATAGTATCCAAAATTCTTTCTTTTGGATTTTATTAGCCCACCTTATTTAATGATGTGAAAATATTTATTCAATCTTGTGACTGTTGTCAAAAGATATGTAATATATCTAGGAGAGATAAGATGGCTTTAACCAATATGCTTGAGGTAGAGCTACATGATTTATGGGGGATAGATTTTATAGGGCCTTTTTTGGTTTCTTATGATTTTGAGTATATCCTAATGGTAGTAGATTATGAAAGAAAGTTGGTAGAAGTCATGACCACTAGGACTTATGATGCCAAGATTATGCTAGAGCTCTTAAGAAAGAATATATTCACCTGATATGGAGCCCCAATGGCCATTATTAGTGATGGTGGTAAACACTTTGTTAACCACCAATTTAAAGCTCTTTTAAAAAGATTTGGAGTGAGGCATAAAGTCACTACCCCTTATCATGCTCAAGCCAATGGACAAGTTGAGGTATCCAATTAGGAATTGATAGCCATTTTAGAGAAAACAGTCAATGCATTAAGAAAGGATTGGTACCTTAAGCTAGATGAAGCTTTATGGGCGTATAGGACAACATTTAAAACACCTATAGGAATATCACCCATTAGGTTGGTCTTTGGCAAGTCCTATCACCTACCAGTTGAACTTGAACATAAGGCTTATTGGGCAACCAAATTCCTAAATCTTTATTTTGAAAATGCAGGAAAATGCAAAGCATTTCAACTCAACGAGTTGGAGGAACATAGGTTTTGGGCATACAACCATGCCATGAAGTACAAAGATAACACCAAAAAGTGGTATGATCACAAGTTGATTAAGAAGGAATTTATGCCTGAGGTGAATGTGCCTCTTTATGATAGCAGGCTGAGGTCATTTCCTGGAAAGTTAAAATTAAGGTGGAAAGGGGCCTTCAAAGTTATTAGAGTTGATAAATTTGGAGTGTTGATAATAAAGCACTCGAGGGATAAGAAAGAGTTCAAGGTGAATGGACATCGTATGAAGCTCTATTTTGAATCAACATTTAATGGTAGTTCAATGATTGTCACCCTTAAGGACCCTTAATGGTATTTAAAATTCCAGCTACAAACTTGATTAGCATATAACTACCTCTAAACCTTCATTCTTATGAATGCTTTTGTTTTGTTTTGTGTTTAGGAGAGTGGTTCAAAGGAATGTAAGTTTTAAGTAACTTTTGTTTGTGTTTTAGCTTGTTTGAGTAGGTTAGGAAGCTTTGTTTACTGAACAGGAAGAGATGAGAGAAAATAAAATTTTTTTGGTGAAGATTTTAGGGGGTCACAGTTATCAGGATTCTGCTAATGAACATGACATAGGTCAATTTTTTCTTCTGGATCTCGGAGCATTTTAGGTCACGATTGGCACATTTTATCTAATAACCGTGAGTCCAATTTTTTTTAGTCAAGTAGCAAAGTGCACATTAGCTCACAATCATTAGAATTTTTCTAATGACTGTGACCCTATCCCTCTTTCAGTTCAATAGCCAAACTTGAGGTATATCATGGTCAGCAGGTTTTATCTTCTGACCATGACTATATTTAAAAAAAAAATTAAAACCCTAACTTCAAAACACTGCAATTTTGTTTCATCTTTTCCTTTTTATTCTCTTATTTTCTTTATCTTTTCTCCCTTTTTTTCTTTCTTCTTCTTCTCTCTCTCGGTAAATCTTCTCTGTCGCTCCCCACTGCCGCTAGCAGGTAAGTCATCTTTTTTTTCTTCTTTTTTTTCATTTTTCATCTTCTTTTTCATTTTTCATTTTTCATCTTCTTTGCTTTTTCTTCTTTTTCATTTTTCTTCTTTTTTTTCTTCTTTTTTTTTCTTTAGTTAGTTAATTTTTTGTTTTACTTAGTGTTGTGTGTTTATTTTGTTTGTCTTTTTATTTTGTGAAATTTTTTTCTATTTTTATGGCATTTCTTTTTAAATTTTCTCTTATAACAATTCTCTTATTTCTTTGCTTTTGTTTATGTGTTCTTAATTCTCTCTATTATGTTGTAGTTCAATTTTGAGTCATGAGTTCATCAATAAGTAAGTAACAATATCTTTCTCTCTATTTCGATATTTTAGTTCTTTTATCTTTGTTTGAATTTTTTTCTAGGGGTTTGTTAGTTAGATCTTGAGTTTGTTTTGATGGAACACCAAGTAAGTGTTCTCCATTCATTGATATTTTCATTGTTAGATTTATTTCTATGATTATTTTCATTGTTGTTTTGATTGATTTGGTGAAATGGAAGCGATTGATAGGTTAGTTAGAGAAACTACTACTTCTTTATCAATTTTAATTATTTATTCTTTCAATTATTTACAATTTTGCTTTGATTTTAGGATTTATGTTGCTTGTTGACTCTCATTAGCTTGTGCTTTTTTTTTGTTTAGGTTAATTGTTTATGCCTCTTTCTTTTTCTTTTCTTTATAGTTTCACAAGGGAATTTGTTCATTATCTTTACTGTTGAACATAAAAGTGGATAGTCATAAATCTATAGTTGCTTGTTGTTTTTTTTTTGGTTGTTGAAAGTAGTTAAGTTGCTAGAAAAGCATGAGTTGGAGTAGTCTTGATGTTAGTTGCAAGTGTTGGTCATGCATGTTTTTTAGAAATGTCACAGCTTTAAGTTAACTTGCTGAAAGTGATGAAATCTAGATTTTTGAATCACATTTCTTAGTGTTTTTGTCTTTAAGGCATGTTCAAGTTGTATGGCTTATTCGTATCTAGGACTCTCACTTTGTGTGATCACTTAATGCTATGCTAGTAGCTAGGATAAGACTATTTTAGTTAGGAGAAATCATGAATTGTTATAAGGCTACTTCTGCTTACTGTATCACCCTTCATTTGTTTAGCTAGTTATTTTATGTTTATACACATCTTTGTTATCATTGTTGCCAAGATACTTTTTTGCTTGTGTCACATTAATCATTTTGCTTAAACTTCAATTATGTTAAATCAAGATATATCGAGGCAACTTATTTTGTGCCATGCATTCATATTTGCATTTATATTTACATCCACATTTCTGCACGAGTATCGTTAATAGGGTATAAATTTGGCAATTGAACTTAGAACCTTGAGCTTCACATTTTAATTTTTCTTTTTAAGTTTGTGGTGTCTCCCTTTTCTGGTTGAGCAAATTGAGAATGTATGTTAATCATTTGATGCTAAACACACACCGACACTTTTATTAGTTCAATCAATAATCCCTATGGTTGTTTAATTTATAATATCTTTTTGTTAGCCTACATTGCCTGTTTAATTTGAGTTGTTTAAATTGCCCTTATTTGTTGTCTCCTTTGTTGGCACCCTATCAAATTTTAATTATTTTTCATTTTATCTTAGCACTACTCATATGCTTATAGTGATTCATTTGCAATGTTTGACTTGGTTAACTTTGTTCTTTTGATATTGACAGTGGCACCCAAGTGATCTCGTGTTCCAATTCCTTCATTATCTCAACCCCAAGCTATTTTACATATCTCTAGCCAGCCTCTACCACCTGATGACCAAGCAGAGCCTAGTCAACCACCCCCACTAGCTCCTATTTAAAGACAAAAGAAGAAAAAATCAAAGCAACCTACAGTACCAAAGTGGGTGCCTCAGAATGCTTGCATAACTTACAAAATTCTATCTAACTACGAGTATTTGACTTTAGCATATCTAGATATGAGTTTGTTGGAGAAGTTAGGGATTAAAGAGGAGATAGAGAACCATATTACAACCATTAGGTGGAAAAAAATTTTCTCTGCAGGGAGCTGGTGTATCCTCACTTGACCAAAGATTTTATGGCGATTGTCAAGTTTCATTTCAGGCATGGCAACTTTTTTGACATGGTCTCTTTCTATTTTAAAGGGAAGCACTATGAGTAGAATTTGGTGGAAGTTACTGAAGCTTTGGGGTCCCCTATTGATGGTCCTTTCACTTATGAAGATTATTGCAAGAACATTGCTTGGGAAGATGTCAAGGACCCATAAATTGGAGGTTCTTATGTTTCAGGGACCACTAAATCCCACCACTTGAGGGATCGTGCCTTTAGAATTTTGCATTGATTTTTCTCTATGTCTTTCATGTCTCATATGTAGAGTGTAGGTCAAGTTAATTTATCTGAGGTAATCATTCTATCTCGTATGGCCAGAAGCTTCCCAATTAATGGCACCTACCACTGGTGGAACAAGTATGAAGAGATTCAGCAGCAGCCAACAAAAATAAAGAAGATATCATTTGGTGGGTAGGTCACCATGATTGCTAGGGCTTTTGAGCACCCTTTAAATGAAGATAAAGCGCTCCCTGCAGTAGCTTATATTGACCAAAAATTGATGAAGAAGATGAAGGTTCTTATGATAGATGAAACTGCAGAGCACACAGATACCGATACACTAATTGGGATGAATATATGAGAAAGATGCAAATTAGTCTGTGCAACCCTTCACCTGCCCTAGATCAAGGAGCTATCACCCTCTCTTCTGCTTAGTACACTGCACTGATGGATAGGATGGATGCCTTGGATATAAACCAAAAGGAATTTAAGCAACAATAGCATCAGATAATTGCAACCTTGGCCACTTTAGCATCCAAGGTTGATCCACCTGCCCCCCTTATACTTGATGTAGGGAGTTTTCTGACCCATTGATATTTTATGAATTTTTTTTATCTGGTTCTTACTGAGGACAACAAGTTTTTAAAGTGTGGGATATGAGATTTATTATTTCTGAAATATGAACATTATTTTTGTGGATAGTTGTTAAAACTTGATGAATTTTAGGAAGGTAACTCTTTGTGAAGATTTTTTTTTTTGCAGATTTCCATCTGTTGAGAAGAAGAATATTGGGTTTCAGTGGCCTGAAATTGTGAAATCCTCAAACCACAAACTCTGTTTAGTTGTTTATTAGTGTTTAAGTACATTTTTGTTTTTTAGTAAGGTTGTGCATTTTGAGTTTCTTTAGTTTTAATTTAAAGCAGTTCTTTTAGTTCTATTTCATTTACTACTTTATGTTTTGCTTTGTCTTTTATTCTAAGCATGTTTATTATGTTTTAATGTTTCAGTTTTCCTTTGAATTTAAGTTACAATAACTATATCTGTAGAGTTGTTAATTATTTTGCATTTAGTCTAAGCTTGCCAGTTAATCTTAATTGGATCAATTTGAACTCTAAATTGTGAGTTATTTGTTTAGAAAGGCTGAGTAGCCAGAGAGCAGTAGCAATGTTCAATGAAATTTCTTTTAAATTATTCTCAAATAATTATATATCATCCAATTTCTAATCTAATGAGCACAATAGGCTAAATTTTTTGAATTTAATGCAAAACCAGTGAGTGAGAGCAATTAAGTGAAGAAATTATGGAATAGCTAGAAACTTCCTCATCACCTCTCGAAATGTATATTCAACTTAGGTAGATTAGGAAATGACCCAAGTAGCCTTTCTTTGGCAACCACATTTTAAATGACTCTTGACCTACCTTGTGATTAATTTTACCATTGTTAGCCTCTTTGAGTTTAATTGGTATGCTAAAAGCGTACTATGTGAATTTTTCTTGTTTGCACAAACATTTAACCATATAACCTAAATTCCTTTATCTTTCTCATTTTGAAATTGGCCACTCTAGGTTTGCGAATGAAAAATTGCAAGATGGGTTTGAAATTGATTTTGCTTATCGATCAAGTGATGGAATATAACATGGCATATACATGATGATCACGCAGCGAAAAAATAATAAAATTGATCATACATACCACGCAATCCATAACAAGAATCGAAAACATGCAATTTTAGGGTTTTGAAACTTACAATCTTAGATGCACTTTAAATCTTGATTTTGATGATGACCAGCAAATAGAATGAACTTATATGCTCCAAATCTTGATCACCAATTCCAAAGAAACAGCCTTTACGCCACTCTTCTCTATGTTCACACACACAATTGCAATGAAGGCTTACAACTTAGAGTGCTAGCTCTAATCTTTGTGTATATGGTGATGGGTATTAAACTAAAGACATAAGACCTGATCTTGTTCTTCCTAAGGTTTCTCAAATGCTACCCAAAATCCAAGAGAAGAAGGAAGATTCATTTCCCCTTGAGAGTGGCGGCTTAGAGAGAGAAAAACTTAACTAGTTCAAATAGAATTAACTTCTTTATATCACTAGATTAGGAAAGCTTTATAGTTGCCGAAATCCCTTAGAATTAGGTCTTATATTCAGCCTCCATCACTTCCTAATCAATTGATTTAAAATAGTTCAAATTCTATTAAATTTTAAATTCAAATTAATTTAAAATAGCATAAGACATTTAATCAAAATACTACCACTTAATTAGGATATACACATATGCCGAAATTCACAATTATTTTATCTTTGAATTTTGACCAGTCTCTCTCCTATTTAAGTGTTTTATTTTGATTTAAATGCTATTAGGCTTTAATACTCAATTAACTTAATTAATCCAAAATAATTAATTAATTGAAATTAAACCTTGTGGGCCGAATTTCTCTCTCATGGACCGAGGTCCATTTAGCAATTTTAATACCCATTACATACATTAATTTGACTTTAATTAAAAACTCAAATTAATGTCCAATACTTTATTTAAATATTTTAAGCTCAATGCTTTATGTACGATTCTATAGGTCCATTTAATATTGGCAATGAACTAATAAATTAATCCAAAGGCTATATATATTCTCTAGCAAGATATTATAGCATTCCAAATTAAATGAAAATGCAAATGGCATTTAGTGACCTAATGCAATTTTGCATAGTCCCTTATCCTTAAATATCAGAATTAATATAAGGCATGGAATTAGTCATCCTTATATATATTAATTCTTTTCTTGATATTCCAGTGACACTGAACTCATAAATAAATAATGATTACTCATTATTTCATCTCGATATGGCCATACACTTCTCAGTTCACTAATCAAGTGGCCGATGATATTTTCTCTCCTATCGAGAGGGGTAATCCCTTCACTTCTCTCATGCTCTCTAACATGGATCAGTGCATACCCATACTTGTCACCCTGTTACGAGCATGTTAGGTGTATGTCAAAGTACACAATAATTCATAAAGAGTTTTATAGAGATTTTAGGTCTAAGAACTCTGATACAAAACTTGCACATGAGAAACACTTATGACTTGTACCATGTAGTGTTCTTATGAATGGATCGAATCCAGATACCATGTTCTAAATATGTATCTATGATCTCTGATTGACATTCTTGCCCTTATGATCCGTAAGATAGAACTCAACTTATTAGAGAGAGCATACTAGCCTTAATTCATTTGTTATTCCCATAACAATGACTGACTAGGGATATTCAGAATGAAGTCTCTATTATTTCAAGGTCTTACAACCATGTGCCTCACACATGATAACTTAAACTGAAACAACATTCCTGGATATGCATAGGAATACAATAGATAAAACAAATGCCTCATTTATTAAATTAATTGTTTTATAACAATGTATTGGGGCTAGGGCTTACACTAACAATCTCCCACTAGCACTAGTCCCAATTGGGCATAGCCCTAAGACCGAATGCTCTCAAATGAGCTTCGTGTAGATTTGGACACAACTATTTCGTTAAAGGATCTGCTACATTGTCTTTACTTGCTATCTTGCTAACTTTGACATCCCCACGATTAATGATCTCTCTGATCAGCTGGTACCTCCTGAGTATGTGTTTAGATTTCTGGTGTGACCGGGGCTCCTTAGCCTGTACGATGGCCCTGTTGTTGTCACAGAAAATTTCTAATGGATTTATGATGCTTGGGACCACTCATAATCCAGAAATGAAATTTCTAATCCAAACAGCCTCTTTTGCAGCCTTGCTCGCTGCAATATACTCAGATTCTGTAGTTGAGTCGATAATGGTCTCTTGGTTTGAGCTTCTCCAGCTAACAGCACCACCATTCAAAACAAAAACAAACCCAAATTACGATCTTGAATCCTGAGTGCTGGTCTGAAAAGCAGCATCAGCATAACCTTGTATGACGAGCTCTTCTTAACCACCATACACCAAGAAGTGATCCTTACTCCTTCGCAAGTACTTTAGAATCCCCTTTACAGCAGACAAGTGCTTCTCACCAAGGTCTTGCTGAAACCTACTGGTTATACTCAATGCATGAGCAACATCCAACCTAGTACATAACATAACGTACATGATAGATCCAATAGCAGATGCATATGGGATTCTACTCATGTTGTCCCTTTCCTCTTTGGTTTTAGGGCATTATTCTTTAGTAAAAGGAACTCCCAAAGCCAAAGGTATGTACCCTTTCTTTGAGTCTCCCATGCTAAAATGCTTTAGTACTTTGTCTATGTACTTTTCTTGACTTAGTCCCAAAAGTCGATTCGATCTATCTCTATATATCCGAATACCAAGTATTGTCTCAGCTTTACCTAAGTCTTTCATTGAGAAACACTTCCCTAACCATTGCTTAACCTTTTGCAATGTTGGAATGTCATTCCCAATGAGAAGGATGTCGTCCACATATAGGACCAGAAATACTATTATGCTCTCACTAACCTTCTTGTATACACAAGGCTCATCTTCATTCTTGACGAAGTCAAATTCTTTGACTACTTCATCAAAACAAAGATTCCAACTTTGGGATGTTTGCTTTATTCCATAAATGAATTTTTGAAGCTTGCAAACCTTCTTAGGATGCTTGGGATTGACAAAACCCTCAGGCTGTGTCCTATACACATCCTCAAGTAAATTTTCGTTAAGGAAAGTAGTTTTGACATCAATTTGCCATATCTCATAATCATGATATGCAGCTATGGCATGCAAGATCCTAATGGACTTAAGCATGACTACAGGTGAAAAGGTTTCATCATAATCTACACCATAAGTTTGCCGAAAACCTTTTGCTACTAGTCTACCTTTGTAGGTCTTATCAGGTTTGAGTTTAAATAGCCACTTGCATTCAATTACCTTAACACCTTCCAATGGATCAACCAAGGTCCAAACCTAGTTATCGTACATTGATTGCATCTCAGATTTCATGGCTTCAAGCCAATTTTCAGAGTCTGGGCTCTCAATAGCTTCTCGATAGGTAGTAGGATCCTCACGGTCTACTAACTCAATAGTGTTACTGTCCGTGATTAGAAATTCGTATCTCTCAATCTCTTGATGTACCCTACCGAACCTTCTATGTTCTTATACAATGGGTTCTTAATCAACAACTGGTTATGAACTTGATCCCATTTCCAACCCATCCTCTATTGAAGTTTATGGCACTTGAATTTCTCTAAGTTCTACTTTACTCCTACTGTCTTTCTTGAGAAGAAACTCCTTTTTCGAGAAAACAACCTTGCGAGCAACAAATACTTTGTTCTCGGCTCGTGAGTAAAAGTAGTATCCCTTTGTTTCTTTGGGATAACCCACAAACAAGAAGACAGTAGATTTGGACTCTATTTTATTAGATGTTAATTTCTTAACATGTGCTTTACAGCCCCAAATTATGAGAAATGACATATTGGGTTCTTTCAAAGTCCATACTTCATATAATGTCTTCTCAACTGCTTTAGTTGGAGTATGGTTTAGTAGAAATGTAGCAGTTTCTAATGCATAACCCCAAAAAGAGACAGAAAGATTTGCTTAACTCATCATTGATCGAACCATGTCCAACAGAGTTCGATTTATCCTTTCGAATACACCATTCCATTGTGTTGTTCTAGGAGGAGTGAGCTGTGAAATAATACCACACTCCTTCAGATGACTATCAAACTCTTGGCTTAAGAATTCGCCACCTCGATCTGATCAAATGGCTTTTATACTTTTGCCAAGTTGTTTTTCTACTTCGTTCTTAAACTCTTTGAATTTATCAAAAGTTTCAGACTTGTACTTCATTAGATACATGTAGCCATATCTACTGAAGTCATCTATGAACGTCACAAAGTAGCTAAAACCACCTCTAGCTTGTGTACTTAATGGTCCATATACATCGTTATGTATTAGTTCCAATAAGTCATTAGTCCTCTCACCTTTCTTGTTAAAAGGACTTTTTGTCATTTTACCATGCAAACATGGCTCACATATGTCATAAGATTCCAAGTCGAATGACCCAAGCACTCCAGATTTGTGGAGTCTTGAAATGCATTTTTCATTTGCATGCCTTAAACGACAATGCTAGAAGTAAGTAGGGTTCAATTCTTTTGATTTAACCCTCTTTGTATTAATGTTGTATATGGACTCTTTGTTTTGTAGATCAAGGATATAAAGGTCATTTTTCAACATGGCATTGCCATATGAAATGCCTTGGCAACGAATATGAACATTGCCATTATTAATAACAAAATCAAATCCATCCAAATCCAAACAAGAAACTGAAATAATGTTTCCGCTCATAACAGGCACATAATAACAATTTTTCAAATCTAAATAAAGTCCGGAAGGTAAAGTGAGTTAATAGTCGCTTATCTCTATGGCAGCAACTCGTGCTCTATTCCCCACATGGAGGTCCACTTTATTCTTCCCAAGTAATCGCCTATTTCTTAGCCCCTGCACATTTGAACAAATGTGAGAACCACAATCGGTATCCAATATCCAATTGGTAGAAATAGAAAGGTTAATTTCAAAAACAAAAATACCAAAACTGGATGCCTTGGCTCCATTCTTCTTTTGTTCTTCCTTGAAGAGAGCGCAATTCTTCCTCTAATGCCCTATCTTGTTGTAGTGGAAGCATGTACTCTCGCTTTCCTTGAGCTTTTATGCCTTGGGCTTGGATTGGGCCTGAGGTGCACTCCTATTTAACTTGAGCCGAGCCAGGTCATACTTGGGTTTTGCCTTTCCCTTAGCGGGTCCCTTCTTAATGCCCCTTAAACTGTAAGTATGGGATTAGTCTTTTGAATGTTCTCTTCAGCATTCTTAAGCATCCTATAAAGCTCGGTGACTGTCTTGTTCATTGTATGCATGTTATAATTAATAACAAATGGATCATAATCATTAGTCAATGAACCCAAGATCAAGTCAATGGCCAATTCCTTCGGGACTTGTACCTCAAGCTTCTCAAGAGTATCAAGATACCCTTTCATCTTAAGTACATGGGTACTTACAGGAGTACCCGCAGTCATCTTACAAGAAATTAAGGCCTTTGTTGTCACGAATCTCTCGTGACGAGCTTGCTCTTGGAACATCTCCTTGAGGTGCACCATGATCGCATAAGTCTCTTGGTCCATGAATTGCTTTTGCAAGTCAGGCACCATAGTGGCTAGCATCAGACAGGTCAAATCATTGGAGTTGCCCTTCTTGGTCTCAAAAATTTCCTTTTGAACCTCAGAGGCATTCCTAGCAGGTTCTTCGGGCAAGAGTGCATCCAAAACATACGACTTCTTCTCTTACTTAAGAAAAATTCTCAAGTTTCGAGACCAGTATATGAAATTGGTGACATTCAGTTTGTCCTTTTCCAGGACCGATCGCAATGAAAAGTTGTTGTTTGAAGAAGCCATTTTCAATCTATAATAAAAAGTTAGCAAGATTAAATGAGGTCTTATTTATAATCTCACAAACCGAATTAATATCCCTTTAAATAATTCGCGTTAGTGATTTAATGTGGGCCAAGATTCACTTTTCACAACAACTTATTAGTCAAGCTGAGCTTGTACACCTAACAAGTTAAGTTACTTAGGTAGGAATACTCCAATCATGTCTCGTATATGATTCTTGGATCAAATGGGCTAACATATTAAGATGTTATAATACAAACCCATTAATTAGTTGCCTAGCTTTGGGCATCCCTTTCCATGTTAAGTCGAACCTACATTCACAACCCATGCCTCACAAAGATAATCGGACGCATCTAGGACTCCTAGTCTACTTGACCGATGATCGATGCCTTAACATATTTCGAATTAGAAAGGCAACTTTGAGACTTACTATTTTAGGGATTCATTTTATTACGGATTACACGGCATACGCTTTGTCACCCATTCATAGTAAGCATATATATATAATTGCATAAAGTAAAGCGTGACAAACATAGGCCCAAAAACCTACAACTAAGATTCTACACTATTACATAAGAATCTTTGAGTTAGGCTTCTCCACTTTAATGGGCTTCGTCTTGATTTACAAAGTCTTCAAATAAATTCTATACTAAGAAATAAATAAAAATTTTACAATAATACATAATGGCTCGAAGCCATATTTAATTACAAAAATCCAGGGCCCATGAATGCACCATGCATATCCATTCATCACACAAAACAAGCAAATAAATATACATAACATTCATGGATAAAAAAAAGTCCAATTTTAATTAATTTAGCCAAGCCCACTAATGGAAATTGTGTACTTGAAATTTTAAGAGAAGACCCCATGATGGGCCTAGGCTGAAGCCCAATGGACTAAATCCTCTTATTGAATACGTTCCCTTAAAAGCCCAAAACACTAACTAGTTAGATTTGTGCCATAAATCAACTCTAGTATAATTTCCAATTTTGCCATTTTTAATTTTATGTCATACAACCCATAAACATTAAAAATACATATAATATGTTCTAACATGAATTAAAACATAAAATCATGAAGAACATATATCATAAACGGCATTCATACTTAAACAAACAAACAACAATGAAACTAGTTGTTTAATGCTCATACAATGCCACAAAAATGCACAAACACTTAAAACGATTTTATGAGCCACTTAATAATTTAAATAAGGTCATAAAAATTGAGTTAAGGTTCTGTTCAGGACTGATCTAAATGTGTTTTTTCCATTTTAATCAAAACAAAACAAACAATATTGATTAAATGTGTAACAAACACAAACTGGTCATAGTTTTAGGTGATTTTAAAATTAATAAATTAAATTGTCATGGAACATAATTAAAACCAATTTTAAAATATGTCTAGACCTATTATTAATCTTTAAAAATCAATTACAAACATGCCAAACACGTTTATACATTTAATTTTGAAAACTAGTTGTTAAATAAACACATATCATGCAAACTAGCACCTAGTTTCAAGATTAACATGTACCATCAGGTATTTATAATCAAATCCGACCATCAACAGCTCTAAGAACATCTTAGGATAGTATATTAACATTTCATAATAATTATGATACCTATCTAATCATTTAAAATCGTTTTTACACCAAAACAATGTAAAAAACTCAAAACAGAAAATTTCAGCATTGCATGTTTTTAAACGAACGATTTTTGAATAAATATTTAATGCATCTAAAGCACTAAAATAAGAATTTTTGGCTCTTATACCACTGATGGAAAATAACATGGCATATACATGATGATCATGCAGCAAAAAAATAATAAAATTGATCATACATACCACGCAATCCATAACAAGAATCGAAAACATGCAATTTTAGGGTTTTGAAACTTACAATCTTAGATGCACTTTAAATCTTGATTTTGATGATAACCAACAAATAGGATGAACTTATATGCTTTAGATCTTGATCACCAATGCCAAAGAAATAGCCTTTACGCCACTCCACTCTATGTTCACACACACAATTGCAAGGAAGGCTTAAAACTTAGAGTGCTAGCTCTAATCTTTGTGTATATGGAAATGGGTATTAAACTAAAGACACAAGACATGATCTTGTTCTTCCTAAGGTTTCTCAAATGCTACCCAAAATCTAAGAGAAGAAGGAAGAGTCCTTTCCCCTTGAGAGTGGTGGCTTAGGGAGAGAAAAACTTAACTAGGTCAAATAGCATTAACTTCTTTATATCACTAGATTAGGAAAGCTTTATAGTTTTTGAAATCCCTTAGAATTAGGTCTTATATTCAGCATCCATCACTTCCTAATCAATTAATTTAAATTAGTTCAAATTCTATTAAATTTTAAATTCAAATTAATTTAAAATGGTATAAGACATTTAATAAAAAAAACTACAACTTAATTAGGATATACACATGTGCCGAAATTGACAATTATTTTATCTTTGAATTTCGGCCAATATCTCTCCTATTTAAGTGTTTTATTTTGATTTAAATGCTATTAGGCTTTAATACTCAATTAACTTAATTAATCCAAGATAATTAATTAATTAAAATTAATCCTTGTGGGCCGAATTTCTCTCTCTCATGGACCAAGGTCCATTTAGCAATTTTAATACCCATTACATACATTAATTTGACTTTAATTAAAAACCCAAATTAATACCCAATACTTTATTTAAACATTTTAAGCCCAACGCTTTATATGCGATCCTATAGATCCATTTAATATTGGCAATGAATTAATAAATTAATCCAAAGGCTATATATATTCTCTAGCAAGATATTATAGCATTCTAAATTAAATGAAAATGCAAATGGTATTTAGTGACTAAATGCAATTTTGCATAGTCCCTTACCCTTAAATATCAGAATTAATATAAGACATGAAATTAGTCATCCTTTTATATATTAATTCCTTTTTTGATATTCCAGTGACACTGAACTCTCAGATAAATAATGAATACTTGTTATTTCATCTCGATATGGCCATACACTTTTCAGTTCACTGATCAAATGGTCGGTGATATTTTCTCTCTTATCGAGAGGGGTAATCCCTTCACTTCTCTCATGCTCTCTAACATGGATTAGTGCATACCCAAGCATACCTATACTTGTCACTTTGTTACAAGCACGTTAGATGTATGTTAAAGTACACATTAATTCATAAAGAATTTCATAGAGATTTTAGGTCTAAGAACTCCGATGTAAAACTTGCACATGAGAAACACTTATGACTTGTACTACGTAGTGTTCTCATGAATGGATCAAATCTAGATACCATGTTCTAAACATGTAACTATGATCTCTAATTGACACTCTTGTCCTCATGATCCGTAAGACAGAACTCAACTTATTAGAGAGAGCATACTAGCCTTAATTCATTTGTTATTCCCATAACAATGACTAACTAAGGATATTCAGAATGAAGTCTCTATTGTTTCAAGGTCTTACAACCATGTGCCTCACACATGATAACTTAAACTAAAACAACATTCTTGGATAGTTTTATCAATTAATATGCATAGGAATACAATAGATAAAAAAAATGCCTCATTTATTAAATTAAATGCTTTATAACAATGTAATGGGGCTAGGGCTTACACTAACATCAAAAAGTGTGAGAAAGATTTTAGAGATTTGTGAGCTTAATTTTTGAAAAATATTTTGAGATATGGATGATAAGAATTAGTGCTTTTGGTACTCCCTTCAGCTTATTGAAATAATGGTTTATTTACAAAAAATGAAAGAATAGAGCTTATGCTGTTGAAATCTTATTTGACTCATTACTGTAGAGAATAAGTGTGGGGTACCTCGCATTTTTGGGAAGTGTGCATTTTAGCTCTTGCTTCATATAATTTTGAGAATCCAATTAATGTTTTGGGATTATCTTTAGTTTTGTTAGAAAAAGGCATAAATTGTAGAAAGACTTGTTCATTTTAAGAAAGTTAGGTGTTATTTTGCTTAGGTAGTGTGGCTTTTCTATTTTGCTAACTTTATCATTTCTTTGGAGCTAATACATTTGCCCCGTTACAACCTTAATGTAAGACCTAGTTATCCTATTTTGTTCTGAGTTATTTAGTGGAGATAACCCTTGCAGTTTAGGTGCTAAAGGAGAGGCTTATGGCTGTTTCAAATTTCAAGTGCAAAATTGACATATTTTTTTGTTTGCTCGATTGTTAGAGTTCACTGGTAGTTTTAGTTTTGAAAAGTAATAAATCTATTTTGGCCTAGCACACACATATGAGAAATTGCTTGACATGGATTAGTTTGAGTCTGTTTGATTGAATTTTTCATCTGAGTATCTTTTAGTGAGTGTTATTCTGGCCTAAATGTTCTTGTTTCGAATTGGAGTTTAAGTTTTCAAAATTGTGGATTAATCATTTGCTTGAGGGCAAGCAAAGTCTAAGTATGGGGTATTTTGATAACTCTAATTCAGTGTCTATTTTTAGTTCATTTTTAATCCAGTTTCTAGTGTCTTTTACTTTGTTTTACTTGTATTTAATAAATTATTCCCATTCTCAGTTGATTCTAGCTTTTATATGTTTTGGAGAGCATTTGATGAAATGTTCTGTCCAATTGTGTATTTTGTAGGTACCTCACGGTTACTAGATTTACTTAATAATCGTGACCTATGTTTTTTATCAAAACACACCATTTTGAGCTATGTCACGGTCAACAGTGCATTTGTTCATATAGAGGTGTTCACTATGACCTATGGAGCTCTTCAGTATAGAATCGAGAAATGAAGTACCTTATGGTTACCAGGTTTCTGGTAATGACTGTAAGGTAGCCAAACAGTCAGTCCAGAATGCAAAGGAGAGCTATGTCACAATCATCAAATTTTTGGTAATGACCGTGACCCCCATCCAGAAGCAGATCAAAGCCACCTCATGGTTAGCAAGAATTTCCTAATGACCATGACTTATGTTAATTAAAAAAGGGATTTTTAAAGTAGGTCACGGTTAGTATGAATTTCTCAATGATCGCGACCTTTTTTAGCCTATAAATAGCGAAGTTTTTTTTACAGAATGGGAGTTCTTTTCTTTTCCAAATCTAGGGTTCTATTTCTTTTTTCTTTCATTTCTTTGTTCATTTTCATACATAAATACATAGGTTTTACATGAAAATAGGTATATTTACAGTAAAATACTTAGATTAGATACAAATATATAGCTTAGAAGTTTAGATTTACATAGTATTGAGCTCATATCCATTGAAGCCTTGGAGAAGAAGATTGAAGAACTTGGGATTCAGTTGGGTTTCCTTCTACAGTGAACTCCAGGGTTTATTCTCTCCTTTTCTCTTTTTATTTTGTAATGGGTAGTGAGTAGTCTTTCAGTTGTTCGGGGGATCTTTGAATCTCCTGTCCACAATGTGAATATTGAACATATTTTGAGTTTATATATATAAATGAATGGTTTATTTCACTATTGCTCATTGTTAGTTCATGGGTTTTCATATTCTCAAGTTATTTTCTAGCTTAGATGAATGGTTTTTATCATATATCTTTATTGGTTGTTGAGCTTGTATGAATCAAATGCCATGAATGGTTTTGCTTAGTTTTTATATCATGAATGCTATCTATTTTAGATTGCTCTATAATGGGACTCTAGATGTGTAGGATTTTATGGTTTTAGGACTAAAATGTGGAGTGAAATAGATGATTTTTAGGTTGTTTGGCTTCAAAATGGGAAAGCAAACCGAACTTAGGATTAGCGACCTATGTTTATGTTAATTATAAGTTTTGTTCCGAAATGGGATGCTTTGCAATTAGATTAGCTTGTTCTGGAATGGAATACTTGGATTGAGAGGGTTATCCCAAATTTATTTATATATAACATTAGGTAAATTAATTCAGATTGGGTATGGGGTGGATGAGTGAACCTAAGCAATGCTTCTGGGATTAGATAGGTATGCCTAAAGGGATATAGTTGCAGCTGCCATAGTTTACCCCATTTGGGTCTATTGTTTGTTCCTTATTGGAACCATAGCTCGGCCCTTTTGGGTCCATCGTTTGATATCTTCAGATATCCATTATTTGATATCTTTAAATATCCATTATTTGATATCTTTAGATATCCATAGTTTGATACCTTCGGGTATCCATTGCTCCCGTTATCCATCATTTGAACTAGTACTTAGGTAGACTATTAAAGATTAAAGATTAAGAATGTGTTCAAAATAAAGAAATACATGTATTGATTATTTTACTTATATAATATAAGCATGATGAATGACCTTTTATATTACTTTATCATAATTCTTTTTAGCTATAAATTATTTCAATGAAATGAAAGTATTGAAATGTATGCCTATGATATTGGGATTTTTTTATACCATCATGATATGACATACCTGTTACTGAAATTCATGCAAATCTGTTAGCCTATATATATATGTGTGTGTGTGTGTAATGATAACTTTGACATCAGCCCAAGGGCAATGTATGAGATAATACGATGTATGATATTTAGTTTACCATGCTAAGATAGAATGCATACAATGTTATACTAAGAATTGTTTGGGCTACAACATACACGTTGAGTTTCATATGCTTTGGAATTTATGAAATGTATGCACGTGATAATTAGACCTTCTTGGATAATCATGATAGGTAATGCCATCCTCTATAATTACATGCAAAGCTGGTTAGTCGAAACATATAGATGTTTACACATGATTGTGCCTACCAATAACTTTAACATAAACCAAAGGCCAATGTATGATATAATGTGATGTTGTTTGACATTTAGTTGCCATGCTACTACAACATTAAGGAATACATGGTTTTGAACATAAGTTATGAATTATAATTGTATTCTATAATTAGGATTTGCTTGATATATGTGAAGTAATTATGCCTAGCGGTATCTCTTATAGATGTTACATGACATATGCATTCCATTATGGTTTAATTAAACATTGAAGGCATATCATATGTAATCAGTGTGAATAAATGCATATGATTGAAGTTTGTACTATTAATAATCATGAGGTCTATATTCTTAAATTAATGCATTATGAGGGGCAAGAATTATATTAAAGCAATAGGAAAAGAGATGTGATATTAAAATAAAATTGAAAAGTCTTCAGGAACTAGACGCGTTTACGTAATGCTTTAGATTATTGTAAGAATAGTATTCATGGTTAAGATTAAAGACTTCTCAGGTATAATAGTGTGAGATTATTAATATTGTAGACTTATATATTTTCCTCAATTATAAAGATTGTAATGACACTATGATATTTTATAAGAGGTTGTCCATAAAGTTTTGTTTCCCCACTAAGCTTTATAGCTTAGCACGGGTTTGTTTATCCATATAGGTCTCAGCATAAGCTCCATTTTGGATTGATAGTTGTTGTGGCTCGACCACTTTGAGGAGAAGATCTGGTAGGTTGCAATTGTTTTTGAGGTTTCCATGATTATTTAAAGGCCATTTATGTTATATCTTTTTATTTCAAAGTTTGTTTTGGTTATATTGTGGCATGTAATTAAGGCTTGTATGATTATTATTATTTTTTTATCTTTATTATTATTATTATTATTATTATTATTATTATTATTATTATTATTATTTATGCCTGATCTTTACTAGGGTTATGATAAGTATTGATGTTTATGCATGTATGGTGGATTAGGGTGTTACAAAAATAAAATAAAATAATTCATGAGCAATATAAGAGAATAAGCTAAAAGAACTCCATTAAATTGATCTTCAAAATCTAGCTAAGTTGAGCTCTTTCCCTTTCTTTAAAATTTTGCTATCCTCAATAAAATAGCAAAAGTATAAGCTTACTGGATAAATTTTGATAAACCAGTAAGTACCAAAGAAATGAAGACTATAGCAATACCATACTTGACTTCAAAGTAATACAAGAAAAAGTCCATGATCAAGCCCAAAAGGAGACATGAGATTAATAAAATTGAATGAAAAAGGTAAACATGCCTCTAAAATCTAAATAGTTCAAAAATCAAGGCTTAAGAATCGTGGTAACTAAGTGAGAAAATGCACCTAGGCAAAATAATTTAAAATAAAAATTACAAAAAAAATATAATATACTAGTCAAAATTCATGTTCAAAAAATTAATAGCTATATTGTAAAATGAATTTTATACATTGAAAATTAACATGTTTAATTTATAAGTAAAAAAATTTGATAATATTAAATGTAAAAAAATCAAAAGCAAACAAATATAATTAAATACAATTAAATAAAATATGAACACCAATACATTATAATATATATATATATATATATATATATATTAATCAGTTTCTCAATATCAATATTATTTTATATCATTAAAGGGAATAACATAATTTAAATATAATTTAAAAAATCATATGAATTTTATAGAAAAATACAAAAATTAAGGTATAAAAATAAAAATATAATTAAGCATACTTTAAAATATTACTCCATGTAAATTTTAGAATGAAATAAAAAAAATTAACAAATATATATATATGTGTGTGTGTGTGTGTGTGTGTGTGTGTATACATATGTATATACATACATATACATATGTATATATATTTATGTATATACATACATACATACATACATACATACATACATATATATATATATATATTCTTAAATTAATGCATTATGAGGGGCATGAATTATACTAAAGCAACAGGAAAAGAGATGTGATATTAAAAGAAAATTGAAAAGTCTTCAGGAACTAGATGAGTTCATGTAATGCTCTAGATTATTGTAAGAATAGTATTCATGATTAAGATTGAAGACTTCTCCGATATGATCAGTGTGAGATTATTAATATTGCAGACTTACATGTTTTCCTTAATTATAAAGGTTGTAATGACACTATGATATTTTATAAGTGGTTATCCATAGAGTTTTGTTTTTCCACTAAGCTTTATGGCTTAGTACGGATTTGTTTATTCGTGTAGGTCTCAGCATAAGTTCCATTTTGGATTGATAGTTGTTGTGGCTCAAGCACTTTGAGGAAAAGATCTGGCAAGTTGAAATGGTTATTAAGGTTTCCATAATTATTTGAAGGACATTTATGTTATATCTCCTTATTTCGGAGTTTGTTTTTGTTATATTGTGGCATGTAATTAAGGCCTGTATGATTATTATTATTATTATTATTTCTACCTGATATTTACTAGGGTTATAATAAGTATTGATGTTTATGCATGTATGGTGGATTAGGGTTTTACAAAAAAAAATAAAATAATTCATTAGCAAGATAAGAGAACTCCCTTGAATTGATCTTCAATTTCTCAATATAAATATTTTTTTATATCATTAAAGAGAATGATGTAATTGAAATATAATTTAAAGAATCATATGAGTTTTATAGAAAAATACAAAAATTAATGTATAAAAATAAAAATATAATTTAATATAGTTTAAAATATTACTCTATCTAAATTTTAGAGAGAAATAAAAAAAATAAAGACACACACACACACACACACACACACATATATATATATATACCAAAAATGACGGATCGGGTCTAGCACTTAGTTTGGGGATTAATTAGTGTAAATAAAGTTAAATTTTCATATATAAGCTATAACTTTGTTAAAATAATTAACATATAGGTATTAATTTTTTAATTAAATATTTATTTCAATTGATCATATATTTAATATTTTTCTACAATAATATTATAATCTGAAAAAGGAGGTAAATTTGAATTTTATATTTTTACTATATATTCTTCTAATTCTATTAATCTGGATTCAAGAATTTTTATTTCTTCTTTTAATTCATTTATCAACCTATTTATATTTTTAAATTCCTTTTTAATATTTTCAATATTATTAACCTAAGGGAATCCTATTTATTTTATTTTTCAATATTTGTATCCTTGAATTATTTATTTTTATAAAAAATTCTAAGCTCTCTATTAACCTAAGGGAATCCTATTTATTTTATTTTTCAATATTTGTATCCTTGAATTATTTATTTTTATCAAAAATTCTAAGCTCTATATTCTTTGATGCAAATTATAATTTGAATTTAATTCAAATATTTCTATAAATTTTTTAATTTTATTTTAGCGTTCTAGTTGAAGTTTCAATTCTCTATTGTATTCTATTATATTAGTAATTATAAGATGTATCTCAATTACATATTCTATTAGTTTATTCATTTTAAATTTCTATCAAAGCCTTAAAAAATTCTAACATTAAATTTACTAAAATTATATTACGATTAAAATCTCTACAATCACACATATTAATTTCATGAAATAAATGATAATAAACTATAAGATAAACTTTTAATCTAGCTATCTGATTATTCTACAATCACACATATTAATTTCATGAAATAAATGATAATAAACTATAAGATAAACTTTTAATCTAGCTATCTGATTATTAAATTCATAGATATTTTGTCTAACATTCCAAATTTTTCCATATCCTTCTAATAATTTCTGTCTTTTTAGTTCTCTATTCATTATTTAATTTTTTTATAAATATGAAAAATGATCTATAGGAATACTAGGAACAAAATCAATTAAAATATCAATCAAATTTATTTTCTTATGAAAATATTGACCATTGAAAAAATTCATTTAAATGAAAATCTTCATGCTCTTTAATTAAAAAATCTTTCAAACTAATTAATTTTCTTTTAAGTGAAAACATATCTTTATCATTATCAAAATCAATTGCACATAAACCATTTAAAAATTTATCTATACACCAAGATATAATTAAAATGAAATACCTGATAGATTATAATCTAATGATAATATACAAGGTGTTTCTGATGAGGTAATAGGAGTACATGAACAGGCTCTTGAAAATATAAGTTGCAAATCTAAGGTTTTATTGCAAAGGGAGGTTGATAATACAAGGGGTTTTTTATTCTTCTCTCTAATGTTTTTGCATTCTTGAATTACTTGTCTAAAAAGACCATCTCCAAAAACTTGTTCTTCAACTGATGAAAAATGTCTTCTTATATACTTGAAAAAAGTAGGTACTCAATCCTTGTGATAATTGCTTAAGGATAAAATCGACTGTCGAAGATAACATCTATTTTCTAATAATAATCTTGATATGGTTGTGAGATAAAATTTGCTTCGTAATAATAATAATGATAAAAAGATAACATATCCTTTTGAAAACACGTATTTTGTAATGATGAAAACTATAACTTAACTTTTTGAAATAGTATTTTATGTTGGAAAGATAAGGTAATAAAGTTTTAAATAGTAAAATCACTGTTGGAAAACTATTCACTTAAAACTTTGTTTTGTGAAACTTGTAAAAGGAAAGTGCCGGGAGTAATGCTAATATGAATAGCCTACTTTTGTTGAATTTTTTTATTTTTATTTTTTTACAATAGTTTTTTCGTCTGTATCTTTTCTTTATGTACATATACATTACATTTATTCTTTATACTATATGACTATGTATTTTATAATTTATAATTCTAAATCTGCATATGGATCTTGAGAATCTTCAAGTGCACGATGAAAAGGAAGACTACTGCCTTCAGATGAGTTGGTGCTTTCTACTGAAATGCGATTGATAATAGAATGAAATTCTTCTTCTGTAGATGCTGAAGATAATAAATTGACAATTTGATTTTTATTTGCAATAAATCCTGTTGGCAAAGTTGATGATGAAGCGATAGATGTTGGTTGCTCTAAGTAATTAATAACTGCTTGTCTATCAGCCTTTTTGACATCAAAATTGTCCCACCATTTTACTTGAAATTCTCGATAAAGAAGTGAAAATTGATTAACTTTCTTTGAAATGTGATAGGTCCATGAAACAATCCATGGAACCTTAAACATTGCACAATATTTTCAAAGATTATCTGGAGCACCTAGATTGCAGTAAGTTGTAAACTTGACAAAAGCTTACCCTAATCAGGAATGGAGTTGCTTCAGTGATCAAACCAAAATAACTAAACCATATGATAAACCAATTTGGGATAACGCCGCCGAACTTATGTGAAAAGTAAAAGAACCACGAATGTTGAAAATTCCTTAGGTTAAATGCTTGATACCATCTTGATAATCATAATAACTATATAATAGTTTGGGAGGATATCTTGATAACATTTTTAATTGATATGGCTGTGATCCCCATTCTGATTGAGTAATAACATGGATAATCTTAACCTTACTATAAGTAATTCTATTCTTATCTCTCTCATCATAGTTATGTTTTATTTCTACTGATTCAATATCTACTAGTATGGCTTCATAGTACTCTCTTGTTTTACTCTAATCTTCTTCATGAAAATGCCAATTATTAGGAAAAACATGATTAATTAACCCATAAAAACTTTGACTCTCTGATATATTAAGTTCTTCTAGTTCTAAGACTTTAATAAATAATCTTTTCTGATTCAAATGATAAGAAGAAGAAGAAGTTTTAGCAAAAGAAGAATGTCCTATAGGAGAAATAGGAGAAGAGGGAGAAGCTAAAGCTGATGAATATGGTCGAGGAGGTGCAAAGGGTGAAAAGGTTTGAGGCCTTTGAAGTGGAGGAAAAGAAGGTATTATGAGGAATAAAGGTCTGGATAAGGTTCTAATAGGAGGAGGTATGAATGGATAATTCTGTTGAGAATTTCTTGATGATAATGTAGTTTTTGTCAAAACTTTCTTATTAGAACTCATTTGCCCTGTAAGAATTCATGAGAAAGAAAATCAGGTAAACTATTATTTTTTTTCCTTGATGAATTCGATTTCAAAATCAAAGTTACTAAGTAAAGCTTGCCATCTTGTAAAAATCTGTTTTGAAATTAAATTTGACATCTTTTTCTAAAACAAATTTTACTGATAAACAATCAATGTGCAGCAAAAATCTTTTCATGTATATACCATCTTCAAATATTTTTATGCATAAAACAATACTTAATATTTCTTTTTTGATAGTAGAGTAATTCTTTTGAGTTTGACTCCAGCTTCCTGAATAAAATCATACTAACTCTTCTTTGTTTGATTCCTTTTAATTTTTTTTAAATACCGCCATAACCTATATCACTAGCATATGTTTTAATTATTAAAAAAGTTTTAAGATACGATATATTTATACATGGTAAACTTTTAATTTTTTTTTAATTTCCCTAATTATACTAGTATGTTTTTCTGTCCATGGTTCAGGTTTATTTTTTAACCTATTGTATAAAAGCTTACATAATTTTCCTAAATCCTTGAAAAAATCATGAACATAATTTAAAAATCCTGAAAATCTTTGTAATTATTTCTTATCTTTTATTTCATTTGAAAATTTATTAGTAAATTCTAAACTTCTATTTAATGATTTTATAGTACCTTGATATATATCATGTCCTAAGAATCTAATTACGTTAGTTTGAAAGAGTTGCATTTTTGGTGCTAAAACTACTAATCCATTCTGATGAATTAAATAAAAAAATCTTTTTAAATGCTTTATATGTTGACTTATTGAATTTGAAAAAATTAATACATCGTCAATATATACTATTGAAAATTCATGTATTGGTTTTAAAATATCATTCATAATATTTTGAAATTTTGAAGGAGCATCTTTTAAACCAAATGGAATAACATTCCATTCATAATGTCCAAATGAAACATTAAAACCTATTTTATACCTATCCTTTTCATTTACTTGTATTTGCCAAAATCCTGATTTCATATCAAATTTAGAAAAAATGTTTGCATCATATAACTTTTTTAATAAATCTCTTTTGTATGGTATAAGGTATTTTATCCATTGTAAAACTATATTTAAAGATTTATAATTTATTACTAATCTAGGGGTACCTCTTTCTATTTCTATTGCATTTATAACATAAAATGCTGAACATGACCAAGGTGACTTAGAATCTCTTATTAATCCTTTTTCTTTTAAATCTTGTATTTCTTTTCGACATAATTTTTCCAAATTTGGTGTCATTTTGATTGCTTGAGATTTGGTTGGAATTTTCTTTTCATCAAAGTCTTTTATGTAAGGTAATTTTACTATATGTTGTTTTCTATTGCAAAAAGCATTAGGTACTAGTGCACAAATTTTTTTTGAAAATATATTTTCAAATTCTTTGATTTTTTTTCTCTTATCTCTAGACTATCTAATTATTCTTTTATTCTTTTTCTTTCTATTTCTTTTATGAGAAGCTTATTTTGTTTTTTATTTTTAACAATTTGATTTCTTGAATATTTTTTCTTGCATGACTAATATCTCTAGATACTATAGGAAATGCAAATTCGAAAATAATTTCTTTATCTAAAATTGTTGTCTTAATACCATTCTCCTACTTAAAAAGGATATAACATTGTAATTAAGAGTGTTCCTAATATAACTCCAGAATATAGGTTTTTAACTAACACTAAATGAGTTTTAAAATAATATCCTTTATTGCAAATCTTAACTCTTGATAATTTATAATTAATTATTAACTTTGATCCATTA
Organism: Excoecaria agallocha; assembly: GCA_037975025.1. Taxonomy (NCBI): domain Eukaryota; kingdom Viridiplantae; phylum Streptophyta; class Magnoliopsida; order Malpighiales; family Euphorbiaceae; genus Excoecaria; species Excoecaria agallocha. The sequence goes on from CM075806.1 coordinate 98,556,848, forward strand.
GCGATACCTAATCTTTCAGAAGTTTTTTCATAATATTTAGTTGGAATTAAACCTTCCTGAATACAATTTTGATTTGCTCTGCTATCTATTAAGGCTAAGGTAATTAAATGAAAATCATCATTAACAACTATATCTAATTTTACATACCATTTTTGATAATTTACTTGAGATAAACTATTTATGTATTCATCTTGTGTTTCTCTAATAACCATACTAGAGGATACTATTCCTTTTAAAATTTTATCTTCTTTTATCGAATTACTAAGACTAACTTTGAAACTTTCTTCTTCTAAATTCATAACTTTTCTTTTTAGTATATTTTCTTCCTATTTTAAAATTTTAATTTCTTCATAGAGATCTTGAATAGTTGATTCTTTTTTAATTTCAAATTTTTTATATACTTCAGCTAAATTATAAGATGTAAAATCTATTTTTTTCTTTTGTACTGATTATTTCTCTTAATCTAAGTAGATAGTTCTTTTTTTATTTTTGGATCATCTATTTTATTAATAATGTCCAATAAAAAATTTTTTCATCACATATCATATTTATATTATTACATTGACATGGTCCAATGCAACTACAAGAATCTGAATCAGAATTACTATCTTCACTATTAGTTTCAGATTTTTCACTTATTGCATTTAAATTATTTTTTGAATAATCAGTAATTTCTTCATCACTACTAGAATCTTCAGTAACTATAATTTTAGTTATTTCTTTTTTTAATTCTTTTCAAATATCTAAATTATTTATTCGTTTCTTTATCCCACAGTCTCTTGAATAATGTCCTTGCCTACCACATTTATAACAAATTACTATATCTTTCTTACTAGTCTTAGATCTAAACTTTCTATATTTTAGTTTTTTCTTAATGGGCTTTTCTTTATTATAATTTATTTTTGGTTTATATCTTTTTCTTTTATATATGCATTTTTTATATTTTTTTATTTTGCTAGTTGATGGAGCTCTAATCTGTTGATAACCATACTGTTCACAAAATGATCCTAATTCTTTTCTTCCTACTACACTATCTCTCTTAATTTTTTCTTTTAATTTTAAATTAGTGCAAATTGATAATCCTTCTATGTTATTTATATTAATTAATTATCCATAAGTTAATTCATTACAAGGTATTGTACCATTATCATCTCTTTTTAATCTACTCCTTACTCTTTCTGCAAATAACTTAGGTAATCCTGCTAAAAAATTTTCTTTCTAATAAATATTATTACAATCTATTCTAGTCATTACTTTAGTTAAAAATAAATCCTTATAACATCTAAAATCTTGTAATTTAAGACAAGTTAAGTTTTAAAGAATTTCTAAACTTTTTTCTTGATATAAACGAGGATCTCCTACAAAATTTTTAGCAATTGCAAATATTAAAGTACTTATTATGTCATCTTACTCTATTTCTATTTGAACATTATTTTCTACCTTAACAGTCCTTTTATGAGCTATTAATATAAAATTTCTATCTACTTTTATTATATAATGATCCCACCAACCTTTTAATTGGCCAATAAATTCTGATATTAACATATTAGATATTGCAGTTTCATTATTTCCTTTTGATTTATAAACACTAGCTACCATAGTCATTTCCTGTAATAAATTTAATATTTGATATTCTGTTAAAACATCTATATTCCATTCGTATAAAGATCTACCATCATATTTTAATTGATATATAGTTTCTTTATATTGAGTTTCAGGAGATGTAGGTCTAGGATAATAGTTTCGAGTTTTTGTTCTAGGTGTATATGTATTAAAATGTAATTTTTTAATTGAAAACTCATCTTCATTATTTGGCTTAAAACTATTCTTCTAGATTTTCTACTTCTGATGGAGTTTTTATCTCTGACATAGTTTCTTTATCTATAGTCATAATCTTTTTATCCTTAATATTTAGCCTTGCTAATTTTTCTTCTTTTTTTTTTTAATACAGGGTCTTCATCTTTTAATTTAATAATTGTTCCTGGTGAAAATTCAAAAGGTTTAAACTAAGGAGTTTCTAAGTTTATAGGTAGATTTTCTACTACTCTTTTTGATGTCTGTCCAATTTATGTTTGTGACTTAGGTGTTTGTATTATTTCCTCTACTCTATTTAACTTATTAGCTATAGTATCTAATATTTGTTTTGAAAATTTATTTTGTAATATTACATGTTGTAATTTTTTCCTACCTCGTTATTTTCTACTTTTATTTCTTAAAATGGTTCGGCAAAATAAGTTTTTTCTTTGTTTTAACTTGAATACATTCTAACAAAGGATGTATAGATACTATTGATTTTCCTTCTAAGGTGTTCCGTTGTTTACCTATTTTTGAAGATACATTAATTTCTTTTTCAAATGGGTAATCTATATTATTATAATAATAGTAATTTTCAAATCACAAAAATAAAGAAATATTAACTTATTTATCTTCCATATCTTTATACCATAAACTTCTAAAATAACTTAATTCAACTTGAGAAAAGTTATAAAAATACCATTCAGTTTTTGTTTATTATATTCTGCTTTTAAATCATTTTTTAAAATTTTTTATTTATCTGAAAACTAGTTATTTTTAAATTATTAATTAACTTGAGAAAATGCTTCCATTTAAGATCTAGTTGGGCTAACTAAATCTTCATTTTCTTTCTTTTCAGTATATAAAGGTCTTGGAATACTTGTATTAAAATTTACTCCTTTTAATTCTAAGTTTTTTATAGATAATGGTTTAGATATTAATGATCTATTGTTTGAATAAAAGAACTAATCGATTGATTATTATCTGAGGAAAAAACTATTTAAACTGATCCATCACTATGGTCTAATATTCTTGAAAATTGATTATTAATATTAATTTGTTTAGGTTCACATATTTCTTTTAGTTTCCAATTTCCTGATCTAGTAATCTCATCCAATCTAAGTCATTTTTTATTTGAATATTAGAATTGTCTCTATTTGCTTCAAATAATAAAGTTTCATCTTTTTTAAAAGGTTTCCTAGTTTTAGGATTTATAGTCGTGGACATTACTTTATAATATATTCTATGTAATACTGCTATTGCTCTAACATTTTCCTTAAAATTTAAATTCTTTGTTTAACAATTAAAGTTAAAGTATCTAATATATTTGAATCATATAGGCTAATAGTAAATCCTGGAAAACAATTAAAATATACAGGTCCATTTGCTAAATTTGTTTCTGCCATAGCTAGTAAGAATTAGAAAAATTAACATGTCTAGCATCTCTTAAGCACATTAAAATAGGAGTATCCAATTCTAATCCGAATAAAGGTTTTATGGCTATCTGTACTGATCCTATACGCAAAAATCTATATTTTTTCTTCTTGTGTTCATTTATTGCTTTTTCTGATAACAATTGAATAGTTTCATGCTCCTGATTAATAGCTATTGTTTGTTCTGTTTGTTTAATAGAATAATCATGAAAAACTTCAAAAGTGCCTATTGAATATATTATTCGAATATCTTGTTTAGGTATAGTCCAATCAAATAAATCATTCTCTACTTTTTCAATATTTATTTCTATAGATTTTATTTCATCTAATTCTCTAATATTGTCTTTCCTAGTTGAACCAAATCTAGATTCTTTAATAGAAAATATTCTACTTAATCTATCCATCCAAATATATTTAATCAAGCTAAATTCAAAGAGAAGTCAAGAATGAAACCTGTACAAATCACGGGACCACCCAGCTTATTGGGACCACCAACACACCATCTCGGCTTTCAAGGGCTGACCAACGCTAAGCCTTCGAGGCTGACTAATGTTTCATCGCTCCCAGCACTGTCTCAAAATTTTCTTTAATTTTATCTTAATAAAATATACTCAGTTAGATATCTTAATTAGAATAATTTTCTAAGAAAAACTCTAATTATCCAATTCAACTTCGCTGGACAATACTTCTTCTAATATATCTAAGATAATTTCTTGTTACAATCATAATTCTACTAATGCTAATACAACTTCACTCTGAGCAAATTCTCAAAGAAACTGGGGCTCAAAATTTAACCAAGGTACACTCATTTTTATGTACATATACATTACAATTGTTCTTTATACTATATGACTACGTATTTTATAATTTATAATTCTACATCTGCATACAAGCCTTGAGAATCTTCAAGTGCATGATGAGGAGGAAGAGTACTATCTTCAGATGAGTTGGTCTTTTTTGCTGAAATGCGATTGATAATAGAATTAAATTCTTCTTCTGTAGATGCTGAAGATAATAAATTGACAATTTAATTTTTATCTGTAATAAATCCTGTTAGCAAAGTTAATGATGAAGTGATAGATTTTGGTTGCTTTAAGTAATTAATAACTGCTTGTCTATCAGCCTTTTTGACATCAAAACTATCCCACCATTTTACTCGAAATTCTCGATAAGGAAGTGGAAACTAATTAACGTATTTTGAAATGTGATAGTTCCACAAAACAATCCATGTTACCTTGAATATTGCACAATATTTTAAAAGATTATCTGGAGCACCTGAATTGTAATAAGTTGTAAACTTGATAAAAGATTCCCTAATCTATAATGGAGCTGCTTCGATAATTAATCCAAAGTAACTAAACCATCTGATAAACCAATTTAAGATCAGTACAGATAGCAATCAAATCTTTATTCAGATTAAGATTAGATACTCCTATTTTAATATGCTTAAGAGTTGCTAGACATGTTAATTTTTCTAATTTTTTACTTGCTATGGTTGAAACAAATTTAGCAAATGGACCATTATATTTTAATTGCTTTCTAGGATTTTACTATTAGCCTGTATGATTCAAATATATTAGATACTTTAACTGTTAAAATGAAGAATTTCAATTTTAAGGAAAATGTTAGAGCAATAGCAGTAATATATAAAATATATTATAAAATAATGTCCACAACTATAGATCCTAAAACTAGAAAAACCCTTTAAAAAGAAATGAAAATTTATTATTTGAAGCAAATAGAGCCCATTCTAATATTTAAATTCCAAAATGACTTAGATGGAATGAGATTACTAGATCGGGAAATTGGGAACAAAAAGAGGTATGCGAACCAAAACCAATTAATATTAATAATCAATTTTCAAGAATATTAGAACTGAGTGATGGATCGGTTCAAATAATTTTTTTCTCAGATAATAATCAATCGAGTAGTTCTTCTATATATTCAAACAATAGACCTTCAATACCTAAATTATTATCTGAAAAAGATTAGAGTTAAAAGGGATAGATTTTAATACAAGTATTCCTAGACCATTATATACTGAAGAAAAAGAAAGTGAATATTCAGTTGGCCCAACTAGATCTCAAATGAAAGCTTTTTCTCAAATTAATTAATATTTTAAAGATGACTAATTTTCAGATAAATAAAGAATTTTTAAGAAATGATTTAAAAGCAGAATATAATAAACTGAAAGTTGAATGGTATTTTAATAACTTTTCTCAAGTTGAATTAAGTAATTTTAAAAGTTTATCATATAAAGATATGGAAGATAAACAAGTTAATATTCCTTTATTTTTGTGGTTTGAAAATTACTGTTATTATAATAATATAGATTACCCGTTTGAAAAATAAATTAATGTGTCTTCAAAAATAGGTAAACAATGGAACACTTTAGAAGGAAAATCAATAGTATCTATACATCCTCCGTTAGAGTATATTCAAGTAAAAAATAAAGAAAAAACTTACTTTACAGAACCATTTAAAGAAATAAAAGTAGAAAATAAAGAGGTAGGAAAATATTTACAACATGTAATATTAAAAATAATTTTTCAAATCAAATATTAGATACTATAGCTAATTAGTTAAATACAGTAGAGGAAATAGTACAAACACCTAAATCACAAACAGAAATAGGTCAAACATAGAAAAAGGTAGTAGAAAATCCACCTATAAAATTATAAAGACCTTTGTTAAAACCTTTTGAATTTTTATCAGGAACAATCATTAAGTTAAAAGATGACATATTAAAGAAAATAGAAGAAAAATTAGCAAAGCCGAATATTAAGATAAACATATTATGACTATCGACAAAGAAACTATGTCATAGATAGAAACTCTATTAGGAGTAAAAAACCTATAGGAACAATTTATGCCAAATAATAAAGATGAATAGTCAATTAAAAAATTACATTTTAATACATATACACCTAGACCGAAAACTCGAAACTATTATCCTAGACCTACACCTTCAAATATTTAATATGAAGAAACTAGATATCAATTAGAATATGATAGTAGATCTTTATATAAATGGAAAATAGGTGGCCTATCAGAATATCAAATATTAAATTTATTACACGAAATTAGTATGGAAGCTAGTGCTTATAAATCAAAAGGAAATAATGAAATTGTAATATCTTAGATGTTAATATCAGGATTTACTGGACAGTTAAAAGGTTAGTGGGATCATTATGTAACAGAAGTAGATAAAAACTTTATATTAATAGATCGTAAAAGGATTATTAAGGTAAAAAATAAAGTTCAAATAGAAATAGAGCAATATGACATAATAAGTACTTTAATATTTGCAATTGCTAAATATTTTGTAGGAGATCCTCATTTACATCAAGAAAGAAGTTCAGAAATTCTTCAGAACTTAACTTGTCCTAAATTACAAGATTTTAGATGGTACAAGGATTTAAGTTTAACTAAAGTAATGACTAGAATAGATTGTAATAATATTTATTGGAAAGAAAGATTTTTAGAAGGATTACCTAAGCTATTTATAGAACGAGTAAGGAATAGATTAAAAAGAGATAATAATGGTATGATACCTTATAATGATTTAACTTATAAACAATTAATAAATATAGTTAACATAGAAGGATTATCAATTTGTACTAATTTAAAACTAAAAGCAAAACTAAAGAGAGATAATGTATTAGGAAGAAAAGAATTAGGTCCATTTTGAGATCAATATGGATATCAACAGAATAGAGCACCATCAACTACTAAAAGAAAAATAAAACCTAAAAGAAAATGCATATATAAAAGAAAAAGATATAAGCCAAAATGAAATTATAATTAGGAAAAGCCTATTAAGAAAAAACCAAGATATAGAAAATTTAACCTAAGACTAGTAAAAAGGATATAGTAATTTGTTGTAAATGTGGCAGGCAAGGACATTATTGAAGAGATTGTAGAATAAAGAAACGAATAAATAATTTAGATATTTTAGAAGAATTAAAAAAGGAAATAACTGAGATTATAATTATTGAAGATTCTAGTAGTGATGAAGAAATTACTGATTATTCAGAAAATGATTTAAATACAATAAGTGAAAAATCTGAAACCAATAGTGAAGATAGTAATTCTAATTCAGAATCCTGTAGTTGCTTCGGACCATGCCAATGTAATAATATAAAAATGATAAGTGATGAAAAAGAATTTTCATTAGACATTATCAATAACATAGATGATCCGAAATAAAAAAAAAAAAAGAATTATCTACTTAGATTAAGAGAAATAATCAGTACAAAAGAAAAAAGAGATTTTACATCTTATAATTTAGCTGACGTATATAAAAAATTAAAATTAAAAAAGAATCAACTATTCAAGATCTTCAGGAAGAAATTAAAATATTAAAACAAGAAGTAAATATATTAAAGGGAAAAGTTCAAAGTTTAGAAGAAGAAAGTTTCAAAGTTAGTCTTAATAATTCGGTAAAAGTAGATAAAAAAAATTAAAAGAAATAGTACCCTCTAGTATTGTTATTAGAGAGACACAAGACAAATATATAAATAGTTTATATCAAATAAATTATCAAAAGTTGTATGTAAAATTAGATATAGTTGTTAATGATGATTTTCATTTAACTACCTTAGCCTTAATAGATAGTGGAGCATATCAAAATTGTATTCAGGAAGGTTTAATCTCAACTAAATATTATGAAAAAATTTTTGAAAGATTAGGTACCGCTAATGGATCAAAGTTAATAATTAATTATAAATTATCAAGAGTTAAAATTTGTAATAAAGGATATTATTTTAAAATTCATTTAGTGTTAGTTAAAAACTTAAATTCTGGAGTTATATTAGGAACACCCTTTATTACAATGTTATATCCTTTTCAGGTAGGAGACAATGGAATTAAGACAAATATTTTAGATAAAGAAATTCTTTTTTTGAATTTGCATTTCCTATAGTATCTAGAGATATTAGTCATGTAAGAAAAAATATTCAAGAAATCAATTTGTTAAAAAATAAACAAAAAAAAATTAAATTTCTCATAAAAGAAATTGAAGGAAAAAGAATAAAAGAATAATTAGATAGTCCAAAGATAAGAGAAAAAATTAAAGAATTTGAAAATACCTTTTCAAAAGAAATTTGTGCACTAGTACCTAATGCTTTTTGGAATAGAAAGAAACATGTGGTAAAACTACCTTATATAAAAGACTTTGATGAAAAGAAAATTCCAACAAAATCTCAAGCTATTAAAATGACACCAGATTTAGAAAAATATTGTCAAAAAGAAATACAAGATTTAAAGGATAAAGGATTAGTAAGAAATTCTAAGTCTCCTTGGTCATGTTCAGCATTTTATGTTATGAATGTAGTAGAAATAGAAAGAGGTACACCTAGATTAGTAATAAATTATAAACCTTTAAGTGTAGTTTTACAATGGATAAGATACCCTATACCATACAAAAAAGATTTATTAAAAAAGTTATTGATGCAAATATTTTTCCTAAATTTGATATGAAATCAGGATTTTGGCAAATACAAGTAGATGAAGACAATAGGTATAAATAGGTTTTAATGTTCAATTTGGACATTATGAATGGAATGTTATGCCATTTGGTTTAAAAAAATGCTCCTTCATAATTTCAAAATATTATGAATGATATTTTAAGACCAATACATGAATTTTCAATAGTATATATTGACGATGTATTAATTTTTTCAAATTCAATTAGTAAAAATATCAAACATTTAAAGAACTTTTTTCACTTAATTCATTAGAATGGATTAGTAATTTCTGCACCAAAGATGCAACTCTTTCAAACTAAAGTTAGATTCTTAGGACATGATATAGATCAAGGCACTATAAAACCAATAAGTAGAAGTTTAAAATTTATTAATAAATTTTCAAATGAAATAAAAGATAAGAAACAGTTACAAAGATTTTTAGGATGTTTAAATTATGTTCATAATTTTTTCAAGGATTTAAGAAAATTATGTAAACCTTTATATAATAGATTAAAAAAGAAACCTGAACTTTGGAAAGAAAAACATACTAGTATAGTTAAAGAAATTAAATAAAAAATTAAAAGTTTACCATATTTAAATATACCACATCCATAAGCCTTTTTAATAATTGAAACATATGCTAGTGATATAGGTTATGGTCGTATTTTAAAACAAAAATGAAAAGAAACAAACGAAGAAGAATTAGTAAGATTATATTCAGGAAGTTGGAGTCAAACTCAAAAGAATTATTCTACTATCAAAAAAGATATTTTAAGTATAGTTTTATGCATAAAAAAGTTTGAAGATGATTTATACATGAAAAGAATTTTGCTACGTATTGATTATTTATCAGCAAAATATGTTTTAGAAAAAGATGTCAAAATTTTTATTTCAAAATAGATTTTTGCAAGATGGCAAGCTTTACTTAGTAACTTTGATTTTGAAATCAAATTCATCAAGGGAAAAGATAATAGTTTACTTGATTTTCTTTCTCGTAAATTTTTATAGGGCAAATGAGTTCTAATAAGAAAGTTTTGACAAAAACTTCATTATCATCAGGAAATTCTCAATAGAATAATCCATTCATACCTCATCCTATGATGACCTCATCCAAACCTTTATTCCCTATAATACCTTCATTTCTTCCATTTCAAAGACCTCAAACTTTTTACCCTCTGCACCTCCTCGACCATACTCATCAGCCTTAGCTTCTCCTTTTTCTCCTCTTTCTCCTATAGTACATTTCCTTTATACTAAAACTTCTTCTCCTTATCATTTAAATCAGAAAAGATTATTTATTAAAGTCTTAGAACCAGAATAAAACAGGAAAGTATTATGAAGCCATACTAGTAGATACTGAATCAGCAGAGATAGAACATAACTATGATGAGAGAGATAAGAATAGGATTACTTATAATAAAATTAAGATTATCCATGTCATTATTCAATCAGAATGGGGATCATGATCATATCAATTGAAGATGTTATCAAGATATCCTCCCAAACTAGTATATAGTTATTCTGATTATCAAAAATCATGGTATCAAGCATTCTACTTAAGGAATTTTCAACATTCGTGGTTCTTTTATTTTTCACATAAGTTCAGTGGCATTCTCCCAAATTGGTTCATCAGATGGTTTAGTTATTTTGGGTTGATCACTAAAGCAGCTCCATTCCAGATTAAGGAAGCTTTTGTCAAGTTTACAACTTACTGCAATCCAGGTGCTCCAGATAATCTTTTAAACTATTGTGCAATGTTCAAGGTTCCATGGATTTTTTCATGGACCTATCACATTTCTAAGCAGACTAATCAGCTCCTAATTCTTTATCGAGAATTTCAAGTAAAATGGTGGGATAACTTTGATTTTAAGAAGGTCGATAGACAAGCAGTTATTCATTATATAGAGCAGCCAACATCTACAGCTTCATCTTCAACTTGTCCAACTGGATTTATTACATATAAAAATCAAATGTTCAATTTGTTGTCTTCAACTTCCATAGAAGATGAATTCAATATTATTCTCAATCGCATTTCAGCAGAAAGGATCAACTCATCTGAAGGCAATACTCCTCCTTCTCGACGTGCACTTGAAGATTCTCAAGACCCATATGCAGATTAGAATTATAGAATATATATGTAGTTATGTAGTATAAAGGATAAATACAATGTAAATGTAAATGAAAAATTAAATGTAAAAAAAAGGGTCAAAAGTCAAAAATAATAGGCTATCTTTAAGCCTTTACTTCCGTCACTTTACAACAGTTCACTAAAGAAGTTTTAAGTGAATAGTATTTCAATAGTAATTTTACTATTCAAAAATTTATTACCTTTTCTTTTATCTGATTATTTCAAAAAGTTAAGTTTCAGTTTTCATCATTACAAAATACGTGTTTTCTAAAGGATATGTCATATTTTTATCAATATCATTATTACGAAGCAGATTTTATCTCACAACATTATCCAGAGCATTATTAGAAGACAAATGTTACCTTGGGCAGTCGACTTTATCTTCACACAATTATCACAAGGATTGAGCATCCACTTTTCAAGTATACAAGAAGGCAATTTTCATCAGTTGAAAAACGAGCATTGAAGATGGTGTTTTTAGACAAGTGATTCAAGAGAGCAAAAATATCACAATTAGAGAGAAGAATAAAAAACCCTTTGTATTATCAATCTCCCTTTGTAATAGAACCTTAGATTTACAACTTATATTTTCAAGAGCTTGTTCATGTACTCCTATTGCCTCATCAGAAACACCTTGTGTATTATCATCAGATTATAATCTATCAGGTATTTCATTTTAATTATGTCTTGGTGTATAGATAAATTTTTAAATGGTTTATGTGCTATTGATTTTGGTAATGATAAAGATATGCTTTTATTAAAAAGAGAATTAATCGGTTTGAAAGATTTTTTAATTAAAAAACATGAAGATTTTCATTTAAATGAATTTTGTAATTGTCAAGATTTTCATAGGAAAATAAATTTAATTTATATTTTAATTGATTTTATTCCTAGTATTCCTGCATATCATTTTTCAGATTTATAAAAAAATTTAAATAATGGATAGAGAACAAAAAAGACAAAAATTAATAGAAGGATATGAAAAAAATTTGGAATATTAGACAAAAAATTATGAATTTAATAATCAAATAGCTAGATTAAATATTTATCTTATAGTTTATCATCATTTATTACTTGAAAATAATATGTGTGATTGTAGGGCTTTTAATCATAATATAATTTTAGTAAATTTAATGTTAGAATTTTTCAAGGATTTAATAGAAATTTAAAATGAATAGACTAAAAGAATATGTAATTGAGTTGCAAGTTAGAATTACTAATATAATAGAATACAATAGAGAATTAAAACTTCAATTAGAACGAGAAAATAAAATTAAAAGATCTATAGAAATATTTGAATTAAATCCAAATTATAATTTGCATCAATGAATAGAAGCTTAGAATTTATTATAAAAATAAATAATTCAAGGATACAAATATTGAAAAATAAAATAAATAGGATACCTTTGGGTTATAATATGGAAAATATTAAAAAGAAATTTAAAAATAAAGATAGGTTGATAAATGAGTTAAAAGAAGAAATAAAAATACTTAAACCTAGATTAATAGATTTGGAAGGAAATATAATAAAAATAGAAAATTTAGATTCACCTCCTTTTTTCAATTATTATACTATTGAAGAAATATTAAATATATGATCAATAGAAATAAACATTAAATTAGAAAATTAGAAAATAATAAAAAATCTATATCTATATGTTAATCATTATGACAGAGCTATAGCTTATATGTCAAAATTTAACTATTATTTAACTTAATTCTCCAATCTAAGTGGTAGACCCAATCCTGCATTTTCTGGTCTATCACTTGGTTTGGGGATTAATTAGGGTAAATAAAGTTAAATTTTCATATATAAGCTATAACTTTGTCATAATTATTAGCATATAGGTATTGATTTTTTATTAGCAAAATATATTTTAGAAAAAGATGTCAAAATTTTGCTTTCAAAATAAATTTTAGCAAGATGGCAAGTTTTACTTAGTAACTTTGATTTTGAAATTAAATTCATTAAGGGAAAAGATAATAGTTTACCTGACTTTCTTTCTCGTGAATTTTTATAAGGCAAATGAGTTATGATAAGAAAGTTTTGACAAAAACTACATTATCATCAGGAAATTCTCAACAAAATCATCCACTCATACCTCCTCCTATTAGAACCTTATCCAGACCTTTATTCCCTATAACATCTTTTTTTCCTCCACTTCAAAGATCTCAAACTTTTTTACCCTCTGCACCTTCTCAACCATATTCATCAGCTTTAGCTTTTTCCTCTTCTCCTGTTTCTCCTATTGTACATTCTCCTTCTACTAAAACTTCTTTGCCTTACCATTTGAATCATAAAATATTCTTTATTAAACTTTTAGAACCAAAAGAACTTAATATATCAGAGAGTCAAAGTTTTTATAGGTTAATTGATCATGTTTTCCTAATAGTTGGTATTTTCATGAAGAAGATCAGAGTAAAACAAGAGAGTACTATGAAGTTATACTAGTAGATACTGAATCAGTAGAAATAGAACATAACTATTATGAGAGAGATAAGAATTAAATAACTTATAGTAAGGTTAAGATTATTCATGTTATTACTCAATCAGAATGGGGATCACAGCTATATCAATTGAAGATGTTATCAGGATATCCTCCCAAACTAGTATATAGTTATTATGATTATCAAGAAGCATGGTATCAAGCATTCTACCTAAGGAATTTTCAACATTCGTGATTCTTTTACTTTTCACATAAGTTCGATGGCATTCTCCCAAATTGGTTTATCAAATGGTTTAGTTACTTTGGATTAATTATCAAAGCAACTCCATTTCATATTAGGGAAGCTTTTGTCAAGTTTACCACTTACTACAATCCAGGTGCTCCTGACAATCTTTTAAAATATTATGCAATGTTCAAGTTTTCATGAATTGTTTCATAGACCTATCATATTTCAAAGTAGGTTAATCAATTATCACTTCTCTATCAAGAATTTCAAGTAAAATATTGGTATAGTTTTGATGTTTAAAAGGTTAATAGACAAGCAGATATTCATTATATAGAGCAACCAACATCTACAGCTTTATCTTCAACTTGTCCAACAGGATTTATTGCGAACAAAATCAAATTGTTAATTTTTTTCTTCAGCTTCCATAAAAGATGAATTCAATTCTATTATCAATCGCATTTCGGTAGAAAGAACCAACTCATCTGAAGGTAGTACTCCTCCTCCTCGTAGTACACATGAAGATTCTCAAGACCCATATACAGATGCAGAATTATAAATTATAAAATACGTAATCATATAGTATAAAGAAAAAAATGTAATATATATGTACATAAAGAAAAGATGCAAATGAAAAAACAAGTGTAAAAAAAAGTCAACAAAAGTAGGCTATTCATATTAGCCTTACTCCCGGCACTTTCTTTTTACAAGTTTCATAAAATAAATTTTTAAGTGAATAGTTTTCCAATAGTAATTTTACTATTTAAAACTTTATTACCTTATCTTATATCTAACTATTTTAAAAAGTTAAGTTTCAGTTTTCATCATTAAAAAGTACATTTTTCAAAAGGATATGTTATTTTTTATCAATATCATTATTATGAAGTAGATTTTATCTCACAACCTTATCTGGAGCAATATTAGAAGACAAATGTTACCTTGGGTAGTCGACTTTATCTTTACACAATTATCACAAGGATTGAGCATCAACTTTTTCAAGTATATAAGAAGGCAATTTTCATTAATTGACAAACGAGCATTGAAGACGGTGTTTTTAGACAAGTGATTCAAGAGAGCCAAAAATATTAACAATTAGAGAGAAGAATAAAAAACCCTTTATATTATCAACTTTCCATTGTAATAAAACCTTAGATTTATAACTTATATTTTCAAGAGCTTGTTCATGTACTCTTATTACCTCATCAGAAATACCTTGTGTATTATCATCAGATTATAATCTATCAGGTATTTCATTTTAATTATGTCTTGGTGTATAGATAAATTTTTAAATGGTATATGTGCTATTGATTTTGATAATAATAAAGATATGTTTTTATTAAAAAGAGAATTAATCAGTTTGAAAGATTCTTTAATTAAAGAACATGAAGATTTTCATTTAAATGAATTTTGTAATTGCCAATATTTTTATAGAAAATTAAATTTAATTGATATTTTAATTTATTTTGTTCCTAGTATTCTTGCAGATCATTTTCTAAACTTATAAAAAAATTTTAAATAATGGATAAAGAACAAAAAGAGAAAAATTAATAGAAGGATATGAAAAAATTTGGACTATTAGACAAAAAAATTGTGAATTTAATAATCAAATAGCTAGATTAAAGATTTATCTTATAGTTTATAATCATTTATTACATGAAAATAATATGTGTGATTGTAGGGATTTTAATCGTAATATAATTTCAGTAAATTTAATGTTATAATTTTTTAAAGCTTTAATAGAAATTTAAAATTAATAGACTAAAAGAATATGTAATTGAGTCAAAAGTTAGAATTACTAATATAATAGAATACAATAGAGAATTAAAACTTCAATTAGAATGAGAACATAAAATTAAAATATTTATAGAAATATTTGAATTAAATCCAAATTATAATTTGCAACAACGAATAGAAAAATTAGAATTTATGATAAAAATAAATAATTCAAGGATACAAATATTGAAAAATAAAATAAATAGGATACCTTTGTGTTAATAATATGGAAAATATTAAAAAGAAAATTAAAAATATAGATAGGTTAATAAATGAGTTAAAAGAAGAAATAAAAATACTTGAACCTAGATTAATAGAATTGGAAGAAAATATAGTAAAAATAGAAAATTTAAATTTACCTCCTTTTTTCGATTATTATACATATATAGAAAATATTAAATATATGATCAATAGAAAGAAACATTTAATTAGGAAATTAGAAAATAATAAAAAATCAATACCTATATGTTAATTATTATGACAAAGTTATAGCTCATATGTCAAAAATTAACTATTATTTAACTTAATTCTCCAATCTAAGTGGTAGACCCAATCCTGCGTGTTTGGTATCAGAGCCCGGAGGAGATAGTATTAGAACCCAGAAGGGATAGTATCAGAGCCCGAAAGGTATAGTCTAAGCGTCACGTGGTTAAATTTTGAGCTTCAGTTTCTTTCAAAATTTACTCATAGTGAAGTTATATTAGCATTAATATAATATATTGGGAGCAAGAAATTGTCTTAGATATATTAGAAGAAGTATTATCTAGCGAAATTGAATTAGATAATTAGAGTCTTTCTTAGAAAATTATTCTAATTAAGATATCCAACTGAGTATATTTAATTAAGATAAATTTAAAGAGAATTTTGAGATTATACTTGCAGCGATGAAACGTTGGTCAGCCCTGAAGGCTTAGCTTTAGTTAGCCTTGAAAGCCGAGATGGCATGTTGGTGGTCTCGATAAGTTGGGTGGTCTCGTGATTCGTACAGGTTTCATTCTTGACTTCTCTTTGAATTTAGCTTGATTAAATATATTTGGATGGATAGATTATGTAGAATATTTTCTAGTAAAGATTCAAGATCTGGTTCAATTAGCGAAGACAATATTGGAGAGTTAGATGAAATAAATTCTGTAAAAATAAATATTAAAAAAGTAGAGAATGATTTGTTTGATTGGACTATACCTAAACAGAATATTCGAACAGTATATTCAATAGACACTTTTGAATTGTTTTCATGATTATTCTATTAAATAAATAGAACAAAAAATAGCTATTAATCAGGAATATGAAACTATTCAATTGTTATTAGAAAAAGCAATAAATGAACATAAGAAGAAAAAAGATAGATTTTTGCATATAAAAGTAGTGCAGATAGCAATCAAACCTTTATTTGGATCAAGACTAGATACTTTTGTTTTTATATGCTTAAGAGATGCTAGACATGCTGATTTTTCTAATTCTGTACTTGCTATGGTTGAAACAAATTTAGCAAATGGACTAGTATATTTTTATTGCTTTTTAGGATTTACTATTAGCCTGTATGATTCGAATATATTAGATATTTTAACTGTTAAAATGAAGAATTTAAATTTTAAGGAAAATATTAGAGCAATAGCAGTAATATATAGAATATATTATAAAGTAATGTCCATAACTATAGATCCTAAAACTAGGAAACCTTTTAAAAGAAATGAAACTTTATTATTTGAAGCAAATAGAGCTCATTCTAATATTCAAATTCCAAAATGACTTAGATGGGATGAGATTACTATATCAGAAAATTGGGAACTAATAGAGGTATGTGAACCTAAACCAATTAATATTAATAATCAATTTTCAAGAATATTAGAACATTATGATGGATCGGTTCAAATAAAGTTTTTCTCAAATAATAATGAATTGAGTAGTTTTTCTATATATTCAAATAATAGACCTTTAATACCTAAATCATTATCTGCAAAAAAATTAAAGTTAAAAGGGGTAGATTTTAATACAAGTATTCTGAGACCATTATATACTGAAGAAAAAGAAAGTGAATATTCAGTTAATCTAACTAGATCTCAAATGGAAGCTTTTTCTCAAATTAATTAATATTTTAAAGATGGCTAGTTTTCAAATAAATAAAGAATTTTTAAGAAATTATTTAAAAATAGAATAAAATAAACAGAAAGTTAAATGGTATTTTAATAAATTTTCTCAAGTTGAACTAAGTAATTTTAGAAGTTTATGGTATAAAGATATGAAAGATAAATAAGTTAATATTCCTTTATTTTTGTGGTTTAAAAATTACTGTTAATATAATAATATAGATTACGTGTTTGAAAGAGAAATTAATGTGTCTTTAAAAATAGGTAAACAATGTAACACTTTAGAAAGAAAATCAATAATGTATATACATCCTCCGTTAGAGTATATTCAAGTAAAAAATAAAGAAAAAAATTATTTTGCCGATCCATTTAAAGAAATAAAAGCATAAAATAAAGAGATAGGAAAAGATTTACAACTTGTAATATTACAAAATAATTTTTCAAATAAAATATTAGATATTATCGCTAATTAGATAAATAAAGTAGAGGAAATAGTACAAACACCTAAGTCACAAACAGAAATAGGTCAAACATCAAAAAAGAGGTCAAACATCAAAAAAAGGTAGTAGAAAATCCACCTATAAATTTAAAAACACTTTTGTTTAAAACTTTTGAATTTTCACCAGGAACAATCATTAAGTTAAAAGATGAAGAGCCTATATTAAAGAAAATAGAAGAAAAATTAGCAAAGTTGAATACTAAGGATAAACAGATTATGACTATAGACAAAGAAACTATGTCATAGATAAAAACTCCATTAAAAGTGGAAAACCTAGAGGAACAGTTTAAGCCAAATAATGAAGATGAATTATCAATTAGAAAATTACATTTTAATACATATACTCCTAAACCAAAAACTCGAAATCTATTATCTTAGACCTACACCTCCAGATACTCACTATGAAGAAACTAGATATCAATTAGAATATGATGGTAGATCTTTATACAAATGGAATATAAATGGCCTATCAGAATATCAAATATTAAATTTATTGTAGGAAATGAATATGGCAACTAGTGCTTATAAATCAAAAAGGAAATAATGAAACTACAATATCTCAAATGTTAATATCAGGATTTATTGGACAGTTAAAAGGTTGGTGGGATCATTATGTAATAGAAGTAGATAAAACTTTTATATTAAAAGCTCGTAAAAGGATTATTAAGGTAAAAATAATGTTCAAATAGAAACAGAGCAAGATGACATAAGAAGTACTTTAATATTTGCAATTGCCAAAAATTTTGTAGGAGATCCCCGTTTATATCAAAAAAGAAGTCCATAAATTCTTCAGAACTTAACTTTTCCTAAATTACAAGATTTTTGATGGTATAAGGATTTATTTTTTAACTAAAGCAATGACTATAATAGATTGTAATATATTTATGGGAAAGAATAGCAGGGTTACCTAAGATATTTGCAGAGAGAGTAAGGAGTACAATAAAAAGAGATAATAATGGTATGATACCTTATAATGATTTAACTTATGGACAATTAATTAATAAAGTTAACATAGAAGGATTATCAATTTGTACTAATTTAAAACTAAAAGAAAAACTAAAGAGAGATAGTGTATTAGGAAGAAAAGAATTAGGTTCATTTTGTGAACAATATGGATATCAACAAATTAGAGCACCATCAGCTACTAAAAGGAAAATAAAACCTAAAAGAAAATACATATATAAAAGAAAAAGATATAAGCCAAAACGAAATTATAATCAGGAAAATCCTATTAAGAAAAAACCAAGATATAGAAAATTTAAACCTAAGACTAGTAAAAAGGATATAGTAATTTGTTATAAATGTGGCATGTAAAGACATTATTCAAGAGACTGTAGAATAAAGAAATGTATAAATAATTTAGATATTTCAGAAGAATTAAAAAAGGAAATAACTAAGATTATAATTACTGAAGATTCTAGTAGTGATGAAGAAATTACTAATTATTCAGCAAATGATTTAAATGCAATAAGTGAAAAATCTTAAACCAATAATGAAGATAGCAATTCTATTTCAGAATCCTATAGTTTCTTAGGACCATGTTAATATAATAATATAAATATGATAAGTGATGAAAAAGAATTTTTATTAGACATTAACGATAAAATAGATGATCTGAAAATACAAAAGAATTATCTACTTAGATTAAGAGAAATAATTAGTAGAAAAGAAAAAATAGATTTTACATCTTATAATTTAGCTGACATATATAAAGAATTTGAAATTTTAAAAGAATCAACTATTTAAGATCTTCAGGAAGAAATTAGAATATTAAAACAAGAAGTAAATATATTAAAAGAAAAAGTTCAAAGTTTGAAAGAAGAAAGTTTCAAAGTTAATCTTAGTAATTTGGTAAAAGAAGATAAGAAATTAAAAGGAATAGTATCCTCTAGTATTGTTATTAGAGAGACATAAGACGAATACATAAATAGTTTATCTCAAGTAAATTATCAAAAATGGTATGTAAAATTAGATATAGTTGTTAATGATGATTTTCATTTAACTACCTTAACATTAACAGATAGTGGAGCTGATCAAAATTGTATTCAGAAAGGTTTAATTCCAACTAAATATTATGAAAAAAATTTCTAAAAAATTAGGTACCGCTAATGGATCAAAGTTAATAATTAATTATAAATTATCAAGAGTTAAGATTTGCAATAAAGGATATTGTTTTAAAACTCATTTAGTGTTAGTTAAAAACTTAAATTTTGGAGTTATATTAGGAACACCCTTTATTACAATGTTATATCCTTTTCAGTTAGGAGACAATGGAATTAAGATAAAGATTTTAGATAAAGAAATTCTTTTCGAATTTGTATTTCCTATAGTATTTAGAGATATTAGTCATGTAAGAAAAAATATTCAAGAAATCAATTTGTTAAAAAATAAAAAAAATAAATTAAATTTCTCATAAAAGAAATTGAAGGAAAAAGAATAATCAGGCCTCTAAAATTTTTTCTATTTGTATGAACTGTTGGGATTTATCGGTTACATGCATCTCATACATAAGAGAAATTTAAAATTTTTAACCAATATTACTGATCTTGCCATGAATTTACAATATTCATATTAGTGAGAATAAGAAAAATCACCTTTGATTTTTGTTGTACAATTATTTTTCCTTCGCACCGGGTTGACGTAAACCACAATTTCAAAAATCAAACACCTCTAATGAGTAATCCACACTAAAGAATGATAAAATGAACCAACAATTGGGAGAGAACAAGGAGCTGGCCGAAAAATCCCTTGAGCTAGCAAGGGAGGTGGAGGCTAGGGTTTTTGGAGAAGAGAAAAACTATTTCTCTTAATTGTTCACTTAACCCTAATTTCCACATCACTTGGATTTTTATAATTAGGTTAAAAATCCAACTTCATAATGTGATTGGGCTCTTTAAAATTTCTGGAGAATTATTAATTGGGCTTCTGGAATTATTTATAATTATTTGGGCTCAATTAAATCTAATTTAAGCCATTTCACAACAGACTATGCATAAAACCCACAAACTAGGCCCTTTGTACATATACTTGGATCTAATTACCCAAATGAATTCCAAATCCAACCAAATTAAATATGTAGGCTCCATAACACTTATGTAACATATTTAATTTATTTTGGTCCAAGAAATAGGCCTCTAAGGCCTTCTGTTTTGGAGTTGGCATGTGGCCCTTCTTCAGGAGGGCTTCTATGCCAACTTCATTTCTTTGGCCCTTTATAATTCCTCCAATGGACCTATTAATTATTATATCAGCCCTATAACACTTATAGTCCAATAATAATTAATTATGAAATACATTATTTCAATTAGGTCCAATTTTGCATAATATTTTCTCAAAAGTTTCGCGAATAATTTTACTTGATCATAATTAATTAAACTCTTTAATTAATTATTATCTTATTCACTTCTCTATCCCCATAATAATATCAAATATTATTATCCTTGTCATTTTACCATTTTATCCTTTTTCTCTATATGTGTGTGACCTATTGGGTTCCTGTCCATGTTGGCAGTATAATATGTAATTGTGAGTTCTATTCAAAACTCACATGATTTAAACTCCTTTAAATCATTTTATCAATCCCTATTGATATTCTTGATACATTATTATACAAGTCATGATTGGCCTCTAGCTAGGCATCATGACTACCCAAATGTCAGGAAAGTCAAGTGGTTTGACTATACCCTTCTATAGAAATAGTTACCGTGCAATTACTCCTTTTACCACTCTTATCTCAATTAGATTATGAGTATGGATTTCTATCAACTCATATAAATCTAATCATGTATGTTCTATTAATTTAACCATTGTTCCCAAAATGCCCTCCATGGATCTCTATCCATCTTGGCATATTACTCTGGCCAGAGATTCTCTGAACAAGGCCATTATAAAATCATATGAGATAACTTCCCTTATTAAATCTGGGATGGTGAATCCTTTGTCAATCACTCAACTATCTTCAAGTAGGTCATGATATATCCAATCTCCTAACTATGTTCACTCCCAGTTGGAAGTAATCAGTTATGGAGTCAAAACATACCACTTGCTACTTAAGATAACTTTAGTGATCTCAAGTCTAAGGATACTTGGACAACCACTATGAAGAGATTCCTTACTGACATAGATTTAATATCCATGTGAGGACTCTCTATGCAGGTCTCCAATGAACTTGTTCTTCTAACAAGCATCCACATGTTAGCTTTAATTATCTTCCATAATCACAGTTATGAGAACCACTACTTGAACCATTTAAGAAGCATAACATGTGCTAGTCTGTCCGAATTAACAATATCCTTATCTTGTTAATTTTATGACTAGGGATATTTAGATATTAACACATTTGCATGCAATAGACATCTCATATCATGAACACTTTCATGATTGCCTTTGCACTGTGTTTATAATATATAGGACTTCATTTATTAATTTAAGATTTACAAACTCATGTATTTAAACATAGCATTAATAAATGAATGATGCATTTTATTAAGAATGTAAATTTATACATATGAAAAACATCCCTATTTCATGGGCTCTAGGGCATACTCTTTAACATGAACATGTTTGAAAAAAACCCATTTAATATTCAGAAATGAAAAATAATTTTTCTTACTATTTTGAATTTTTTTATTTTTACCAGTTAAAATTGATCTTTGGGTTTAAAAATAATGTTATAAACCTCTAAAAAATTATTTGAATACATAAATTCATTAGATATATTATAGGGGATTATTTTATGATAAAAAATTAATTTTACGATGATTTTAAAAATGAGTTTTTGGATTGATGAAAATATACCAGACCAAAAAATAGTATCAGATTGATCAAAAAATATTTATATAGCCTAATAAATATTTTTCTAGCATCATGGGCTTATTTTTTGATAAATTGAGCAAGGGAAATGGTAGAAAAAGAATTATGCCAAAATAAGGGTTATTTAAGTAAATTTGGGCCAATTAGTTGGATCAAAGTGGTTGGACTTGATTTTTCCCAATTGACGTGGGTATTTAAAGGCTAAAAATCATACTTCTCTAAGGAAATCTCCCTTCTTCCTCCCCCTTCTAGCCGTCCCTCACATCTTCCAAATTTTTCCATTTTTATCATTCTTTCCTTAGGTAATCCCACCTAATTATTCATCCTAAATAATTATAAGATCCTAATTCTATCTCTAGCCATTTTTAGAACTCAATTCAAGTGGAGGAACTGCCTAAAATTGTAAAGAAAAAATTTTAGAGCAAAATTTAAAGAATTAAAGAAATAAGCTATGGAAGAATTCGGCCAAGGTGGAGTTTTATAGAGATTCAAATTGAATCAAAAGGAAAATGGAAGGAAAATATTGAAATGGAAGAGCAATCATGAATGAGCTTGAAAAATAAATAAGTGGATACCTAAACTAACTTATTATAGGTAAACCAAATTTATGTAATTTAGGGTTTTTGGTGTATGTTATGTTTAAATTTAAATTAATGGTATAATAATGAAATTGAATGTCAAAGAATTGAAGTAGAATGAACAATTGTATAAAATAATGAATAAAAGTGTGAAATTAGTTTAAAACCCTATTATGTTACTTAGAGATAAATTATTAAATGTGAACTATAATTCAGATTAATGGTAAATTAGTGAAATTTGATGATAAATAATAGAATATATAAATTTAATTGTACGTACATATGGTTAGAGATAATACATTAGCTATGTAACATATTATGTTCCTTAAGGATTAATTAAGTAATATTAGTATTTATTCAAACTAATGGTAGATTAATGTAGATAAAGGTGTTCTTAGGTATATTAAGTGACACTTTGATATTTAATTGAATATTTACCACGACATGAACAATAGAATGAAGAATAAACCTAGTGTGAGTGATTAGAACATTAAATTATATTTGTACATAAAATTGACTAAATTAACATTATGAAGTACACTTATGCAATAAATGGATACTAATGAAATTTGAATGTGTACCATTACATAGAAGTTTAAAATGATCATGGGAACATGCGAGTATGAAAATATATGAGAAAACACTATATATGTATGTGAGATCATCATGGTCGAATGGTGCACCATGTGAAAATGGCATGTTTCAACCATATTTGGATGATATTACACACGTATACCATAAATGTATGAATGATGAGCATGAACGAATGAGAATTGAACAAATGAGAAATGTGACATAATCTTAAATGTATGAATTTATGTGAAAATATAATGTAAAATGAATAAATGCATTTGCGGTTAGTGTACAATGGTAAGACCAAAATTTTAGGATATAATGGCTAGCTATAAGAACTTATACTACAATAGAATTATGAATTGATTTGGATTGCAAACCACTATCGATCTACTCATTGAGATGTGCATACTAAACTGATAGTTGAGGCATTGATCACTCCATGTGATCATTCACCACATTTTGGAGTCATGGATCACTCCGTGTGGTCACTCTAGCTTATTTTGGACTATTGGAGTTCTCATCTTGCATATTCGATTCAAAGGTTTCCACTAGGAACTACTAGGGGAAAATATGTAATTAAGTAAGAAAATGAGGACTAAATGACAAACTATGCATAAAAGGGTGTTAAAGGTGTAGTAAAATGGTGAAAAATGTGAAAAATGTAATTAAGCAATTAATAAGGGTAAATATGTAATTATTTAGGAAATTAGGGGTAAAAATGTAAATTTACATCAAATATTTTATTAGGAAAGGTAAAATAGTGAAAAGGTAAAAATGAATAAAAGTGAAAGTTTCAAGGACCAAACCGTAATTTGCCACTAGGTAGAAAAATATAAGTAAAATGTAAATTTTGGAACTAAAATGGAATAAAGATCAAAAGACAACAAAAAGAGCAAAAGTAGTGAAGAAATAACCAAATATATATTAAGAAAAAGTTTAGGGACTAAATTGAACTTTTTACCCAAATTGTGAAATAAGTGAGAAAAAGACATAAACAAGTAATAATAAGGATTAAATATAAATTTGAAGAGTTAAAGGAGAAATTCTAAGATAAATTATAATATTAAAAAATTAAGGATAAAAATGATGGAAACGTAAGAAAATAAAATTAATGGGGATTAAATGGTAATTTACCATTACATAAGAAAGTGTTAAAGATTAAAACATAGTTTAAGGAGTTTACATGAGATAAAGGATATAAATATAACAAAAAGGGACAAATTAGCATTATAATTGAGCATCATATGGTGAAATGAAATTTAGGGACTAAAATTGTAATGGTCATCTAAAGGTGGGAAAATGAACAAGTAAAAGATAAAAAAAATTGTAATAAAAAGGATCTAAGGATAATTAGGAAATTAAAAAAATCTAATTTAAATGGTTAATGATGAAAAATGTACAAAGAATAGAATTAAAAAGAACCAAAATGTAATTTTCCATTATGTGGAGACATTATAAAAAAGTAAAATATAAATTGAAAGAAAAAGATAAAATATAAGGTAAATGAGAATAATTTATGTAGATAATGATAAAATACAATCAAAACTATAAATAAGTGAAGGAGGGTAACTTAAGTGTAGATAAAGTATAAAAGAAGGAATAGAGTGTAATTAGGAAAAATAAAGAACAATTAAGAAATGGATTGCAAATGTTAGTGTAATTTACATAGATAGATAAAAGAGAATTGATGAGAGAAAAAAATATTATACGGGTTAAATGGAAATTCTACAAGTGACTAAAAAGCATCAAGAACCAAGATTAATAATTTGGGAAATAAGTATAAGATTTAATTCAATAGGATAAGAAAATGCAAATAAATTTAAGGATAAAAGCATAAGATGAAAATATAAATTAAGAAAAGACCACAAAGATTTAAGATGAAAATAAAATACTATGAGTTCTTGATATATGAAAAATAAATCTCAAGTTAGATATTCAAAATTTATATGCATAATCAAGCATAATAATGATTCAAGGAAAGGTAAATAATGAATTAAGAGTAAAGTGGCAAACAAGAAATGAATAGTAAATTTAAAAACTAAATTAGGGGCCTAATTGTAAGTTATGACAAAAGAAAAGGTTTGAGAAATAAAGATGGGAGCGAATGCTAAAATATGAATTAGGGTCTAAATGGAAATTATAGCAAAATTGTATGGATAAAGTATTAAAATAGATTATGAATCTTTGAGATAAAACGTAGAAATTAACCAATGCAATTAAAAAACAAAAATGATGATTAAAAATGAAATATTATAAATAAATTGAAACAAAGGGATAACGATGATTATAATTCGAATGAGATTGATGAAAGTAGTTGTGTTATGAAAAATGTCTTAAAGATAAGTGTCTATTTAATAAGAAACTCAATTCAACAAGGATAACTGTCAAACAAAATGATGGAAACTAAGTTTTCCAATGAGTAAGAAAATGAAGTAATAAATTGAAAATCAAAACATGAGGAAAGGTATTAGATTAATTGTAGACTAAGCACAAGATGTGAAATCAAATAACTAGAAATGCATATGATGATAAAATAGTTGCAAAAAGATTAAAAGCATTAAATAAAGACACACATGTGTACAAAATAAATGGACAACATGTTACAAGGAATTGAAATGAGAATGGCAATTGGTAGTAATGCAATTAAAAGTTGATAAATGGAATAAAGGAAAAAAGGAATATAAGAATAAGAAATAAATGAATCAATTCAACAAACTAAAACATTAGATGATATTTAGATAAAAATGAAATTTTTTAAGCCTGTATATTTGTGATTGTGGAATTTGTTAGCTGAGTATTGACCACTAAGCATTATATACTCAGCACGTAGCTATTTACTACGTGCATATTTTTGAAGAATATAGGTCGGTACTCGAAGGGATTGGCGTTGGACTTGGATAGAGTTGCACAATGAAAAAGACAATCTATTGTATTTTATGTGTGGCATGTATGAGTAGGACTATATTTTGTATGTGTATTACACTGAAATTATTGTTATATTATGTTGTGATATTTATGGTATATGGATGTTACATTTTATGGTATCAGAGCACGGATTATAAGGTCCTAAGATTGGAGTGGGTGAAACAATTAAATATACATACCACAAGAACATTGATAATTGAGATGGTTTTAAAAAGTAAAGCGACATGTCCCTTGTGGTGTAAATTGAAGAATTAATAGAAATTATATTAGAAGAAGGAAGTATGATGAAATAGTAGCATTTTCAGCTACTTAATGCGAATAAATTTCGAGGACAAAATTTTTATTAGTGGTTGAGAATTGTAATGGCCAAAAAATTCAAATTTTGTGAATAGTATTTTTTGAGCCATAAATAGTGCCACCAAAGTAGTATTGGGTGAGATTATACCATTATTATTGTACCAAAATCCCAAAAGAACTCTAAAGTTAATCGTGCTTGGGTGAGAAAAATAATAGGATGGATGACCTACTGGGAAGTTTTGGTATTCCACCAATAGAAAGTATATGTATTATACTATTAGATAGTACAAATTAAAACGACTCCGGAGATACAATTTGAGAAGAAATGCAAGTAGAATAAGTCCTCAAATTAGATAGTGAAAAATTTTCTTAAACCATCAAATAGGATTTAACCAAACTTTGATCAGCGTGAAAATATTTTACAAGGTTCTGAAAATTATTCCGTTCATATAAATATACTCAAAATAATCTCAATCAATATTCGGGAGTAAAAAATAATTTTTCTGACCATTTTGAATTTTTAGATTTCGGACCAATAAAAATTGGTCTCTAGGCTTAAAAATAATGCTATAAACCTGTGAAAAATTATCTAAAAATATGAATTCACTAGAAATATTATAAAAGATTATTTGATGGTAAAAAAATCAATTTTATGGTGATTTTAAAAATTGATTTTTCGAACAGATGGAAATATATCGAATCAAAAAATAGTGTTCGATTGATCTAAAAATATTTTTGTAGCCTAATAAATATTTTTATAGCATTATAGG
This sequence comes from Excoecaria agallocha, assembly GCA_037975025.1. Taxonomy (NCBI): domain Eukaryota; kingdom Viridiplantae; phylum Streptophyta; class Magnoliopsida; order Malpighiales; family Euphorbiaceae; genus Excoecaria; species Excoecaria agallocha. The sequence goes on from CM075806.1 coordinate 98,584,658, forward strand.
CTTTTTTTTATAAATTGAGCAAGAAATTTGGGCCAATTGGTTGGACCTGATTTGCCCTAATTAACATGGGTATCTAAAGGCCAAAAATTATATTTCTCTAGGTAAATCTCCCTTCTTCCTCCCCTTTCTCACATCTTCAAAATTCTCCCATTTTCTTAATTCTTTCCTTAGGTAATCCCACCCAATCTGTCATCCTAAATAATTACAAGATCCTAATTTTGTCACTAGCCATCTCTAGAACTCAATTCAAGTGGAGGAAGTGCCTAGAATTGTGAAGAAAAAGTTTTGGAGCAAAATTCAAAGAATTAAAGAAATAAGCTACCGAAGAATTCAGCCAAGGTGGAGTTTTATGGAGATTCATGTTGAATCAAGAGGAAAATGGAAGGAAAGTATGAAAATGGAAAAGAAATCATAAATTGAGCTTGAAAAATAGGTAAATGGATACCTAAACTAGCTTATTTCATGTAAACCTATTTTATTTAATTTAGAGCTTTTGGTGTATGTTATGTTTAAATTTGAATTAATGGTAGAACAATGAAATTGAATGTCAAAGATTGAATTAGCATTAAAAATTGTATAAAAGAATGAATAACAATGTGAAATTAGTTTAAAACCCTATTATGTTACTTAGAGAAAATTGTTAAATGTGAACTATAATTCAAAATAATGGTAAATTAGTGAAATTTTATGATAAATAATAGAATATATAAAGTTAATTGTAGGGAAATAAGGTTAGAGATAATACATTAGCTATGTAACATATTATGTCCCTTAAAGATTAATTAAGTAATGTTAGTATTTATTCAAATTAATGGTAGATTAATGTAAATAAAGGACAAAAATGAGGCATATGATGTTAAAAGCATGAAACTTTGATTAGGTATGGTATATTAGTTATGGAAGCTATTATAGAAGTGAATAACATTAAAGATAGGTATACTAAATGATACTTTGGTATTTTATTGACTATTTAGCACAAAATGAACATTAAAATGAAGAATAAACCTAGTGTGAGTGATTAGAATATTAAATTATATGTTGACATAAAGTTGACTAAATTAACATAATGATGTACACTTGTGCAATAAATGGATACTAATGAAATTTGAATGTGTACCATTACATGGAAGTTTAAAATGATTATGGGAACATGTGAAGTATGAAAATATATGATAAAACATGACGTATGTATGTAAACTCATCATTGTCGAATGGTGCAATATGTGAAAATGGCATGTTTCAGCCATATTTGGATGATATTACACATGTATACCATGAATGTATGAATGATGAGCATGAATGAATGAGAATTGAGAAAATGAGAAATGTGACATAATGTGAAATGCATGAATTTATGTGAAAATAAAATGTAAGATGATTTAATGCATTTGCCCTTAGTGTATAGTGGTAATGCAAGAATTTTAAGATATAATGGCTAGCCATAGGAACATATACCGCGGTAAAATTATGAATTAATTTGGATATAGACCACCACCGATCTACTCATTAAGATGTACATATTAGATTGACAGTTAAGGCATTGATCACTTTATGTGATCCCTCACCACATTTTGAAGGAGTAGATCACTCTATGTGCTCACTCCAGCTTATTTTGGACCGTTGGAGTCATCATCTTACATATCCGAGATAAGGGTTTCTACTGGGCACTACTAGGGGAAATTTGTAATTAAGTGAGAAAATGAGGATAAAATGAGAAACTATGCATAAAAGGGTGTTAAAAGTGTAGTAAAATGGTGAATAATGTGAAAAATGTAATTAAGCAATTAATAAGGGTAAATATGTAATTATACAAAAAATTAGGGGTAAAAATATATATAAATTTACATCAAAAGTGTGATTAGAAAAAGGAAAATATTCAATGGGTAAAAATGAATAAAATTAAAAGTTTCAGGGATCAAATTGTAATTTATCACTGCATAGAAAATATAAGGACTAAAATGTAAATTTTTAGGCTAAAATGGAATAAAGATCAAAAGAGAACAAAAAGAGCAAAAGTAGTGAAGAAATAACTAAATATGTGTTAAAAAGAAGTTTAGAAACCAAATTTTAATTTTTACCCTAATTGTGAAATAAGTGAGAAAAATATATAAACTAGTAATAATAAGGACTAAATAGTAATGGTAATTTATCATTATATAAGAAAGTGTTAAATATTAAAACATAGTTTAAGGAGCTTACATGAGATAAAGAATATAAATAAAACAAAAAGGGAAAAATTAGCATTATAATAGAGAATTATATGGTGAAATGAAATTTAGGGACTAAAATTGTAATGGTCATCCAAAGGGGGACTTTTTTTTATGGATAATGTGAATTAGAAGAATGTTTAAAATAAATTGATTGTTTTTTGTTTTATTTATAGGATTGGGGTGGTTTAGGTCAATCTTGTAGCAATTGACTACGGGATCTGATGCAAGCGCATCAACTGAGGAAGAACGGGATGTCTTCTGCGTTATGGGCATATCTACTGAGGGAGGCATCAGGATCATCTGATCCCATGGCTGCCACTTGCAGGATCAGAGTATAATCCCATAAGCAACAACTGTGGGTTCAGGCTAACTCTGATGACCCTACACTCCTTGGGCCTTGCTCCCTCACTCGTAAACAGTGCTTCCTATATAAATGCTTCCCAATTTTACCCCCTCCCCACTTCACTTTTTAAACCATCCTTACATTTTATTCATTTATCTTCCTCCTCTTAAAAATCAAGTTTTGCAAAATTTGTTCATTCCATCTAACTGGTGTTTCAAATGTTCATCAACTAAAATTTGTGAAGTTTATTCATTCCATCTTAATGGTTGTTCAAAATATTCATCAATTAAGGTATGTAAAGAAATAATACATATCTATTACTGAAATAATTTATTTATTTGATAAGTTATATATTTTAGTTGTAATTATAGTAAAATTTTTAAAATACTAATTGAAAATAATATTTGTACATATTATTGTAAAATTGTAGGTTTATTTTGTAAGCTTTGTTGTAAAGCTTGTTTAATCTCTCTCATCTTATTATTGTCGGTTGGAAAAAAGAATTCATCAAGTAAGGTATGTAAAAAAATTAATATATATGTATTATTGAATTTATTTATTTATTGGACATGTTATATATTTTAATTATAATTATAGTAAGATTTTTAACATAATAAGTGTAAAAAATATTTGTATATATTGTTGTAAAATCATAGGTTTATTTTGTAATATTTGTTTTAAAATTTATTCAAACTCACTCATCTTATTATTTTTGGCTGGAAAAAAGAATTTATCAAGTAAGGTACATAAAAATAATATATATGTGTTATTGAATTTATATTTTTTTATTTGACAAGTTATATATTTTAATTTTAATTATAGTAAAATTTCTAAAATAATAATTAAAAATAATATTTGAATATATTGTTGTAAAATTATAGGTTTATTTTGTTGGGTTATTTAATAACTTGAAGAAAATTAGGTAAGTTTTTAATTATATTTTATTTATAAACATATAATTAAGGATGAGTATGGAACAGTTAACCGGTCCATTAATAATTTTCTTAAAATAGTCCATTTCTATCGGTTAACTGTTATATCGATTTTGATTTTTAACTCGATTTTTTGAATCGGTTTATCAATTAATCACTAAAAATTTTTAATATATAAATTTAATAAATTATGCAATTTATTATTTTTAATAGTTAAAAATGCTTTAAAAATGAAAAATACTAATTAAATACAATTTTCATTAAAATAATCAAAATAAAAATAAAATTTTCATAATTAATTATAAAAATTAAAAATATTCAATATAAAACTAATAATAGAACGCTAATTATGCACCTAATTTTAATGTTTATTTACTAAAAATATATATTTTATAAAATTATATATCATAATATTTATAAATTACACAAAAATTGAAAAAATAAGTGTAAAATTTAAAATATAATTAATAATATATATATATATATATATATATATATATATATATATATATATATATTCAATTTCAGTTTCGGATCGATTAACCATCTATTTTTAAAGTGAAAATCATAAACCTAAAATTTTGGTTTGGTTAATCTAAAAATCGATTCAGTTTCGGATCAATTTTTCGATTAATCAAAATTTCGGTTAACCATGCTCACCCCTACATATAATATTTACATTGAATATAACAATTATTTATAATGAAATAACTTGAAATATTAAAATGATAATTGTAGTTAGTAAATAGGTCCAATATGATATATTGATGAGCAAAAAAGGTTATTATTTATAATATGATTTAAGATATTAAATTTTTTAAAATAATAATAGTAAAGTTAATTTCTTACGAGCACAATTTATATTGTTATTTTGATTTTTTTATTTGATATATTTGGTTATAATTTTAAATTGAGACCCAATGTTAGAGTTTACACATATAACATAATTATTTAAATAAATTATGTAGTTAGATTTATTAATTGTTTGTTACGACGAAAAAATTAATTAGTAACATGTTGTTGTAAATATTATCTTTATTGTGTTATTAATGAAAAACTGAATTTTTATTGATTAATTGTTTGTTATTGTAAGGACCCAAAATAGGCTCTAGCAGAATTCAAGGGCAATTTCATGTTAGCAAAGTCTAATTAAATATTATTGGATGGATTATCACATTTTACTTGACCTTGTAGCACTCTTTTGCCTATATCTCGAGTTATAGACCAAACAATTAGATGATTCCAATTGGGTTTGAAAATAGACATCCATATCTAGATTTCATATGAAGAAAACAAGTTTCAAATCTGTATTTAACTATGCTATATTTAAACATAAAATTCGGAACAGTCTGCTGCCTAGTCATTAGGAGCAGACCTCAGTGTTAAGTGAATATCTGAAAATATAAAAATTATTTTGAGATGATTCTTGATGTTTTAGAAACTAGAAATATAGTTCAACAAGTTTGTAGAAGATAACATTTGCTAAAAATGGCTTTTGAAAGGTCAAAAATTACATACAAGTCGAATTCAGAAAACTGTTTGTGATAGAGGATATAATAGTCATGTGATAATATATAGTTTGAGGGATAAATAAAAAAAAATGATATAAATTTAGAGGCCAATGTTTAAATAAAGATTAAGTGGGGTTAATTTTAAAAAGAGATAGAATGTGAGGGGTTGATTTAAGAAAAGTAAAAAGGTGAAAGCACAATTTGTAACATGCAAAAATTGTATAGGAAAAAGTGGGACATGCAAAATTTTGAAGGATCAAAAAGAGAATTTTCATTCCATTATAAAACCTGAATTTGTACAAATTAGAGAGGGAATTATGAGTAGAAGGAGATAGGGACGTCATTTTGTGGAAAAAAAAAATAAATAGAAACCAAATTACTCACTTCTCTCTCTTTCTCTTAAAGAATTTGCTTTCTAACTTTCTCATAAAAAAGTTTAAAACTTCTCCTTCTTTACCATAGAATCCGGCCCCTTTCACCCAAAGACCATCATCATATTTCTATCTTATGCAAAGAAGGAAGATGCAAAGAAGGCGGGATTTAAAGATGCTTTCAAGGGATTAAGCAAATAAGAAGAGTGAAAGAAGATTTTGAAGAGAGTTGGAATTTTAAAACAAGTTTGGGATTTTTATTTCCTAATTCTTCTTATGCATGCATGTGGATATCAATGTTTATGCTTGTATTACTTAATTTTAATGGTAATTGATTAGTTTGTTTAGGGTTATTGAGAGATTTATATTGGAAAAATCGTGTTTTTGAATGTTGAGGAAAACTGGGTGTGGTTCTTGTGAACCAGGCTGCTTGTTTTGTCCATATCTTGAGTTGTAGACATCGGATTGAGGTGATTCAAAATTATGAATAAACTAGATTCAATTATCTACAATTAATTAGAAGGAGTCGTGGCTTGATTCTGTTGTTAAGGAACTCATAAAATTCGTACAAATGAACTATTTGAGTGTATAAGCAGTTTTGAACAATTACCAATGTTTTAACCATAACTCCTTGTATTTAAGTCATAATTGAGTGTGATTTGATTCTTTGTAAAATTAATAGAAATATAAACAAAATTTTAGAAGAAATCTAGCCATAAATCTGCCTCTAAATAATTTTTATGATTTATTGAAATTGCGGTGAACTGTTATTCTCGGTTCTGGAGCAGATTGTGGAAACAATGATATATCTCTTCGTATAGTAAACGAAATGATATTAGGTTTGATTATTTGAAACCTAGACTTCTAAGAATATACTTTTCATGAAGAAAGCAAAGCCTAATTCTGTCCTTAAGCTTGTCTAATTTTAGCTTAATTCCGGACCTATACACAGCACTGTAAATAGGAACAGTATTTATTATAGTGTAAATATCTTGAGTTCTGGAAGTGCTATTGAAATGATTTTTGATGTTCTAAAAATGGGAAACATAGAGGAACATGTTTTTAGAAGGACAATTTTGCTAAAAATGACATGTTCCAGGTCAAAAATGGCATATAAGTTGTATTTGAAACTCTGCCACTGTGCAAAATTCTAAAAGCAGAATTTTCAATATTTAGTTTTAAATGTTGTTATGTAAAGTATTATAAATGAAATTTGATGCCATAAAATGTATATAGAGTCCAATAATTGTAGAAGAAAACATGAATATATATATAAATATACATACATGAATGTTGGAAGTTGTATATATGAACATACATAATTGTTCATATGGATGCATATAATTTATATTATCTCAAATTGAATGTGCATGTATATGCATGTTTAAAACATTGAAACTATAAATGATGATACCATCACGAATGAACATAATTAAGATGCTGAAATTAAATAGTGTATATATATATATATATATATATATATATATATATATATATATATATATATATATGCCCAAACAATTATATGCTTAGGAATATAGCTAATTAATATCGATTTATTTGATTTACTAATACACTATAGTATTAGACATCAACCTTGAAATGTAAATATGGATGATTAATTTTACTTGGTTATATTATGTTGATTGACTGTGCTTGTCTTGTAAAATATATTTAAGAGTAATGATATAAAGCATGTGCTCATAGTGAATTGTATAAATACACAATTATATAGTGATAACTTGCATGTGTACATTTATCTCCATATAACTATGATTCCTATGAATGTGATATACGAGTATGATAGAAAAATGTGTAAAGAGATATGCATACTCAATATATATGATTCTAAACTTTACTGTATATCTTGAAGTAATGGGAATTATTGGTATGTATGTATATAATAAGTGAATATTGGAATTTAAGATAGCATGATGATAAGTATCGTTATCACATACATGTGAATGAACTATAAGCATTTGAATTGATCAAGAGTACAGCTTATTTATGCTCGTACATATTTGTGATATTATCTTCACATAAAGTCTATACATGAACATGTATATGAAACTCCGCACATAGTTGTACATATATATACATAAATATATGTATGTGATTAGAAAGATAAATCAAAGGGATTTAATTGCCTGCATTGAGTCTAGGATGTGGATAGATAGGCATGCCTATAAGGGTACCTTGCAGCTCCTTCTGAATAGTTTTGACTTGTTTAGGTCCACTTGAAATTAAAAGTTACAGTGACCCTATTTGGGTTTAAAAGTTAGAGTTGATTTGAACAACCCCATTTGGGTTGTAGCCGACCCCATTTGGGTCTGCTTGACTGGTCCAAGTTATTTGATTGACCCCATTTGGGTTCACGTTATTTGATTGATCCTGTTTGGGTCCATGTTATTTGATTGACCCCGTTTGGGTCCACCGATTTATCATACAGTTTTATCCCTATAAGGGATCACCGTTTAATACCTCAAGATATCTTATTTGTACCTTCGGGTGCCACCATTATAATCAATAGTTTTGTACCTTCGGGTGCTATAGTATAATCCGTTATCCACCTTTTTAGAATAGTGCAGGCTTTATTGTCAAAGGTTAAGAAAAATTTAATAAGGCATGCAAATTCTTAATTGACTTTATACTATTCTACATATGGAATTCCTTTTGTTGTACATAAAACTAACATCTAAAAGAATGCCCAATAGTATATGTATCTATACTGCTAGTATCATAAATACATGCTAATTATTAAATGATGAATTTGCATTATATTAATACTTTGATTAAATTGATGATATATATATATGCCTTTGTGATCATAAACCTTATTTCTATATGTATGCCAATACATGATTGATGAAGGAATTTTTATTAAGTTCAAGAGTATTATAAAATCTAATGGGCACAACAATTTTATAAGTGCATATTCATATTGTATATTAAAGATTATAAAGGTTAGACAGTAACAACCATTGTTTTGAAATATTTTTCTTATGATTATATATATGTTCACATTGTTGCATGTACACATTCTTTAACATGTATTTGCTATTTATGATAGTGATATATAAGTGTTATGTTTAGTTGATAGGCTTATTTTTATGATACATCTAATATGTTATAACATGAATAACTTATGGAATATAAAGTAAGCCTATAGTAATATAATAATCTCATGGTAATTGAAAGTGTTGTTTTGTTATATAATTCTAATGTGTGTATATATCCAAGACATACAAGAATAGATATAAGATAATTTCTATATCTGCGAAGATTGTTTATGAAATTAATAATAGATAACTATTCTTTCATGATTAAGCATTGTTTAATAAAATAGGAATATTATCAATGTTTGAACTTAAGTCCAAAGGATGTTGATACTTGTATGATTATATATGGTGAATGAAACGTCAGTGCAAATTTTACCATTGAACTTTATGATTTCTATAAGTGAATGTAAATGTTTAATTTCTTTCATTTCTTGAAATAAATCATTGTTATATTTGAGGCATGTTGTGTGCTTGTTGACGATCACTGTGAGTGGTCGTTTATCATGATTTAGTTTTCCACTAAGCTTTATAGCTTAGCACGGGTGTTTCATCCGTGTAGGTTGTTGGGGTGATATCTGCAATAGGATGACCAACTCAAGTCAATGAGAGAGACAATTATAAACTTTTATTTTGGGCTCTTTGTGTATAGTAAGGATTTTGTGGTATTAGAGATATTGTATGTAAAAATGTTAAACAGTTGTTATATTTTATAAAGGGACTTTAACGTACATTGAAAAGTTTTTAAAAGTATAGCACTCTTATGTATTAAGTTTGATTATGTTCTCTGTGTAGTTGGTATATGTTTATGTTGCACAGTAAAACATGTGTAATGAGATGGATAAAGTGATATGTATAGATTATAGGATAAGGGTGCTACAGTTCCTTTTTTAAATTTAGGTTGTTAAAAAAATGGATCAGTTTTCGAATCAGGCATACATTAATCCAGGACCATACGTAGATGTTCTTCTAACATTAAAAGGAAATCATCGAGTAGATGTGGTTTTGGCGAACAATGTAATTATATTTTTATTATTTAATTAATTT